>CM045764.1:107613140-108022905 GCA_025200525.1 Camellia lanceoleosa | reverse complement strand
ATATATAGTGTGTTTGTCAATTTCAGACCACCTTTACTTAAGCAGTGCTCCAAATTTGGAGAACAATGGCAGAATAGATTAAGCTGAATGACTGGTCAACAAAAGAATAGATTCGGTAGTGGTTTGTCACCAGGCACTCAGGCGATCAAGTCGATTATCTCTCAAAGATAGCAAAATTGCTTAACTCACTATTCGAATACAAAAAGTGTACCTTAGACCCACGAGGGTGTCTCTTTTATAGCCAACAGACCTAATCCCAGCAGAAGCCTAGCTTCAATGGACTTTAGCTCAATGTTAATCTGGACTCCCAGATTGGGATAAACTCTCTAAGAGTCTTATCTTTTATCCAAACCTAAGTCCTCTCCAATTCTAGGACTCTTGTCCGCTATCCACTTATCCAGGATTCTAGTATTTTCGAGATAACCTCGGCCAGCCGAGATTACCTCAACATCATGACCCGGGACACATGGCACCTCCAAATGACACTTAGGTGCCACCTGCGCCAATGTTGTTACTTAAAAATTATGTCCCTAACTACCCCTAAGTTCTATTACCTCGACATCTGAGGTGATGGAACCTATATCATTTCTTGGTTTAGCCGTCGGCTAAGTTAAGCTTTATCGCTTCATTACTGAGGTCATCATTCGTTGGCTCAAATATGACCAAGACTCATAATCTGTTTTCATCAATGCTTCAGAACCAATAACCAAGTTTGTTTAAGTTTCTCAGCCGAGATCATCCCCCTAGCCGAGGTCCTGCTCCATTAAATCAAGAACTCCAAGAGTTTCAACATGCGTATGAGCTGTCTTGCACAGTATTTCAACCATTTCTACCATATGTCTTTCCCCCATTGAGCCATGCTTGACACGCCCCATCAAGTCGCATCGCACTTGCGTGCGCCGTCTGACAAGCACATCGTCCTAGGCACCATAATTGCCATTTTGCCGCCATTTCATGTGTTTGATCAAAATCACTTCTCACTCTCCGTCTTTTCACTTCTTTACCATCGTTTTCGTGCAAGTTCTCTCTCTCTACTCTCTCAAATCTGCCATTGTTTCAAGCTCTCAAGTTCTGCAACCACTTCCATTCTTCCCATCCGGCGAAGCTTTTGCTGATCTTCTCCGATTGCTGCCATCATTTGACTCCGGCGTACCTTACTCCATCTTCTTTTTCTCCGATGAGTTACTTTTTCCCCCTTCTTTAGTTTTTCTTACTTTTGTTGCCTCTTCTTACTTGCCATGTCAAACACATTCATGTTTTTCAGTCTATGTATGTGATTTAAACTTCATCATTCGTATGTTTATTCGATCTACATTCATGTTTTTCACTCCATCTTCTTTTTCTCCGATGAGTTACTTTTTCCCCCTTCTTTAGTTTTTCTTACTTTTGTTGCCTCTTCTTACTTGCCATGTCAAACACATTCATGTTTTTCAGTCTATGTATGTGATTTAAACTTCATCATTCGTATGTTTATTCGATCTACTTTTGATCCATGACCTTTATGTACACATTGTTCATACACTTGCTTATTTTGCCACTGTTCTTGGCCTTGTTCACTTGTACAAACTGTACTCAGTGTTCTTTGAGTTCTTGCTCGTTTTCTTGAGTCTGAATCATGTTCTTGTTTCTATTTTCTGTGTTTTCCAGATTCTTGCCTTCAATTTTTGTTTCCATAGACTTAGGTTTTGGGATTTGCTTTTAGAACTTACAGATTTTAAGAAGAATTGAAACAAATTCCCTTCAGATCCTCAAAAACCCTTACCCCAACATCCGTTTTGAGTTTAAACCGAGGTCCTTAAAACCCTAAAAAACACTTTCTTCTGAAATCAACACCCTCCTCATTTAGCCGACATTATGGGTATGTTTAGGTGAAGTGTAAATACCCCAACTAAGTTAGAATATTTTAGGTAGGAGTTTGCTATCCCTGCCGACGTTCATCTTAGGTTGGCTAGGGAGGACGACTCCATCATGCCCACAATAGATTCCATGCCTTTTCCAGTGGTAGCCTTTCTAGAGTGTGGACTTAGGCTCCCACTTGACATCCTTTTCCGAGAAGTTCTACATTACTACAAACGGAACCCAATGCAGCTTGCCATTAACTCTTATCGAGTTATCAATGGCATAATTGCCTTAATAAAGGGAGAATGCTAGGGTTACCCTTGCGATATCGATTACTACACTATGTGACCTTAAGTCAGAAAAATGCTATATCTACTACCTTAAGCCAAGATCAACATAATACAAACTCATTGCTGACCTCCCTGATTCCAACAAGGGCGCCGGGGACGATTATTTCATCGTCTTGAGCAATTGGGAGTTCTTTCTAGATGACGACCTTCACCTCTACCCTCTTAGCCGTACACTGTTCAGAGAGGGAGATGGTAAGAGCCATGCGTTTGCTTCTACTTGCTTCTTAAGTCTTTTTTACTTTGATATTTTTATATGTGTCTAACGTCTGTTTGGTTTTGTTTTGCAGTTCTTCCCCAGCCCCCAAAGGACTTCTGTAAAAACTTCTTTCCCAATAAAGATTTTAAGAAGTTGCTGGACTTGCCGGTTAATCAGCGCAAGGCTCCTTTGTTGCTCAACTTTATCCCGACGTACAAATCTGTTCTTCCCGACATCCTAAGAAAAAGGAAAAGCAAGTCCCCTCCATCAGCCACAACTCCTTAAGCCGAATCATCAAGGCCTAACCAAGGATCAACATCTAGTCCTATGGAACAGCCATCAACCTCGACTCCACAACTAATCCCTTCTTCTCAACGCAAACGCCAACGCCGAACTGTAGCTGCTGCCAAGATGGGTCACAAGAAGGCAGTTGCTGACGATCTTCTGGCCAACATCCCGAACGTCACCACCGTCCAATCTCCCTCTTCAGAATCTCAGTCGAAACCAAAGCCAAAAAGGTTGGAAAAAGCCCAAGCTAAGGCAACGGTAACTCAGATTAACACTGAGGATACCTTGCCAATTTCAAAACTGGCCGAGGGCAAGAAGTCATCTTCCACTGCCGAGAAGAGGCCTGCCGAGGCCGAACCATCCGAATCCACCAAGTCAAAGAGGTCAAGGTCGACCTCTGCGGCCACCTCGGGGTCTCTCAAATTCGATGCCTCTGGCCCTCCCAATCACAATTGAGGACAAGCCAGTCAGAGCTAGTGACAGCGTCGATGACATTGAGGTCGGCGTTGCCCTCTCTACTACCTTGCTCCTCCTCAAAGATCTTAACCGCAACGCCGAATTCAACGAGTATGAAAACTTCGCTCTAATGTTGCAACACTCCGTCCAAGTAAGCCCTTAACACTTGGTATTTTTCATTTTCTACTATTTCATACTTAGAAAGTTTTTACTAACATTTGTTCTTTCCATTTCTTCTAGGCGATCCAGCATGGCAACTCCTTTGCGATACAAGCCTTTGCCATCAAGAAGGAGTTTGCCAACAAGACCAGAGAGGCTATTAGCTTGCAGAAGACCATCAACAAGGCCGAGGCAAAGATGAAGACCTTGACAGATCTGGCCGAGCCAGCCAAGAAGGCTCAGGACGAGGCCAAGGAAAAGGCTGATACTGCAGAGGCCATTGCCAAGGTCCTTGCGGCTGAAAAGAAAGAGGTCGAGGCAAAGATGGTCGAGGCCTAAAAAGAGCTTCAAGATGCCCTGGCCACAAAAGAGGCCGAGATCAAAGCGGCGGATGAGAAGGCGTACGCCAAAGGGGCGGCCGACGTCAAAAAAGATTACAAGAAACAAGTCAGACAGGCATGCAACAAGGGCTATACCCTTGGTTGGATGGCTGCTCTGAAAGAGTTGGCCGTCCTCGAGGACTCGCCTCTCTGAGAAAACAGCCGCATCATCCTGCCATTCCCCCCTACTCCAAGCCAATCCGAGGACAAGGCTGAGTCCGAGGAGGAAGCTGAGGCCAAAGAGACTAAGGAGTCCGAAGCTGCTAGGGCCAAGTCCCCAACTCTGAATGAGCAAGTCTTGGACTTGACTCAGGATGAGGAAGATGAAGCTTCAAAGGGTGCCTCTTCCCAAAAGACAACCTTCAAGGTGCCAATCGCCGAGAGGTGCATCGATCAGACTCCACAATAGATCAACGCCAAGCTTGAAGCTGAGAAGGCTGCCGAGAAGTCATCACAACTATCTTATGGGACCAGACCCAACCTCCCAAATAGTCTTGTTATAATCTCTTTCTTTGTTTCTTGTACCTTGTACTTTTTTCTTACTTTTGAAACAATGTTAACTTTAATTTGGCCGACGTGCCACTTTTGTAATCTGAACAATTACTCTTCAATGTCAGGCCAAAGTACCTTATTTCCTTATTTGAATTCACTCTCAAATTTTTTCTTTCAATGCAATTGCATGTTTGTCTTCTTTTTATTCTTGTATGATTCTATACTTAAAATAATTTGCATGTCGTTGAAGTACACCTTAACTGTGCAATCTCCTCGGGGTAAAGTACCTCGGATATACCCACTAACTATTTATCTCGGCCTTGGCTTAACAAGACTTCTGTCTCCCATTATTTTCCAAGTTTTGGCAACATGGTAATCTCGGCAAGTGTGTAGATACTTTTTTCAACATAATCTTGGCTTAACTTCAACTTGTAAATTTTTCTTAAAATTTGAATAAGTGTTAAACCAATCTTGTTTTAACATAAACTCAGCTTAACTGCAACTTGTAAAATTTTTTTAAAATTTCAACAAGTGTTAAACCAATCCTCTTTTAACATAAACTCGACTTAACTTCAACTTGTAAATTTTTCTTAAAATTTCAATAAGTGTTAAACCAATCTTAGCTTGTAAATTCCAACTCCCAAGCATCATTCTTCTAGCCCTTTGCCCCTCAATGTGAACTTAAGTTCCACTTGGGTTCTCATTAAGTATGTGGCATTGATCTAGTCGCCGATATTAGATTCAAACAGAGGCTGGCCAAGGTCATCAAGTTCGGTTGCCCTGTTAATCTAAGCTATAGGTTAATTCAACTTAGTTCAACTCTATTATATGCAAGTCGAAACTCTGCCATTTAATAAGTAGTTAGTCATCATGTTTCAATCAAAAATATCGCCAACTTAGTTCAACTCTATTATATGCAAGTAGAAACTCTACCATATAATAAGTCGAAGTTATTAAATCATGTTTCAATCGAAACATCGCCAACTTAGTTCAACTCTATTATATGCCAGTAGAAACTTTGCCATATAATAAGTCTAAGTTATTCGTCATATTTTAATCAGAAACATCGCCAACTTAGTTTAACTCTATTATATGCAAGTAGAAACTCTGCCATATAATAAGTCTAAGTTATGTTTCAATCAGAAACATCACCAAGTGACTGGTCAGTCATAGTACACAAGTTTAAAAATCAAGCTAAGACTTTATTATTACTTCGGCTAAATAACAAGAAACAAAAAATCTAATGATAGAAAAACTTCAGATTGCAAGTATTCCGGGGTCTTGGCAACTCTTTGCCTTCACTGTCTTCAAGCCGATATGCCCCATTGCCCAGGACCAAGATGATTCTATAAGGTCCCTCCCAGTTTGGGCCAAGCTTGCCTTCTCTAGGATCTTTCTTGTTGCCGACAACCTTTCTTAGGACGAGATCCCCAACTTGGAATTCTCGTGGGTTAACCTTTTTATTATAAGCCCTGGCAAGCTGATGCTGGTATATCCCCAGCTGAATTACTGCCTTCTCTCTTCTTTCTTCCAGTAGGTCCAGATCTCAGGCTAAGAATGCATTATTAGTCCCATTTTCTACTGCTTGGGTTCTGATCCCAGGGATGCCGACCTCTAGTGGGATTACTGCTTCTGTGCCAAAAGCCATGGCAAATGGGGATTCCCCAGTTGATCTTCTCGGTGTAGTCCAATATGCCCAAAGTACACTAGGTAACTCATCCACCCACTTTCCCTTAGCTGGTTCCAACCTCTTCTTGATCCCATCCAAGATAACCTTATTGGATGCTTCTGCTTGACCATTGCTTTGAGAGAAGCTTGGAGTAGAGTAATAATTCTTGATCTTGTACTTTGCACAGAAGCTCTTGATTAGCTTACTATCAAACTGTGTACCATTGTCTGCTATTATTGCCCTTGGGATCCCAAATCTAGTGATTATGTTCTTCCATATGAAGCTCTTCACATCAACTTCTCAAATCTTTGCGAGGGGTTCAGCTTCCAATCACTTGGTGAAGTAATCTGTTGCCACTAGTAGGTACTTCCTTTGTCCAGTTGCTTGAGGCAGTTGTCCAACAAGATCCATGCCCCATTGGGCAAATGGCCAAGGGTTGGACACTAGGTTCAAATCTGCTGTTGGTTAGTGTATCAAAGGTGCAAACCTCTGACACTTCTCACATTTTCTGACATAGGCTTCAGCATCTTTCTGCATATAGGGCCACCAGTACCCCTGAGTAATGGCCCTATGAGTAAATGACCTACCCCCAATGTGACTTCCACATACTTCTCCATGTATCTCATACAAGAAGTCTTCAACTTGTGAAAGATGTACACACCTCAAAAAGGGACCAGTAAAAGACCTTCTGTAGAGATGCCCCTTTGTTGTCAGTCTGAATCTTGCCGACTTCAATCTGATTTTGTGTGCTTCTTTTTGATTATCTGGCAGTTTTCCCTCTTTAAGGAATGCCATTATTGCGTCCATCCAGCTTGGTCCCATCTCCACACACATTGCTTCATGCTCTGTGTTCAATGGTTCTATGCTTGGACTTGACAAATAGTCCACCATTATCATCATTGCCTCTCCAGGTTTCATTGCACTAGCTAGGTTGGCCAAAGCATCAATATGGCTATTGTCATCTCGGGTAACTTGCTGTAGTCGACAATTCTGGAATAAGGCTACCAGTCTGCCTACCTCCTTTACATAGGCCGACATCCTTTCATCTTGGGCTGCGTATTCGCCTGTTGCTTGGTTGACAATAAGCTAGGAGTCACAGAAGACTATTACATCGTCAACTTCCATTGCTACTGCCAGCTTTAACCCTGCGATCAGTGCTTCATACTCTGCTTCATTGTTTGAGGCTCTAAACCCCAAATGAATGGATTGTTCCAGTACTTGTCCATCTGGCAATACTAGCACTACTCCTGCCCCCGCTCCTTGTCAGTTTGAACTCCCATTAACAAACAGCCGGAAGGAGTCGCTGATGTAAATACTGCATGGCCTGAGTTTCTCTTATGTCCTCTGTTTAGCTACCCCAACTGGGTTTCTCCTTGTTCATCTCAGCTCAATGGAGCCTGATGTGTGATGGCGCCTGGTGTGAACTCGGCCACGAAGTCGGCCAAAACTTGGCCTTTGATTCTTTTCAGTGCAATTCTAGGTCATATTATTTAACACCACTTTGCCCATTTGGCTATTCATGCATCGGATCTCCCTGCTGCAGCAAGGACTTCAAGGAATGCTCAGTTAACACCACAATTTTGTGGGCTTGAAAGTAATGATTCAGCTTCTTGGAAGCCATTACTAATGCCAGTGTTAACTTTTCCAAGGGTAGATATTTGGTCTCTGCATCTGCTAGGGTCTTACTCACGTAGTAAACTGCCCTTTGCTATCCCTTTTCTTCTCTGATTATTACTACACTCACTGCATGTTCTGACACTACCAAGCATAAGAACAGCTCCTCTTTTGTTACTGGATTTAAGAGAACTGGAGCTGTGGTCAAATACTTCTTCAAGTCGTCCAAGGCGACTTCGCATTCTTCTGTCCATAAGAAGTCTGTGGCTTTCTTCACTAAGTTGAAGAAAGGTTTACATTTGTCAGAGCTTCTGCTTATGAATCTATTCAGGGTTGCAGCCCTTCCAGTCAACATCTGCACTTGTTTTGCCGATGTTGGGCTTTCTAACTCCAAAATGGCCTTGATTTGATCGGGGCTAGCCTCAATGCCCCTTCTGGTAACTAAGTATCCTAAGAACTTACCAGACCCAACTCCAAATGCGCACTTCGACGCATTTAGTTGGAGCCGATATGTTCTAAGGATGTCAAAAACCGCCTTTAAGTCTTCCAGATGATCCTTAGGTTCCTTGGTCTTCACGACCATGTCATCTATGTATACCTCCACTGTTCTGTCTATTAGATGCCTGAACATCTTGGTCACCAATCTCTAGCAAGTTGCTCCTGCATAATTCAACCCAAATGGCATCACTCTGTACTAATATAGCCCTTTTAGGGTGATAAATGCAGTCTTCTCCTCATCTGGGGGGTACATAGCTATCTGATGGTACCCCTTGTATGCATCTAGGAAGCTCATCTTTCCATGCCTTGAAGTGGCATCCACCAACTGGTCAATCTTGGGTAGTGGGAAACTGTCTTTAGGACAAGCCTTGTTCAGGCTGGTGAAGTCCACACAAACCCTCCACTTCTCATTCTTCTTCTTCACAACCACCGTGTTTGATAGCCATGTCGGGTAATTTACCTCTCGAATGGCCTTGGCCTCTAGAAGTTTATCCACTTCCTCCTATACTGCCTCGACATGCATCAACGTCAGCCTTCTTGCTCGCTAGATGACAGGTTTGGCCGACCTATCCACGTTCAATCTATGGCAAGTGACCTCAGGGTCAATGCCAGGTATCTCGTACGGCGTCCAAGCAAACACCTCAAGGTTTGTTCTTAAGAATGCCTTAGCTCTTTTTCTTCTTCCTCGGCCAAGCCCGAGCCAGAAATGGCGCTCTTCATCCTTCTTTGGACAAGGACTTTCTTCAGGGCTTCCTCACTCTTTTCGGCTGGCTCTTTGCCAACGTCCTCCAGGACTTCCATGTCCTCATCGTCAATCTCTGCTAGTTCTACTTCTCGTATGTTGCAGGTAGATTTCATTACTACCATGGAGTATTTCTTTGCCTGTACGTGATCCCCTCTGACCTCCTCAATTCCATGCTCTGTTGGAAATCGCAACAACTGGTGCAATATTGAGGCAACAACCATTATTACATGCAGCCATGGACTTCCCAAGATAGCATTGTAAGGGAAGGGAGTGTCAATTACTGTGAACTCAGTTTTTACCTTCTTAGTGCCAGCCTGCACCTCCAAACTAACTGCTCCTAGGGGCCATGTCGGCGTTCCATTGAACCTGACCATTGGATTGTTCCAGATCATCTTGGTAAAGGCCAAGCTCCTTGTAACACCTGACATACATGATGTCACAAGAGCTGCCCTGGTCAATTAAGATGCGCTTCACTTGGCATTCTCCAATCTGGAGGGATATTACCAAGGCATCGTTGTGTGGATGTTGCACTATCTCTAGGTCGTCTTCAGTAAAGGACACCATTGGTCCCTAGCACTCGTTGCCTTAGCTCTTTTCTGCCTGACCTGGTACACATGCTGTAAGTGTTTTATCTTCTGAGTCTCCCCACGTATTTCGTTCTCATTGACCTTTAAATGAATCACATTGATCACTCGAGGTCCCACTTTGCTGCGGTTGGGGTCTTTGAAGGTGGTGCCTACAAATGCAGGCGATCTTGCTTGCTCTTCCCTTGTCCTGGCCTCGTCTACAAGGTCCCTTAAATGACCTTGCCTTACCAGGTCTTCTAGATGTGACTTCAGGGCTCTGCACCCCTGAGTTAGATGCCCATTTTCGTTGTGGTAAGCATAGTGCTTGCCAAGGCTTCTTCCCATAAATTCACGAGGCCCTTACTAGTGCTCTATAATAAAATTTGATTTCGGATTTTCTCCAGGACTTTGTAAATTGGGATTCGGAATACGGTTGTGACTGCCTGTGCAGCCCTTAATCCTGTCTCTTGCTTATTGTACCCGCCATTACCTCGGCCTTGCTTTGGTGAGCCGTTTCCCTTCTCTTGTTTCGACACCTTTGTCCCCAGCGTGTCTTCCTCGATCCTCACATACTTCTCAATTCTGGCCATCAGTTCTTTCATACTTTTTGGCAGTGTCTTTGCCAATGATTTTCGAAGAAAACAATTATCTTTCAGGCCATTTTTAAAAGACACGACCGCCACCTCTTGGTTGTATCCTGGTATCCGGTTGAATACCTCATAGTAGCTCTTGGCATAGGCCCTAAGGCTTTCATCCTCACTGATTCTCAGAGCCATCAGGGAGTCCACCCTTAATGGCTGTAACTTGTTTGTCACAAACCTGACCACGAACATCTCGGCCAGGCCTTCCCAGGTTTTCACAGTTCCTTTCAGCAACTTGTGATACCAGTCCGATGCAATTTCCTTGAAGGAGGAGGGAAACAACTTGCAGAGCAACGGCTCGTTCCCAGTGTATAGTGCCATCGAGTTTAGGTACAAGTCGACATGAAAGTTGGGGTCTGACTTACCGTCGTATATCTGGCATCTCGGCATACTGAACCTTTTCGAGGCCTCGAATTTGTCCAACTCTACCGAAAATGGCGTTCTCAGCTTAACCGGGGAGGTTACCTCAGCATTTTGTTGCTTCCTCTGGAGGTAATCCCTCAAATCCTCCTTGGTCCATCCTGGAGCTCGACTATCTCTGGATTTCAGCCTTTTCGGCGCGCTGCTTCCGGTGTCATTGTGAATCCTCTTGGACCTCTCTCCATTAGTTGCGTCAAAACAAAGTTCCTTTCCTTGAACATGCCGATGTTCCTTGGGGTTAGCTTCTTTGGTATGATGCGTCCTTCGTGAATCTTCCTTCATTGACTCTCCTCGCCCGACTTCCCTTGAAGGCCGGTGAAAGTGTTCCTTGGTCCTAGTGTGTTGAGGGGCTACTGGAACTGTTTTCTGCCCTCCCTTCTAGGTATTGTTCTTGGCCGTTGGAGTCGGCGTGACTTGTAATAGGAACGGTGGTTGCATGACGTTGTTCTGCATCATGAAGTTGACGACCGTTTGCAGGTCCGCCAATTTGTCTGTCATTCCCTTCATCTCTTCGTCCCTCCGCAGGCATCTATCTTTCCATACCTGGAGGTCGTCCTCATTATAATACCCGCTGCGGTCAGATTTCTTTGGTACGTCGCCTTCCTTGCCGACGTCTTTCTCTCTGGGATTCGGATCCTGAGTTTCTTCGTTGCAATTATCTTCCTCGACATCAAGGTCAATAAGTTTACCACTCCTAGTAGGGATGTCGTCCCCAACCTTTTCTTTCCGTCCGTTGTTGGCCATCTATTCTTCTTTCGTTCCCACAGACGGCGCCAAATTGTGTGTGTCAATTTTTGACCACACTGCCAAACAGGTACTCAGCTGGAGAACACTGGCAAAATAGATTAAGCCCGAACGACCTATCAACAAAAAGAAGAGATTCCGGCGGTGGTTCGTTCACCCGGGTCACTCCGATGATCAAGTCAGTTATCTCTCAAAGATAGCAAAAGTGCATAACTCACTATTCAAAATACAAAAAGCATACCTTAGACCCACGAGGGTGCCTCTCTTTTATAGCCAACACTAACCTAATCCCAACAGAAGCCTAGCTTCAATGGACTCTGGCTCAATGTTAATCCTGGACTCCCAGTTAGACTGGGATAAACTCTCTAAGAGTCTTATCTTTATTCAAACTAAAGTCCTCTCCAATTCTACTCTTGTCCCCTATCCGCTTATCCCGGATTCCGGTATTTTCGCAGATAACCTTGGCCTAGCCGAGATTACCTTGGCATCATGACCAGGACACGTGCCACCTCGGCTGACACTTCGGTGCCACCTCGGCCACGTGTTGTTACTCAAAAATTATGTCCCCACATATAGTCTTAAGTTTTGGTGCAAAATACAAATGTTAGAATTGAAACTTGTAAGTAGTATAATATATCATAAATGAATCCATATTCTATTAAATTTATCTCACTTTTGAGATTTGAAATTTTGAATTTTTTCTTTTTCTTTTGTTTGCGGACATTGGATTCTTGTCTCCATTGATTCATAATCGTACATGTATTTATGGAATGTCATAAATTATAAAGAATAATAAAAAAATTTAATATAGGATCATAGATTACACTGAGCCTTGAACCTACATCACTTGGAGGCAAGCATATTATTGCCTATTACACCATATGATCACCATTCAAAATAAACTTTCCATCGGTTTATGTCTAAAATTTTCATATTTATAATATATCTTTAATATCTAATTGTTTAAATATTTTTAATGTATTTTAGAAATTATAACTGAATAATTATGATTCATGATTCAGAAAAATGTAATTCAATTCTTGATTTGACAACTGTGTTGGGATATGGTCTCTTCACCAACATGGCAGTACTTGTGGTGTTGAGCTTATTAAATGTTCTTTTATAATTGTTTTCTTTTCTTTGTTTTTGTTTTGGATGAGGGTCTTCTTTTTAGTCAAAAATATTTTAGATTATATCTTTTTCCACAAGAGTTTAAAGTTTCTCACGATCTCTATCCGATTCCACCAAGTCCAACATTGCAAGATTCTTTGGTTTGGTGATGCTTCCCCACCACCTTTTATAATACCCCAAATTTTTGACCTTTGGCTTAATAGTATGTTTCATTTATCATCTACTTTTCCAATTACCACATTCTACTCTATGATCCAGATAAGCCTTTCTTGGCAATGCTATCATAACATGTCTTCAAGTATTCAAACATCTTGTCTTGCATGCACGTCTGAGTGAAGTAATATACTACTATTTCAAAAGTTTGAGCACTCTCACTTGTTTTCTACTTTTTTCATATTCTTAAAAGATGAAATATCATTTTGTCCCCTAAACTTTCACTCGTTTTTCAATTTGACCCCTAGACTTCGATTAATATTAACTTTACACCCAAACTTTTGAAATTTTGATCAATATGGCCCCTGCCATCATGTTCCGTCTAATTGAAAAACACGTGAAAGTTTGGGGAACGAAATGATATTTTCTCGTGCAAAAATGGTAGGGGTTGTCGGACCTTGAAGAGATCACGTTGGCGAGGCTGTGAGGGGTGGGCATCACGATAGTAAGTGAGGAGAGCGATGGTGAGGAGCAGTAGAGTTGAGAGACATTCATCGAAAGAGAAGGAGGGTTGGGGGGTCGTTGAAGGCAATGGGTTGAATAGGGTTAGAGTTTGCTGGAGAGAAAAAGAAAATAATTTAATATTATTTGAAAAATAGTACTAATGTATATCTAAACAAGGTAATACTATATTCAAATTATATCATTTGTGAATTTGATTATCATAAATAGGGCATAACTAATTAACACTATTAAAAAAAAAAAAGTATTGCTATTCGGGTTTAAAAATTAGATTTAATTTATAGATCTAGTGATATGTCAAGAAACCTATTAGTTGATAATTAAATATTTTCTAATTATCAACAAATCATGGACTTGTATATCGTTTTCTTAAAGGAAACATAAGCAAACAAGTCTGACATCATAATTAAAATAATATCACAAAATATCCTAACTACCCAACATAAAATTTTTCATTAAGACCATATCCAACAGTTAAGCAAATGTATCACCAAATTTGAATTTGGTGAAAAAGTACATCTTTTTTTGGCTCCAACAGTTTTATCAAACTGATATCAAATTGAGAACAGCCCCAAATTTTCACAAAACTGAAGATGTGTTGCACTTTTCACCAAATTACTGTGCGTAGCCGTTGAATGTGGACCCACCAAATGACCACCTCAAGCAAAATTTTGTGAAACTTTTACACTATGAGGTCGACCCCCCGGTCGACCACCTCTTTGTTTTCTCAGTAATAAAAAATAGGAAAAGAGAAATTTTTTCATTTTTTTGCATTGACTGGTCAACTGGTCAATCGTCCGCCCGGTCAACCGATAGTTTGATGAAAAGCCAAATTTCTACGTTGGAGCAAGCGATATCAAATAGAGGAAATCGTCTTTTATCTCATAACTTCAATGACTCATCCCTACTATCTATACTATTATTGTTATACTCTATATTTGAGTTATGTAAATTGTCACTTTTTTGCTTCTCAAAATACCTCTTGATAACTGCTCTAAACTATTTTAATTCTTTTAGATCCAACTGTTTCAATAACTATCATAGTAATGAGGTTCAATTCCTTTAAATAACTGTTATTTTATGGTGGTGCAGAATACAAACTCTACTTTATCTTGATGCTTTTTCAAGGGGGGAAAAAAAAAAAAGAGGATTCCAATTTTACCATTTTTTTTTTTAATCATTCATTAAGTTCTATTCTTCCATTTTTGTATGTCTATGTTTAGGGAAAGACACAGTCCTAACATGGGAAAGAAGAGTAAAGATCTTAAGGGACTGTGCACTTGCACTCAAATATCTCAATCATAATATGGATGGTTGCCTTGTTCACAGACATATCAAGGTAATTAATTACTATTTCACTTGCATGTTTATCTATTTATTGAAATATGATTGATATATATATATATACATATATATATATATATGATTATTTAACGATGCTACATGTTTGATTTATAGCTTAGCAACATCCTCTTGAGTGAGAACATTGAAGTCAAGCTCTCTGATTTTGTGTTGGAAATGTTGTTGAGGATGGAGATGCTAGAAAAGAAGAGTCTGATTGATTGTGCACAAGTTTGGGAAGACATAGACTTGGGTTATATGGACCTTGAATACATGGTCAATGCCAAGTTGACTTGTGCTAGCGACATTGTTTGCACCCATTTTTGCTGGTTCCTATCGACAGGTGGACTAGTTGGGATACAACATGTGGCAAAATCAAGTGAGGGTTCAACAGTTGTAAACAAGGGTAAGTGATATGAGAGAGATTGATAAATGTGCATTAAACAGTGCTGGTGATGGAGCAGTTACTGGCAGTGATCATAGACTTAGTGGGCAATCCTTCAAGAGGAAGCATGAACAAAGTGGGAGTCTTTCTCTATCGAGAGAAGGTTGGAAGGGCTTGTACACACATGATAACTTGAAGAAGGGGCAGTTCGACAGACAAAAGTGAAGGTCTAATGTGATTGGAAGTCTTAGAAGCCAAGAAGCAGTTGTAGCAGTTACACAGAAGTAGTTGCAGATTGAGGAGATTATTGAGGCGTATGAAAGAAGTATAAAGGCCAGAAATTTACATAGAGAGAGGACATCATCAACAACACAAAGAACTAGTTTTAGACTTAGCATAATCTAGGAGTAGCTTTCTTAGTTTAGGAGTAGTTTCTTCTATAATTCGTATCCTTGTAAACTTTTGTGAACTTTAGTAGTTTCATCTTGGAATTACTTTTTGTTTGCTCTATTTACTTTGTTTGATCTTGCTGATTGTAAGTTTTGTTCCGAAGAAGTCCTTGTACTTTCAAGGCATTTGAATCAAAAACACAGTGGCTTGATTAGTTTGTTCAATTGTTTGTTTAAATCCTGTCAATTGAGAGTGAGCAAAATTTTTACTAACAATTTTTGGCACGCCCGGTAGGACATTCTTGCATAATTTGGATAAAAGAATGGTGAAGGAAAAGAAACAGGTTGATAAGCATGCTGAGAAAGGCCTACTGAGTTTAAAGAAGAAGAGGTAGACCAAGACTTGGTCTTGGCTGATGATGGTGTTGCTCAGTATGTAGGTCAAGTAGTGGCCCAAAAAGGCCAAATGAGTGGCCAAGCAATGAGTACAGAAGGCTAGTGTAGACACCCTATTTTTTACCACCCTTACGACTTGGGCACCATCACTTGCACACCCAATAATGAATGTATATTCTTGTCAAGTGCTTGAAAGTCCTCAGCGGAATGCCACAGCTCTGAGCCTCAAAACCTTGAAAACCTTGTGCCTTGTTTTTGCACCAAAACCCCAGCCTTTCAAACCTGAAAAACTTAGGATCTGCAGGCCCATTTTTGTGGACTACCGGCTATCCCTTTTGGCTGCCGGCCACCCTTGTGCCTTGCCGGCCACAAGTGCCTTGCCGGCCACAAGTGTGTTTTGCAGATATTTTCTACCAACTATGCCAGCTATTTGTATAGATGCTTGCATTTGCTCCCACATGTATGGATGGATGTTTCTGAGGAAATGGCATGTTTTTCTATAAATATAGGACCTCTTCTCCCATTTTTGAGGGTTAAAAAAATTGGAGCAAAATTAATTTTCTCTCTCTACAATTCTCTCTCTCTCTTGAAATATCTTGAGCTTTTGCCTATATACTCTTAACCAAACCTTTCCCTTTGAGCTCAGTTACTTTTGAGCGTAAATTGAGCTCTTGAGGATGTGTATGTGTTGAATTATTGCTTGAAAGTGTTCTTCTTTTCAAGAGGAATAAGGCTTTGCTTGTTTCATTGCTTTAGTTGCTTCTTTTCTTACTATTTTTACACTGTTTTTAGGCTGTATAAACTCTGTATTTTTGAGCTGAAACTTGTGGTTTAAAGGCTTAAAGGGTGGAAGCGTGTTTCACCTTTCTTTCCGCCTTCCTTCTCTAGCCTTTACCCTTGTGTTTCCCACCTTTACAATATCTTTTTTTGAGCTTTCAAACACTAAATTTCAGAATTATTTTAGTGGCTAAAAACATGTTTTGAGGTCCAAAATTGGAGGGGTTAGCCTCCCCTCCTTATGTCTTGTTTACTAGCTTACATAGCTCCATGTTTTAGCTTATTGTTCTAGCTATTTTTGTCTTAATTCCAGCATGTTTTAGGACTTATTTAGCATTGTTTTAGGATTGTTTTTAGTGGTTCATTGCATTTGAGCTTTGTATTGCATGCTTGTAGTGTAATTGTCCTCATAGGCTTGGTGGTTTAGGCTTTAGCCACCAACCAATTTGAGATGATAGCATTTGTTTGTGGATTCCCATACTTGTTTTCACCCCTAATCACTTCTGCAACCTCCCTCCTTTTTTGGCTTTTGCTTTGCTTTGGAAGTCGGTTCAAACTAGTTGCTTGTTTAAAGCATGAGATTAAGGTCTTATGCTTAATGGTTTAATCCCTTTGGGGGTTCATTACCAATGGCATGACATTTCTCTCATGTCTAAAACAACTCTTGGTTTAATGCTTCTTTCCATTAGAGGACTTAAAGCTCACCTTTGGACTTAATGAATTAAAGAATGGAAAGGTAATTAAAATGGAATAATAAAATGAGGACTAAAATGATGCAAGATAATAACTTGGTATGGTTTCAATCGGATGTTAATTGAACCCTTAAGTCTTGAGTCGTTTCATACTCATTAGTGATTAAAACGGTTCAAGAGTCATTGTCAACCACTTCCCTTGATCATCCATGATAGGGAGGGGGTTTGAGAGTCTTCATTTGTTGCATTTATTGAACTTGCACCCTTTGGTTCATAGGTCATCATGCAATGAAATTGCATCAACTGATGGTTTGTGAATCAAATTTACTACTCCTTTGAGCTTTTTGATGATAAAGAGGGGTAAGTTGTGCAAACAACCCTTGAGAATACCCTGTGCCTACTCTGTTTGCTCTCTATTGTAACAGGAAAACCAGACATCAGTGGCCAGCAGGCCACTTTTGTGGACAGCAGACCATCATTTGTGGCCGGTAGGCCACCATTTCTAGCCTGCTGGCCACCTTTGTAAAACCCAGCAGTGTACTTTTCTAGCAAAATAGAGTTTTGAGGTGAAAAATAGTACAAGTGTTCTACTGTGCAACAGAGGCATCTGGCAACAAAACAGTGGCATTTTTCGGGTGGAAACCCGCGCATGCATGAGCATTCCTCGTTTCCTGAGGCGGAGTAATTAGAATAGCTAGCTTAGCACTCTTTTCATGTTGTATTCGTGTAATTAATTAGTTTGTTTTAATTTGTAATTAATTAATTAGTTAGTTAATTTTTTTTAATAATTAGTTAACTAGTTTAGTTGATTATTTCATTCGTTTGTAATAACTAGTTAATTAGTTTAGCTAGTTAGTTTATTTGGATCCTCTTGCGTGAGGGCGCAAATGTTGTAATAACATGTATGTCTTCCAATCCAACGTCTTTCTCCCTTTTATTTACCTGCTTATGATGGTTAGTTTAGAAGCATCATGTTTTGTTTAGCACACCTCCATGTTTGCATCCACTTGTATTGCATGCATCGAGACTCGGTTCATCATTTTAACTTGCATTGTTAGCTAAACATTTCTTTGAATACGTGCTTAGACCGTATGCTATCAAATTGATTAACATGCTATATTAGTAGCTGAGCCTAGTAATTACATATCGCATGCGTTGCATTAGTCATGTTGCATAGTTAGAATCATGTATTTTTCTAACTTTATCATCTTTTTTGGCTTGGAGTACTAGGTGAGCTTTTAGTTTTATTTTTTTTAGCATATTGCATTTGTATGTTAAAGTTGCCATATCAAAGTATGTTCACCATGAGGCTAAGTACTTAAGTGATAAACTGTTTGAATGCCTGTGGATGAAGACTAATTGCTTAAATTGGGATGGTTTGATTCATGTACATTTAAGCCTACTTTTTTTCGAGTGGCACATTTACAAACTCTTTTCAAAACAAACATGAAATCAAGTATTCCAATTTTTGCAAGCTAGTCTATACTTGTGTGTGCGCATCACATAGTAATGCTAGCCTAATAATCGGAACAAGAGCATATAATATAAATAAGATTCACATCATGATTAGCAGAGGCCAATCTTTGATCAGGGCAAACGGGGGTGCTCAATTCATGACCTTCCCCTCTCGTACCTATGTTCCAAGCCAAGACAATTTTGGTGATAACAGACTAATGGCCTTTGGCACGAGTCTTGGGTTTTCTAAATTTTTAAAAAATATTTAGGTGACGACTCTAAAATTTGGAAAAACAGTCCATTTTTGGCATATTATTCAAAATAGTGATTTTCCAAAAAGAATTGCCGGATTTGGACTCTTTTTGTGTTTTCACTGTTTCACATTGCACTTGTGAAATCAGATTTAGAATTCAAGTAGAGTCCGAACTGTAGGGCTTATTCGTGTTCCGAAAATGGGCACAAAAAGTCGAGCTACAGTTTCTGGCGACTCTACTGGGGATAGTAGAGAACTTGACTCGAACTTTATGATGTGAAATTTTATCTACATTTATATGTCATTGCATTTGCATTGGTGCGCCTAAGTCACTGTGTTTGCCAATTGTTATTCCTAGAGTGTTTGCCGAAGGCTTGCCTAAGAGCTTGCCAAAAGGCTAACCGGTTGTGGGCTCTGCCATGTTGGGAACACAACCCTTGGATTTGGACTACTACTGTATTGTTTGATCCTCCTTTCACTTCTCAGTGTTAGATGTGAGAGGTATATTAGGTAGTCTTATTGAGGTACCCTTTTGACCATTTGACCTAGTTATATATAGTGAAGTTATAATGACTATTCCTGTCACAACCCAAACCTGCCCCTAAAAGTTTGGTCCATGACCGGCCTGTACTTAGGCCTCAAAACAAAGTTTCACAAATATTTATTCAAATACGGGGCCTTAAGCGGAAGCAAATACCAAAATAATGATAATGCCCATTGAGCTTGTGCATACATGATAACTGGAATAATTAAACACACTAGAATTTTTATTCATATACAAATCTTCTATATCTCACACATATATACATAAAACATAAACTCTAACAATACAAAATTAAAGCCTCGACACAAAGGCGCCTTTCGGGTGTCTTGACATAACCGGCCCACACAAGAACTCCTAAGGCTGACTTAAGGTTGGTCTCCAGATTGATCACCTATATATATATATATATATAACATGGAGTGAGAGAAGCTCAATGAGTAATAATACAGTAAAGCAATGTAAATAGAAAATCAAGATTCTCACAATATTCATACTCATTTAAACAAAACGGCCTCGGGCCCACATATGGTTCAGAACGGCGCCCACATATGGTTCAGAACGGCCTTAGTCCCAATCACATGGTAACAAAATGGCCTCAAGCCCAATCATAATAACAGAATAGCCTCAGGCCCAATCATAATAACAGAACAGCCTCGGGCCCAATCACATATCAAAATGGCCTTGGGCCCAATTCATGTATGTATGGACCTAGGAGGTGACTCATACGGACTCTAGAAGTGACTCCCACTGTAGCACTTAGTTCCGTACAACACTTTGTTCCATACCAGAAATCAATAGATCTTAAAGACCGAACAATTCATATCATGTCATAGCATAAACAAAATAGATAAACGGAACGGCCTTAGGCCCACCATATCATATTATAAATAATTCACATTTCATATCCATATTCCATATCATAGGTCTTGTAACTCATTCATTCACATAAAACATAATTCCAAAACATCACAACAATTATGTATCAAAATAAATATAAATGAACATATCTTTACAATATTATTACTCACATTGATGGGCTTTTGGTAGCAGTTGGGCGATATCCTTATCTTGACCTACAAACACAATTACATAGTACAACATATCGAACATAGAATTACTCTCTTGATCAAAGTTACTTCTCTTAATCTTTTCTTAATTAAATAAACAGATCCCCTACTTTGCTCTTTAACCAATTAGTTACGTTGGTTCTAAACTCATTAGTCCTCAATAGGTCATAATTCATATCAAGGAAAATAGGAAGAAACGGAAGGAAACTGTGTTAGGAGAAGAAATAGCATGAAATAAGTAGACAGAAACTGGGTTAGGAGAATAAATAGCATGAAATGAGTAGACAGAAAATGAACAACCTTCACTAATTTGGGAATATTTGTGTACTTAGAATTTGGATGTGAGACCACCACCATTAGAAACTAGACTTCTGGGGCTTGAATTTAGGCTCAATAATCACTTAAAACAGAGTCTGGATGAGGGAGATATGCTTATTTGAAGTTAAGCTGAAACAGGGGTACCCCGCACCTGCAGAAAACAAGGCCGCACATGCAAGAATTGGGCCGCATATGCGGGACAACGTGCTTTTTTTGCAGAATCAAATTAGGTGTTGGAAATGGACTGCCGCATGTGCAGGAAGCCCCGCCACACGTGCGACGCTGGGTGGGAAAATCTATCCGAGCAAGATCTGTTGGTTTCAAGCTAAATTTCTCCATTTCCCACCTAGGACTCACTCCAAATCACTCCCAAAACATGTAATATCAACGAAAAACATGAGATTATAATGATTTTCTAAATCAAAACCTCAAAAACATAATGAATCTTTAAGCAAGAAAGATCAAAATCTTTATTTAGTTCTTTTCCAAACCTTTCAAAACTTCTTCTTCCAAAGCCACATAAATCTTCATTTCATATATCATTTTAGCAGTTCAACTCATACAAAACCTCAAGATTAAGGCTTAATTCAAACAATTCCATCTCAAAAACATGACATCTAAACATGATAAACATGAAACTCAAGCTAGATTAGAGCATAACTTTAACATACAACTTTCTAACTCCCATTTTCTTCATCTTTCATATATATATATATACATACATGAGCTCAAAGCATGCAAAGAGAAAAATTAGGAAACAATTCCTTACAATCCAACCCAACACAAGCTCAAAACACAAGAATCAACCCTTTGACTAAACAAACCCAAAGATTACATGCTCATTTCATGAGATTTATTAAGTTTAGATCATAAGACAAAAACCCTAGCTTTCATGAGTGCTAAAGCTTCATGTCAAAACTTGATTCCAACCAATTAAAGAAGGATTTACACTTACCTTAAGCCAATCTTTGGGTTATTCTCTCAAATTCCTCCAATCTCTAAGCTTCTAGCTTGATTTCTTCTTCTTCTCTCTCTTTTCTCTTCTTCCTTTCTCTCTCTAGAACTCTCTTCCTTTTCCTCTACACATTTTTGCCTCTTAAAAAGATAAAGATGAGCTCAACTATGTATAACATATAATATATATTAATTATTTAGCTTATTTGAGTCTTAAGCAAGCCTAGGTAAGAGTTTAGACTAAATAAATCCAATTAATTCATTACGAATCAAATTTTTACAAAACTTCATATTATGTCCTAAAAATCATGCTAATCATAACTATAAAGTCAATTTTGGTTTATCACGCCTCTAAGGCTTTTAATTGCTAGTCCAACAATCACAATTTCAACAGATTTTCTTATAACCGACAAATACAAGCTCATAAGCACATAGTTCACACATTCAAACATGGAATTTCACCGCATGCATATAATCAAGCAGATAATGAAGGGATTAGAGTTTAGGTAGCATATGAGAGAGTCGGGTTGTTACAATTCCAACCTAGGACAAGATGCTCACCCGTGTAGAATTACATGAAACCATTTGTTTGAAATAGTGCAGCCCAGATCATGCCAAAAATCTAGAACAGGGTAACCCTTTCCCCTCTTAGGGGTGTTTTGGTTCTTTTACTTGATATGTGCCTTTTCAGTGAAACTGTACAGGGTGGTTCATATCAGTGTGAGATTGAGAACAGAGTTCAGTGGAGTTTATAGTTCAGCTATGTGTTTTGACTATTATGAATTGGGGCCGAAGCGCTATCCGAGTTTTGATTATGTTTTTGTTTCTTTCTTTTTGCTAGGTAGTTTACCATCATAGCTTCAGAAAGGCCCGATATTTCCCAGGTTGTGTGGACTCATTTTGGCAGGCTTTGTAAAGCTCAAGACCTTGTTAGTGGTTAGCCCGTGTTAGTCTCGCTTCCTCCAGTCACCCAACGAAGAAGGAATAGGCAGTTAGTAGCGTTAGTACAAAGCACTCTGCAAACACCTATCCGCTCTCACTCAATCAGTTCACCAGCATCTAGTTCACCTAGACCAGTAATGGCACAGAATACAGCATAGAACGCGAAGGAATTCGCTGCCATGATGACGGCTTTCCAAAGAACTATAGACACTGTAAACTAGAGGATGGTTGCATAAGATGAGATTATTGCCAATCTACGACGTACATCTGGGGCATCTGTATCAACCGTGCATCCGATCCCGGCTGCTCAGCCAAACTTGGATCTACCTCCACCAGTTGAAAATCTACCAATCCCAGATCCTCAAGACATGTTTCCCCCGGCTCCAGCTTATCAACCTCCAATTCAACCTCTCGCAGGAATCTTTCCTTTTGATATCAATGAAATCGATCCGGTCTTAATCAAGATTGCTAGACTCGAGAAAGCATTGAAGAAATCCAAGGGCTTTAACTTCATTCCAGATATCAAAGATAGGTACACTGAGGCTTCGTTCAGATTACCGGAGAAATTTAAGATGCCCCACATCAACAGATTCGATAGGAATGGGGATTCGATTATACATGTCCGGTTGTTTTCAGATGTATTGAGGCCCATGGATTTGTCTCGAGTGCAAAAGCTCTCGTTGTTTGGGAGAACCCTGTCTGATATGGCGGCCATCCAGTACGCTAAGTTGGAGGAGTCTACAAAGCGGAATTGGGATGAGCTATCTGAGGCGTTTGTCAATCAATACTCATATAACACCTAGATAGAAGTAACCATTAGTGAGATGGAGGCTACTAAACCCGCAAGAAGGCCATTCTCTCGGAATACCAATGCTAACAGTAGCACTATTCCACAGCTTGCTTATGTCAGTGCTATTGTTTCAACGGCCAAGATAACTGATCCTTTTGCTACTACCACAACCTCACAACCTTCACAAAGTACCAGTCTACCCTGGAATCGAAGATTTTTTACTCCCCTCCATATGAGCCTAACCCACGCCCTCAAGCTATTAATGCAAAAAGGACATCTCAAGCCTCTCAATCCTCGTCCACTTCCAAACCCATTGCCACCCAAACATGACCCTACCTAGCATTGTGTCTTCCATCAACAACATAGCCATCCCACGGACATGTGCCACCATCTACGTCATGAGATCTAGGATCTCATTGACAACAAAGTTATCGCCCCACCTTCCAAACCCAATGTAATAACTAACCCACTTCCAGCACACAATCAAGTCCCCCCGCTCAAAAAAATTAACCACATCCATACACTACCGCCCACCTTCAAACCTAGCATATACATTACCTCATCCCACCTACCAAAATCGGAGGTAATTATTCTAGATAGCACAGACATGTGCATGATGGATCTAACACCACAAACTCAATCTAAGCCCGTGGTAGTAGAAACGAAGAGAGAGAAGAATGCACTAAAGACAGAGTTGTCTAATACCCGTGTCATAGAGAAGGGGGTCTCGCTCGTAGAGGAGTACAATCCCAGTTTATACATTG
Organism: Camellia lanceoleosa; assembly: GCA_025200525.1. NCBI lineage: Eukaryota > Viridiplantae > Streptophyta > Magnoliopsida > Ericales > Theaceae > Camellia > Camellia lanceoleosa. The sequence continues at coordinate 107,998,975 of CM045764.1, read as the reverse complement.
TGGCCATCGATCAGCCAAAGTCGGTAGTCATACTGTCAAACTTTCTCAGCATTAATGCTGTCGAGGAAGACCAAATGGCGCAGAATTAGAATGCATGGCCCGAGCAAGACCTTAATGACTTAGCAAACCTAGAGGAGGATCTGGAAAAATTAGAAGAGGATCTGGAGGATCTTTACTTCTTCGAGGAAAAAGATACAAGCTGTGTGCAGATAGGATGGTGGAACCTGAGCCAGCCAGAAACAAGCAATGGATGGTTGAGTGAGGAAGAGTCAGATGTGAAGGAACAGATAGGAGAGACTGGAAAGGAAGAAAAAAGTTGTGCTAGTGGCAATGCTGAGGCTACATCTCTAACTGAGAAAGAACAGGCACTGGAACAATTTCAAAGGGAAATGATAGAAGAGATCCAAGCGAAGATAGCTCTAGAACAGAAAATAGAAAAGGAGAAAGAAGAGGTTGAGTCTACAACTGACAGTGTTCAAAAGGCCAAGAAAATCGAATGGTAACCCAATGATCAGAAAAGAATGTTAAAGAAACTTAGAAAATATCGGGATGCTGAAACTCAAGTTGTAGTGGAGGAAGAATGGTATAATGACGGCGCACATGATGTTAACATGCTCATAATAGAACCTGATAGCAACCCAGCCATGACCGCGGGGAAATGGTGGAAAGATAGCGATCTACGCCACGCATACACGGATGAAGGGTGGAAGGATAATACCCCTGATGATACGTGGTATACTGATGAGATTGATCATCTGACCCGCAATGGCCAGTACTTTAAACCCCTGACTTTAGATCAGACAGAATCTTCCAACATAGAGGCTGAGAAAGAAAAGGAGAAGGATACTAAGGAAAACCTGGCTTTGAAACAACTAAAGAAGATTCAGGCCATCATATCCATCTGGGGACTGATAATGGCATCTCAGGAGTATAGACAAGCCCTGCTCAAAGCAATGAACCGAACCAAACTGCCCATTGACACCACCGCTGACCAATTGGTGCCGTTGGTCACCTTTGGAGACATTATGCTAGTAATATCCTTTATGGATAAAGAATTTCCTCCCAAAGGTGCTAACCATAACCGTCCTTTATATGTAACCTTGGAAAGTTAAAAATTAAATAAATAAATAATCCGGTGGTGTTAGTGGATACCGGATCAGCGATCAATGTGTGTCCAGTGAGAACTACCTATGCCATTGGTTTGAGGCCGATTGACTTTACACCCACGACCCAAGCTATCCAGGCTTGTGACAATACAAGCCGAGACATCATGGAAACGTTCAAAAGCCATATCCTAATCGGCCCGTCCGAACATGAGGTGGAATTCCATGTCATGGACGTTCCGGCCACATTCAACCTCCTACTGGGAAGGCCCTGGCTACATCATATGAAAGCTATATCATCAGCAGTCCATCAATTAGTGAAGTACCCCTTCAAAGCGGGATTGCCACTATGTACAGTAACTCTACGATCCATCCTCCCTAGGAAACCACTGCACCCTTATTGGAAATCATACATAGAGAAGAGGATGTATTCCTCTTCGGCTTCTCTCTGGTAGAGGCTCGGCTTGTCCAGAACATCATGGAAGAGGACGAGGGGAATTATGTAAGTGTGTAATCTATCTACATGATGAACAAACAAGGGCATAGATTTGTAAAGGAAATGGCAGGAGCTGAGAGAAAGGCTGAAACGAAAGAGGGTTAGGAAGCAGTATGAGTTAGTCCACAAACCAACACAAGGAACCTTGAATGGACGCTTTGTCCGCCAAGGGGAAGACTTTTCCTTTTGTGGATTCCCAAAGCCCTGGTATGACTGGGAGACAAAAACAAGGTATCCGGGGTTTAAGATCTTTTTCGGGCACCAGCTACCAGAAGAGGAGGATGAACAAGCAAACCTTAGCCCTAGCACAAACCAAGGTAGGAATGCAAACCTGGACATCGAAGAAGAGGGACTATTGGGAGAAGCACTGGTTGACTTACTGACAAGTTCTACTGTTAGAGCTGAGACCACCAACTTGGGGGATAGTTTTACTATCTCAATGATCGGGGATAACCCAGCAGCGGATTTCTCTAATCTTATCGTGGATGCATCTGAGGCGCCACGCCTGGTCTAGAAGTTTGAGCAAGGCGCCATCAATGGTTCTGAATCGGATAGCGAGTCTGAATCTAATTCCACTGAGTCTATAGAATCAGAGTCAGATTCGATTCCCTCTAAGTTTGCTACTTCTGAGACTGGTAACCCGAATTCCAAAGTCCTATCCAGGTCGTCTTTTAGCTTTTCTTTTGAATCCACTGTAACTAAAGATCTAGACTTCTTGAATGGGAATGTTGTGGACCTTGCCTACTTCTCTGTGCCTTTGGTTTGTTGTACTAATCTTAATTTTCAAAATTTTGACATAAACAAAGAGGGAGAAATTCCTCAGGTTTTGAAAATTTTGGTTGATCATGAGGAGGAGAGGCGTGTTAAGCCCTGTACAGATGAAATCGTATCAATTAACATGGGTATTGAGGAAGATCCTCGCTTGGTCCAGATCGGGTCCACGATGTCTTCAGAGGAACGCGAGCATTTAATCGCTTTATTAAAAATTTCAAAGATGTTTTTGCGTGGTCCTACGAAGATATGCCTGGAATCGATCCTAAAATTGTACAACACTAGATCCCTCTTGACCTTGAGGCCCGACCAATTAAGCAAAAGCTACGCAGAGTTTGCCTAAATTGGGCTTTGAAGATCAAGGAAGAACTTACCAAATAGATTGAGGCAGGATTCTTACTTGTATCTAAGTATCCAACGTGGTTGGCCAATATTGTTCTAGTCCCAAAGAAGGATGGCAGAATCAGAGTCTGTGTCGACTTCAGGGATCTGAATAAGGCTAGTCTAAAGGATGATTTTCCACTACCACATATTGATGAGTTAGTAGACTTCACCACGGGCTATGCATTGCTCTCGTTTATGGATGGGTTTTTTGTGTTTAACCAGATTCTGATGGCACCCAAAGATAGGGAGAAGACCGCTTTCACTACTCCGTGGGGCACTTATTGCTACCGAGTCATGCCGTTTAGGTTGAAGAATGATGGGGCCACTCATCAAAGGGCTGCAACTACCATTCTGCATGACATGATCTACAAAAAGGTTGAGGTGTATGTGGATGATATGATTGTCAAGTCCAAAGATTGAGAAGGCCACCATACCGCCTTGGAGAAATTCTTTCAGCGGATCAGAGAGTATAGATTGAGGTTGAACCTGCAAAAATGCACCTTCGACGTAACAACAGGAAAAATGCTCGGATTCCTGATCACACAGAGAGGAATTGGGGTCGATTCTTCCAAAATCAAGGCCATCTTAGAAATGCCACCACCAAGGACTTAAAAGGAAATGCGCAGCTTTCTGGGTAAAGTGCAATTCATAAGACGGTTTATTTCAAAACTAACCTTGACTTATGAACCACTATTTGGTCTCCTGAAGAAAGGAAAGAAGTTCAAGTGGGACAATCACTGTCAGTTCACTTTTGAACAGGTCAAGCAGTACTTACAGAATCCGCCTATGTTATCGCCGCCAGAACCAGGAAAATCACTAATTTTGTACCTGTCAGTGACAAACTCAACCATGGGGTGTATGTTAGCTCAAGAGTCGGAGGCCAAGGTGGAGAAAACCATTTACTACTTGAGCAAAAAAAATGCTGGATTACGAGACCCGTTACACTCCCCTCGAGAAATCTCTTCTAGCCTTGGTATAGGCTACCCGGAAATTGAGGCACTACCTGTTAGCTCACTTTGTAATCCTAGTTTCGAGATTAGATCCCATCAAATATCCCTTTGAGAAACCAACGCTTATGGGTAGGCTAGCCCGTTGGTTGCTTCTCCTTTCCGAATTTGATCTCACATATGTTGCACGTAAGTCGGTTAAAGAGAGAGTTGTAGTAGAATTCCTGGCAGATCACCCAGTAGAAGGAGATGAAGCGGTGGAGTACTTGTTCCTAGATGAAGATATTTTGTAAATAGAGGAAAAAATGTAGACAATGTACTTTGACAGAGCAGCCAATCAATACGGTTATGGGATCGGTGTGTTGCTAATAGCACCTGATGACTCCCATATACCCTTAGCCTTCAAACTCTGATTCAAAGTATCCAACAACGAAGTAGAATATGAAGCATGTATTGCTGGTTTAGAATCTGACCTGGAACTAGGGGCAAAAAGGTTGGACGTCATCGAGGATTCAAATTTGGTTGTGTCTCAAGCCAACAAAGATTAGCGAGTTAAAGAGAAGAAAATGAAGGTTTACCATCAGGTCTTGGATATGCTGATTCCGAGGTTTGAGAAGTTAACATATACCCATTTTCTAAAGGAGAACAACCGATTCGCTGATGTACTAGCAACTCTATCTTCTATGGTAGACATTCCATTGGGAGTCAGGATGCGTCCGATCATTATTGAACAGAAATACGCCGGCCTATGAAAGCATTGCCATGATAGATGAGGCTTCAAACAAGAACCCTTGGTACTACGATATCTGGAATTTCCTAGAAAATGAGGCGTATCCGCCAGGAGTAAATGCCAAGGATAAAAGGGGAATGCGACGTTTGGCCGTCCACTTTATTATTTGCGGGGGCAAACTGTACAAAAGAGGCCATATGGGAATGCATAAACTATGTGTGGAGAAAGAAGAATCAAAGCGCCTTATGGAGGCCATCCACGGAGAAGAGTGCGGAGCCCACATGAATGGTGTGATGCTCGCCCGAAAAATCCTTAGACAGGGCTATTACTGGTCAACCATGGAAGAGGATTGTATTGGTTTTGTTCGGCAATGCCATAAGTGTTAGATTCACACCAATCGCATGAACATACCACCGTCTAAACTCTACAATATGACTTCACCATGGCCTTTCTTAGTCTGGGGAATCAACGTTATCGGTGCAGTTACGCTAAAGGGGTCAAACGAGCATGAGTTTATTCTGGTAGCAATCGACTACTTCACGAAATGGGTGAAGGCTCAGTCCTACTCTATATTGACAGCATCGTATGTGTCTAAGTTCATCAAGAACAACATCATCTACCGGTATGGAGTTCCGAATGAAATTATCTCCGATAATGGGACATACTTCAAGAATGAGGTATAGACATGCTTGAGAAATATAAACTGGCTTTCCATAAGTCATCAACCTACCACAAACCAATGGAGCTGTCGAGGCTGCAAACAAAAACATCAAAAGAATTTTGCAGAAGATGGTAGAAACCTACGGGGACTAGCCAGATAAATTGCCATTTGCACTCTAGGGTTACAGGACTTTAATCTGAACATCTACAGGGGCGACCCCCTATTCTCTTGTCTACGGGATGGAGACCATTTTGCCGATTGAAATTGAAGTGTCGTCACTACGAGTTATGGCCGAGTGTCAAATAAGAGAGGCGGGCTGGCAAAGGAACAGATTTGAGGAGTTGATGTTGTTCGATGAAAGAAGACTAAAAGCATTGTATCATGTCCAGGGCTACCAGCGCAGAATTGCTAGGACTTTTAATAAGAAAGTGAAGTCCCAGAATCTCAAGGAATGAGACATGGTGCTCAAAGATAACCGAGCTCCCATCCATGACCCTGAGGGCAAGTTCAAACCTAACTGGACTGATCCTTACATCATCAAGTCAATCTGGTCAAGAGAGGTGATTATTCTCACGGACCTAGATGACCTGGAGTTTTTACAGCCAATCAATATAGACAAGTTAAAGAAATATTACCCCTAAGAGGCTCGCTTGGCCGAAAACCTAAAAGGGCAACCTAGGCAAAAGTTAGAGCATGAAAAATTAGAAATAAAGAAAAACTGAGCTCACAAGGTTAAAAACTCTAAAGGGCGACTTTGGCAAAAGTTAGAGTGCAAAAGGATAGAGTTAAAACCCTAACTGAACCTGAACCGAACTACGTAAGGTCTGATTCCCATCTTTGGGATACGTAGGCAACTTCATCCTGAAATTCGGCCGTAATCATCTCCAACTCAATTGTCCTATCCGTTTGTTTGATTAGGTCATCTTTGCTCATTATTTATAAGCTTGGTCGTAATCTTCGTGGCTCGGTTGTGATCTTTGCTTTGGAAAGAAGACTCGTTGTACAATGTATAGTAGTGGTGGTATACAATCAGGGTTATGATTTCTTTTAATTCCAGATTGTACATCATGGGGATCAATTCTGTGCATGTCAGGTGGTGATTGTTTCCAAAAATTGTTTTGAAAAGTTTTAATAAAAGTTTATTTTTCTCAAAATTTTACCGTTTTACAACTTGGACCATTTTTTGGACCGAAAGGAAAATTTTCAATATTCGCAACTTTAATTTTGTTGATTTCAACATCTAGTACATTCTCTAACTCTTTGCTACAAATTGAAGTGGCTTTTACATCATAAAACTTGAAAATAAAGATCAAAGCAATAAAACTAGGGGCACATGAGTCAAGTGTTCTTGTGCCCTCCGTTCGTACTAGCAGAAGTCCCTGCAACTAAAGTCGGTCCAGCTTGTGCCTCGTTCTCGAGCCAAGCTAAGCATCCGCTAAAAAGGGCAAAATTGAAACTAGGGGCAGGGGCTAGAAGGTCTCTCGTCCTCCAAGCAGGGAGGTACCTAGCCAAGTGTGAAACACGTATTAAGAATGAAGCCGGGTATTCTACCCCCTCCTCTAGGCAAGTCTGATCATACCTAAATTGGCGTCTGCACTGGAAGGGAAAATAGAACACACAGTGTGTGAGGCCAATCAACTGAACACCCGGCTGTCGGGTCATGCTGTAGCTCATCTCAGCTAAGTCAAGCCAAGGGCAACACCAAGCTATGTCAGCTACAGACCTATGGCACATCCAATTGCACCACCATCCCTCATTGGGGAAGTCCACTAGGCGTTGGCAAAAAAAGTACGCTCAAGCTGAGTAAACTAGGCAAGGGTTCACCACCTTCAGCTTGTCCATCAGCCAAACCTGGAAAGGGATGAAAAATAAGAGAGATTAAAGAATAGAGAGATGTATGTTGAGAGAAAAGTAAGGGAAGAGCTTGGAGAGAAAATAGAGTGTGAATGTCGAGTGATGTGAGAAATATATATGAGATAGGGTGGGAAACAATACCTGGAGCAGTAGTGGACTCCCCGCAAACTTAGTGGTCTCTCGCCGGTGAAAAACGTCCAAACCCATCAGGGTCTCGGCTAAGGCCAAACCAATGCAACTCTTACCTTCTTTCAAGCATTGGGCTACCTCAATCAACTTGATATTGGCTCCGCCGAAACTAGGGGCAAGAAGGTAGTGTGCAAGCATACACAAGCAGAGGGCATGTTGTCGAAATCCTCACCAAAGGATGCCGCATCGGTCACCGATGTCAGAAAATCGATGAATCAAGCTGGGTATATCTAGCTCTCTGTCATAGACCAAGGATCGAGCTTTGTGCAAAGTAAGCCCACACATCCATCCCAAGGCTAAGGCATGTCCAAAACGAGGCTGAAGTATGATTTCCTCATCGCGCTGGGATTCCATTAGTGCCTAAAATTCTTCAAGAGTCGGGCATATTTCTTGTGCTCCGAAGAGAAAAACATGCATAATCGGGTCCCAGCATCGAACTGCGACATGGAAGAACGGAAAACAAAGTGGAGTACGACTCAACGAAAAAAGCGCGTTTATGCCAAAACCCTAGAAATTTACCTTTTCCGTGCTGTCTAAAGTGGCTATCCAATCCGTGAGTTTATCGAAAAGAAATGGCTCCATTTGTGGAAGAAACAATAGCTAAAATGAAGTTCTGGAGAAGAAATCACGAAAGAGGACCTTTTGTAGAAGATAAGGTTGTAGTGGAGGCGAGCTGTTAGTTTTCTGGTGGTTTTTTACATTGGTGGCTAGCAACCTCCTTCTTCTGGCTTGCCGTCCACCTGTTTGTTGGACAGTTTTAACAGCCTGGTTTTGTCCTGTTCTTTGTGTTGTTCGGTCTTGTTTTGAGTCTTTTGGTTTTTACAAGTGTGTATAGTTGTTTTGGGTCTGTGTTTGAGTTGTTTTTGCTTTATTTATCGAGTTGTATGTTGAATTTTTATCATTGGTCGGCTCATTATCTGATTAAGAACTTTATTCCCATGCAAGCATGTTCGGTTTCAAATTTAACTTCATGTTCTTTTTCATGCAAGTATGTTACTCGTTGTGCAGTGCTCATGTTGAAGAACCAAAACTCTTTTCATAAAAACTGCAAAGGTTTTATTCTGATAATGGATTTTATAAAAGAAATACAAATTTCAAAAGCAAAAGTAAAACCTATCTGAAGCTATACATGTGCTAAACTACCAAAACTAAAAAAAAACTAAGAAAAAAAGTCCAAAAAATAGCGCCAATCATCTTAAGCTCGAGAGGCCCTCTCTGTCCTCTTCCTCAAAGGGGACTCGGAGGCACTGTCTCTGTTAGCACCGTTGTCAGAACCAAACTCTAAACCTCTGCTCCCTGTCTCGGAGCCGGCCTCAACGTCATCTCCGCTCCCCGATCCTAAGCCGACATCATTGTCTCTGCTCTTGGACTCAAGATGTCCACTCACTATCTCCTCAGAGGCGCTAGCCTTGTCATCATCATCACCACTCAGAACAAGCTCCGAAGGACTGCTCCAGCCTCGGGCACCCCTGTCCTTGCCTCGACCACAACGCTTGTCTCGGCTACATGTTGGGACCTGTCTCTCTCGCCTCTCTGTTGCCGAAGGAGGTACTGCTGGTGCTGATGCCACTGCTGCCACTAGTGCCCTCGGTGCAGCTAGGATCTGGAAAAACAGTTGTCAACATATCAGCTACAATGTGTGTATTAGATACAGCCATAGTATATAAAATGAGTGTCATACAGAAACCAGGTACAGTATAAGTACAGTGTGTGAGTACAGTGTGCTAATGTAATGTATCAATACAGTTTGGAGAAGACTACAACAGAGATACCAATGTATCAATGGAAATGTGATAGCATGGTGCACAATGGAATTAGTAATGAAATGCGTGCTGAAATGAGAGAAAATACCAAAATACCTGAATACCGTGGAACCCGAGCAACGTTTCTCTTCTCTACACCATGCCGATCAAGGAGGCAACCAGCTCGAGGAGGCTCTCTGCATACTCTGTAGTGGGTGCCTGCAAGTGCATTTGACTAATCAATATCTAGAATAAACATATCTGAAATGGAAAATGTGGGGTGCAAATGGTAAAGTGTGGTCCATATCTGAGACACGCCTCGAGCTCTAACATACTCGTGCCCTGCCTCTGCCTCTGCCGGCTCGATTGAAATCTGGCAAGCAGTCCTAGTCGGCCACCAATATGTGAGTGCAGTAAGAATCTCTGGCCAACTAGTCATCCACTCAACAAGAGAGGCCCCTCTAGTATGGACCCTGGTCGCCCGAGTCGCACCACCTGCCACAAGAGCTCCTGCTTCCTCGCCTATGCGAATACCCGTCAGAGGAGGCATAAGATAAGTCTGGATGAATGTGGCATAATCGCCCTATGCTCTGAAGAAGTCCACACCTGGGCCTACCATGAACTAAATATTAGCCTCAACTGAGAGTTTATCTGCTGTCCGCATAGATGTTGGAGATGGCATGGGAACGACTGGATCAAGCAAGCCCACAGTCTGGCGTACAAACCACTCGCTCAAAAACCAAGCCTGGCTGACTAGACCCTCCAGCAGAATCTAAAAATGAGATATGCGCCAAGCCCCCGCATACTGATCCCTCACCCCGGCTGGCATCGTTGCCCAGGATTGCCACATGATCTATAAACAAAGAATATACAGATTGTTAGTTGTTGTCAATTGCCAAAGTATGAATCAGAGCGGTATTAAAGCAAAAATAACTGTGAGTTTCAGGTTACCTCTTCGGCAACCACTATGTCAAAGTATCGACGGAAGAAGGCGAAGGTCTCACGACTCCGACGCCGACACCGGTCGTCGTACCGTGGCAAGTAAGGGACAACAGAAGGGATCTCCTCCATAGACTCTGGAGCAAGGGCCAAAAAATATGCGTAAACCCACAACTGTAAGGAAACGGCGGCAGTGTCATCAACAGTGTCAATAGATATAGAAAATGTAACAGATACAGAAAGTGTACAGTGTCAACAGATATAGAAAGTGCAAAGCAGAAAGCACAGAGCATGAACAGATATAGAAAGTGCAATAGATATAGAGAGTGTACGATATGAACAGATATAGAAACTGTAGAGTAAAAAGCACAGGTGTTGAATAGATATAAAGCTGTAAATGTGAAGTAAAAAGCATAAGTGTAAAGTAGAAAGTGAAGTGCATACCTCACAGGCTCGCTAGTAGCCTCCTACATACTCTCCCCTTATGCGGGAAGTGGAGCTCATATAGCCATAAAGTGTGGCGAGGCCAGCTCTGTCCTAGTCATAGAATCGAACATGGGGCAAAGTCATTAAGGCGCTCAGTAAATACAATCCTACGGTGTTCCACCTGTTTGCAAACAATGTGGTACCGAGGAAGAACATCAGGAAGCCCCACCAGGCGTACTGTCTATCTCCTCTAGGGTCATAGGCTCGCTCCCACGGAAATGCTCAAAAAACCAGCTGTACCGCACCATCGCTGGTCTAGATATAGGTGGGCGCGCTCCAAGTAGGAAGATCCAAGCTGTCTCCCACTCACCTATGTCTGTGTCAAAGGGGATCGGATCACCCCTTACTCCTAAGCCTGTCAGCATAGAGCAGTCATAAGGAGTCATCGTCATCTCCACAGCAAAAGAGAAGTGGAAAGAATTGGTGGTGTCCCACCACCTCTCCACCAATGCTCCAAAGAAGGGCTGACTAGCTATGAGACGTGAAAGTCCAAAGCAGAAAAAGCTGAAGCTAGCCTCGTCGACAATATCGTGGACCCCCGCAGGGAGCTTATAGTACCAGTCCATGGCCGTCACCGCTCCATATCTCCTGTAGGCCCGAGAGTCTCCCTATGACAAAGAAGAGTGAATCAGATGAAGGACAATGAAAAATGAACATTCAGAATAAAGGCAGTACAAGAAATGCAATTCAAATGAAGCAAGAAATACATGAAAATAGGGTTTTTACCTCTATAGCACCGTAAGAAAGCTGGGAGTCTGGCTTCCTCAGCAAAAGGTCCTCTGGCATGCCAGGTGCAAAGTCCTTGAAGTGCATGATGCCTCCGGACGGTGATATATGTGTCCGGGGATTATACGTCTCTAGATCGAAGGGCCGAATCCCCAGTGGTAATGGCTCGGGCTCGAGTCCCAAAGCAAACTTTGTCTCCAGGTCAGCTGCAATACCCTCCGTCGCTAGCCCCTCAACCTCAACAACAGATGGTGGTGAAAGCGAAACCTCGAAAGGAACCCCGTCATATGGAATATCGTCTGTCATCTGGGAAAGTAGGTGAAAAGTGGGTGAAAAATGAAGAAGAATGAAGAAAAGAGGAAAAACTTGGAAAAAGTCAACCCTAGGAGAGAGAAAACGGGAGAAAAAATCAAAACCTGGGAAAATTCATGAAGCCTGAGAGAAACTCGAGGGAAACAAGCCTAAATTGGTGAAAATTCATGAAAAGTGGCGAAATCAAATTCTATTCAGTTCAAAACATAGAGAATCAAGAGGGTTTTACGGAAAAAAAAGTTTGCGTGGGGCATTGGAAAGTGTGTATAAAGTGCAAATCTAGAGAGAGGAAGCACCTAGAGAGAGAGAGGGAGGATTTTCAGTCAAGGGTTTGTGAGGAAATGAAATATGGAAGTGTATATTTAAAGACCCATTTGTGAAAAGTCAAAACTACCCCGAACTAGCACGGGTGGCCTGCAGGCCACATCTGTGGACAGCAAGAACAAATGGTGGCCGGCAGCTTCTCTTTGCGGCAAGCAGATGGCCGGTGGTCCTTACTTGTGTCCTGATGCTGAATTGTGCCTCTGTTTCCCGAGTGGTGTATGAAAGGTTCTTGTTTTGAGTTCAGATTGATATTGGAGGGAACTTGAAACTACGTTTTAGTTCGTGAATGTGCCCTACTTGCCTAGATGAATGCAGTGTATCCTTTTTGAGCATGTTGCATGCCTTTGAGAGGTAAATCAGAGGCTGTTACTTCCATTACTTTTGCTCATGCTGTCAAATTATGTATTTGTTCTCTTCTATCGCAACGAATATGTGTTTTCACATACACTTATGTTGCACGCATGCCTTGCGTCGTTCATGATTCATACATTGAGTATGCTTTCAATTAACATTGTACATCGGTTGTTTGTCTTGCATGGAACATGTATTATCATTATGTTGAGTTGCCATCTTGTTCACGTTGTTCATCTATCACACTTGTTCGTTTCATACCTTGTTTTATTATCTCCGTGGGTTTTGTTTTCCGAGGCCGAGACCTTCCTGGGGGAGAGGTAATCCTGCTTAAGTTCTGACTATTTTTTTGTTCCTTCGTTGACTTGCTCAAATCATTTAAAAACAGCAGCTGTGCCTGTTTGTTCTCACCACCTCTCCTCTCGCGTGCAACGCATTAGGATTACAAATCGGTTAAAAACATCGGGTGCACCTAATGTTCACACCACATTTCCTCATCTCGCGTACGATGCGTTAGGATTGCAAATCGATTAAAAACAGCAGGTGCGCCTATTTGTTCACACCAGCCCTCCTCCTCTCACATGTGACGCGTTAAGATTGCAAATCGGTTAAAAACATCGGGTTCGCCTGGTGTTCACACCACCTTTCCTCCTCTCTCGTGCGACGCGTTAGGATTGCAAATCGGTTAAAAACATCAGGTGCGCCCAGTGTTCACACCACCTTTCCTTCTCTCGTGTGCAACACGTTAGGATTGCAAATCAATTAAAAACATTGGGTGCGCCCGGTGTTCACACCACCTTTCCTCCTCTCGCGTACGACACATTAGGATTGTAAATCGGTTAAAAAACATCGAGTTCGCCCGATGTTCACACTACCTTTCCTCCTCTCGCATGCGACGCGTTAGGATTGCAAATCGGTTAAAAACATCAAGTGCGCCCGTTGTTCACACCATCTTTCCTCCTCTCACGTATGACACGTAAGGATTGTTTACCCTGGTTAAAAAATGTCGAGTGCGCCCAGTGTTCACAACATCTTTCCTCCTATCGTGTGAGATGCTTTAGGATCTCGGTTGAGACCTCAGGTGCACTCGGTGGTTACGTCGCCCTTCCCCCTTCCCACGCCAGGCATAGTTAGGTCTGCATTTTCTTACATCCTTTCTACGTGTGACATAGTTTGGTTTGCACTTTTGTTGTCTCGATCGCATGAGACATGTTGATTTATTCGTGTCTTTCCGTGTGAGACACAACTTGTTTCATTTTGCTTTAATTTATGTTACATTGCTTTATTTCATTGCATGATCATAAGTTATTTTCCTGCATGTGTTTTGCTTCTTACCCCTAAACTACGCTGGTTTGATTCCTTGCAAAAGGATACGTAGGCAGCTTGCAAGCACAACCATTTACTTTATGTCTTGTTTGTTTTGTCCAAGTCTTACGGCCTCATCAAAATGGGTCGTCTTTGGCTTTAACATTCACTCACGTCATTTCATAACTTCGAGTTCTGCCAAAGAGGGGCAACTATAGACACCCATTTTTTAACGCCCTTACGACTTGGGCACCATCACTTGCACACCCAATGATGAATGTATATACTTGTCAAGTGCTCAAAAGTCCTCAACTAAATGCCACAGCTCTGAGTCTCAAAACCTTACAAACATTGTGCCTTGTTTTTGCACCAAAACCCCAGCCTTTCAAACCTGAAAGACTTGGGATTTGCAAGCCCATTTTTGTGGGCTACCGGCCATCCCTTTTGGCTGCCGGCCACAAGTGTGTTTTGCAGATATTTTCTGCTAGCTGTGCCAGCTATTTGCACAGATGCTTGCATCTGCTCCCACGTGTATGGATGGATGTTTCTAAGGGAGTGGCCTGTTTTTCTATAAATATAAGACCTCCTCTCCCATTTTTTAGGGTTAGAAAAATGGGAGCAAAATTAATTTTCTATCTCCAGAATTCTCTCTCTCTCTCTCTCTCTCTCTCTCTCTCTCTTAAAATTTCTTGATCTTTTGCCTATACACTCTTAACCAAACCTTGCCATCTTTGAACTGAGTTACTTTTGAGCCTAACTTGAGCTCTTGAGGGTGTGTATGTGTTGAATTATTGCTTAAAAGTGTTCTTCTCTTCAAGAGGTATAAGGCTTTGCTTGTTTCATTACTTTAGTTGCTTCTTTTCTTACTATTTTTCCACTATTTTTGGGCTGTATAAACTCTGTATTTTTAGGCTAAAACTTGTGGTTTAAGGCCTTAAAGGGTGGAGGGGTGTTTCACCTTTGTTTCCACCTTGCTTCTCTAGCCTTTACCCTTGTGTTTCCCACCTTTACAATATTTTTTTTGAGCTTTTAAATACTAAATTTCAGAGTTATTTCAATGGCTAAAAACATGTTTTGAAGTCCAAAATTGAAAGGGTTAGCCTTCCCTTCTTGTATCTTGTTTACTAGCTTACATAGCTCCATGTTTTAGCTTATTATTCTAGCTATTTTTGTCTTAATTCTAGCATGTTTTAGGACTTATTTAGCATTGTTTTTAGTGGTTCATTGCATTTGAGCTTTGTATTGCATGCTTGTAGTGCAATTGTCCTCATAGGCTTGGTGGTTTAGGCTTTAGCCACCAACCTATTTGAGTTGATAGCATTTATTTATGGCTTTCCATACTCATTTTCACCCCTAATCACTTCTGCAACCTCCCTCATTTCTTGACTTTTGCTTTGCTAAACTAGTTGCTTGTTTAAAGCATGAGATTGAGGTCTTATGCTTAATAGTTTAATCCCTTTGGAGGTTCATTACCAACAGCATGACACTTCTTTCATGTCTAAAACAACTCTTAGTTTGATGCTTCTTTCTATTAGAGGACTTAAAGCTCACCTTTCGACTTAATGAATTAAAGAATGGAAAGGTAATTAAAATGGAATAATAAAATGAGGACTAAAATGATGCAAGATAATAACTTGGTATGGGTTCAATCGGACGTTAATTGAACCCTTGAATCTTGAGTCGTTTCATTCTCATTAGTGATGAACATGGTTCAAGAGTCATTATCAACCACTTCCCTTAATCATCCATGATAGGGATGGGGTTTGAGGGTCTTTATTTGTTGCATTTATTGAACTTGCACCATTTGGTTCATAGGCTATCATGCAATGAAATTGCATCAATTGATGGTTTGTAAATCAAATTTACTACTCCTTTGAGCTTTTTGATGATAAAGAGGGGTAAGTTGTGCAAACAACCCTTAAGAATATCCTGTACCTGCTCTGTTTGCTCTCTGTTATAGCAAGAAAAACCAAACATCAGTGGCTGGCTGGCCACTTTTGTGGTCGGCAGACCATCATTTGTGGCCGGCAGGCCACCATTTCTAGCCTGCCGACCACCTTTGCAAAACCCAGCAATGTACTTTTCTAGCAAAACAGAGTTAGTTTTGAGGTGAAAAATAGTGCAAGTGTTCTACTGTGCAACAGAGGCATCCGACAACAAAATAGTGGCCTTTTTTGAGTGGAAATCCGCGCATGCATGAGCATTCCTCATTACCTGAGGCGGAGTAATTTGAATAGCTAGCTTAGCACTCTTTTCATGTTGTATTCGTGTAATTAATTAGTTCATTTTAATTTGTAATTAATTAATTAGTTAGTTCAATTAGTTAGTTAATTTGTTGTAATAATTAGTTAACTAGTTTAGTTGATTATTTCATTCGTTTGTAATAGCTAGTTAATTAGTTTAGCTAGTTAGTTTATTTGGATCCTCCTGTGTGAGGGCGCTAATGTTGTAATAATGTGTATGTCTTCTAAGTTCACGTCTTTCTTCCTTTTATTTACCTACTTATGATGGTTAGCTTAGAAGCATCATGTTTTGTTTAGCATACCTCCATGTTTGCATCCACTTGTATTGCATGCATCGAGGCTCAGTTCATCATTTTAACTTGCATTGTTAGCTAAACATTTCTTTGAATACGTGCTTAGACCGCATGCTATCAAATTGATTAACATGCCATATTAGCAGCCGAGCCTAGTAATTTCATATCGCATGCGTTGCATTAGTCATGTTGCATAGTTAGGATCACGCATTTTTCTAACTTTATCATCTTTTTTTGGCTTGAAGTACTAGGTGAGCTTTTATTTTATTTTTTTTAGCATATTACATTTGTATGTTAGTGTTGCCATATCAAAGCATGTTCACCATGAGGCTAAGTACTTAATTGATAAACTGTTTGAATGCATGTGGATGAAGGCTAATTGCTTGAATTGGGATGGTTTGATTCATGTACATTTAAGCCCACTTTGTTTTGAGTGGCACATTTACAAACTCTTTTCAAAACAAACATAAAATCAAGTGTTCCAATTTTTACAAGCTAGTCTATACTTGTGTGTGTGCGCATCACATAGTAATGCTAGCCTAATAATCGAAACAAGAGCATATAATATAAATAAGGTTCACATCACGATTAGTAGAGGCTGATCTTTGATCAGGTGAGCGGGGGTGCTCAATTCATGATATTCCCCTCTCATACCTAAGCTCCCGAGCCGAGACAACTTTGGTGATGACGGACTAATGGCCTTTGACACGAGTCTTGGGTTTCCTAAATTTTTCAAAAAATATTTAGGTGGTGACTCTGAAATCTGGCAAAGCAGTCCATTTTTGACATATTGTTCATAACATCGATTTTCCAAAAGAATTGTCGGATTTTGACTCTTTTTGTGTTTTCACTGTTTCACATTGCACTTGTGAAATCAGATTCGGAACCACAGGTAGAGTCCAAACTGTAAGGCTTATTCGTCTTCCGAAAGGGGGGCACGAAAAGTCGAGCTATAGCTAGACATGTGGCCATGCCAGAATTCCCACAAGAGTCTTGGTGGCTCAAATAAGGGATGCATTGGAAAACCAGTCACTAGAGGAGAACCAGGTCCTTCTGGGAGAAGTGAGGAGTGTGTTGAAAGCTCCATCGATAGAGTATACAAGTCAGAGTGAAGTAAAGGCACAAAAGGTGTCTTCAAAGGTAGGGGGTGCACGCATACTACCACTAACTAGTATGCCACATCAATCTGTTGGTGAGTCAATGTCCTTGTACAGGGACCCAACTACTGAAGAAAGAATGCATGAGGTATTCCAAACCCCAAATGTTAAAATTCAAGGAAACTGGCTTGGGGGGTAACCTGGTTCAAATGTTTTTTCTAACCTAGTATATGGCCAAAAAAAGGTAGAAAACGGAAATTTGTTTAACACAGAATTTAATGGTTATCCTAATATGAGGCCAAGAACTAATGTGGTTTTTGAAAATTATAATCAAGGGTTTGAAAATGTTGGGTATAGAGAAGTTCCTAATGTGGGTTATGGAAATCAAGGAATCAATAATTTTGGGAATATGGGTGCATATCCTAAAGTGCATAGGCCTAATATGTACCATAAACCATTTGATAATGGCCCAAGGCTAAGAGATCCAGCTCCCCCTTTACATGTCAACAGGTATGAACCTTATGAAAATAACTATGGATATGGGGGGGAAGATGCTTTTAACCATGTTGATTAAAGGGACTAGATTATCCAAATTGTTCAAGACCTTTATGGTCCAGGGATGAGAAGGCCTGAAAGGCCTAGATTTAGGAAGTCATACCCACAGTGGGTAGATGAGGAACCTTTTCCTAGTAATTATAGAGTGCCTGAGTTTTCTTTGTTTCATGGTAAGGAAAATCAATCAACAATTGAACACATAGGGAGGTTCACTTTACAATGTAGAGAAATAGAAAATAATAACATACTTAAAATGAAGTTGTTTCCACATTCCTTGTCTAGAACTACTTTTACATGGTTCATTAGACTTGTCTGCTAATTCAATCCATACTTGAGTAGAGATGGAAAACCAGTTTCATGCCCAGTTCTATAGGACTGAGCCTGAGGTAACCTTGGTTGATTTGTCTGAAATGAGGTAGAAATTTTTTTAGAGTGCAAAGCAGTTTATTGACAGATTTAAAAGGGCAAAAAAACAGGTGTCGAATATACATGTCTGAAGTTGAGATTGTGAGAATGGCCTAGAATGAGTTAGAGTTTGAATTGAGAAGAAGTTTGAAGGGATGGAGTTTAGAGATTTGTTTGAGTTGTCATCTAGGACCACAAGATATGTATCAATACTTAGAGAGAAAAGGCATAGGAATGCATATTCCTATGGGACTTATTTCCAAGAGGTTGATGTAGAAGTAGAAGTTGATGTTGATGTGGCTTAAGTAGTTGGCAAAACACTAGTGGTTTGTGGGACTTTGAGAAAAGTGGACAAACTAGTGAAAATGCCAGTAACTCAGCCAGCCAAAAGAAATACAAACCCTACATTTAGGCAGTATTCTTTTGATTTGTCTAAAACTGATGCCATTTTTGATGAGTTATTGGCTAATAAATTTTTGACATTGTCCCCTGGACATGTAATTCCAAAAGAACAAGACAAAGTAAGAAAAGAATATTGTAAATGGCATAATACTTTTAGACATTCTACCAACAATTTTCTAACTTTTAGAAATTGTGTGAAGGACTTGATGCAGAAGGGACTACTGAAATATGCAGAGAAGGAGAAAAGAGTTATGGCAGTGAACAGCAATCCCTTTCCAAAAATGGCACCAATCCATATGGTGTTAGCTAGCATTAAAAAGAAGGCACCAAACCCAATTGTTTTGTTGTTTGACTTGGAGAGGATTCACAAAGAGAAGCAAAAAAAATAATAATAATAATAGATGAGGAAAAGTTTATGTGCTCAAGATGTGGAACTAAAAAGGAAAAATTGCAAGCAATTTTGGCTAACAAGTTGAAGAAGACTATGAAGGATCATGGCTTAAGGTTTAATACCTTAGGTGGAGGTGACATTCAGATTTTCAATGGAGACAAATTGTTGTTTGATGGGCAGGACCCTGGGATCTTTGGGCGTGTCAACAAGTCATATGGTGAGGAGGATGGTCCATTTTTGTTCAGGTGGCAACCTATGTATCCTTCTCTTCATGGTGCAGAAAGGGTCAGAGTTAAAGTAAGGTAGTTGAAAGATCAAAGGCCATCTAGTGGCCCTAGTCATGTTCAAAAACTAGCATTTGTGCCAAGACCGAAACTTGAATATGGACACACCTAAAGATGAGTATCCTATGCCAATTGCAAAATTGTTAGTAGATTCAACGGCAAAGCTTAAAATCTTGTCATTCATGGATGGCCATGCAAGGTATAATCATATCTTTCTTAGTCCAGATGATGTTCATAAGACTATATTTAGGTGCCCAGGGGCTTTAGGAACCTTTGAGCGGATAGTGATGCCTTTTGGGCTTAAGAATGCAGGGGCCACCTATCAGAAGGCTATAAATTTTATCTTTCATGATCTAATTGGGAAATTTTTGGAGGTGTATATTGATGATGTGGCCATCAAGTCTGATGAATCTAATGAGCATTTGGACCACCTTTGACAAGTGTTTCAAAGGATGAGGAAATACCAGCTAAAGATGAACCCCTTGAAGTGTCCTTTTGGGGTGTATATAGGTAATAATCTGGGTTTTTTGGTTCACCAAAAGGGGATAGAGGTGGACACAAATAAGGCTAAAGTTATTAAAGCAGCCAAACCCCCATTTAATAAGAAGGAGTTACAGAGTTTCCTTGGGCAAATAAATTTTTTAAGGAGATTCATTGCCAATTTAGCAAGAAAAACTTTGGATTTTTCTCCTTTGTTAAAGTTGAGGTCTGATAAAGACTTTAGATGCAAAAATGAACATCAAAGGGCATTTGATGCAATCAAGGATTACTTATCTAAACCTCCAATCCTGATGCCACCCATTAAAGGGAAACCTGTAAAGTTGTATAGTTCAACAGGAGAACAGTCGATTGGATGCTTATTGGCTCAGGATAATGAGGAGGGTTGTAAGGAAACTATTTATTACCTAAGTAGGAAATTAAATAAGGCAGAGACTAGGTACAGCTCTGTTAAAAAGTTATGTTTGGCCTTATATTTTGCAGCCATCAAACTGAGACACTACATGCTACCTACAAAGGTTAATGTGGTTGCTCAGACTGATACATGTTGTTTAGGCAAGTTTTGAGAGGGAGACAAGGAAAATGGTTATTGACCTTAATTGAATATTGTTTTAGGTATATACCTCAAAAAGCTGTAAAAGGCTAGGCACTAGCAGATTTTTTAGCTGAGCATCCATATAGCCCTGTCGAAGTAGATTTATTTGAGGTGTTCTCAGTTGAAAAAGATCCATGGAGGTTGATGTTTGATGGTTCAAAAACTGAAGAGGGTGTTGGTTCTGGGGTGGTGTTAGTATCACCCTAAGGACAGGTATTTCAATCTTCATACCAGTTGGATGAAACTCAAGTGTCGTCAAATAATCAAGCAGAGTATGAAGCCTTGATTATTGGCCTGGAGTTGGTAAGGAGCCTAAGAATTCCACATTTGAAAGTGTTTAGGGATTCTCAATTGGTGATAAAGCAGGTGGGAGGTCAATATAAGTGCAATAGTGCAGTACTTGGAGAGTATTTAGAACAAGTGTTGCAGCTAGTCAAAAGATTTGAGACAATAGTGTTTGAACACATGTTTAGACTTGAGAATAAGGAGGCCAACAAGATGGCCAACCTCTGGTTTGAGAATTCCAAAAGGCTTCTAGGAAAGGATATTTAGGATTTAAAAGAGGACAATGCCTTGTGTTAGGTGTCGACAGTTGCAAGGCTTGTCAGTATTGACTTTGGAGGTGTTAGAGGGTGATTGGAGGTCACCTCTGATCAAGTATTTGGGTGACCCATAAACAAAAGTGGATAGAAGTATAAAGTATCAAGCTATGAATTATGTAATATAGGGGATGACTTGTTCAGAAGAACCCAGGATGGGTTGACTTTGCTATGTATTGGAGGATTAGAACAGATGCAAGTCATAGCAGAAGTCCATGAGGCCATTTGTGGTGCTCATCAAGCAAGAAAGAAGATGAAATGGCTAATCAAAAGGCATGGGTATTTTTTGCCCTCTATAAGGACAAATTGCATTGATTATGCAAAAAGGTGCCAACAGTGCCAAAGGCATGGTAATATGCAAAAAGTGCTAGCTAGGGACTTGCATTCAATTGTCAAACCTTGGCCATTTAAGGGTTGGGCAATGGATTTAATTGGCCAGATATTTCCACCATCCTCAAATCAACATGCATTCATATTAGTGGCCACAGATTATTGTACTAAGTGAGTAGAAGCAATCTCATTAAAAGTGGTGAATCAATCTCATGTGATTGATTTTATCAAGAAGCACATAGTGCATAGGTTTAGCTTGCCACAAACAATTACTGTCAATCAAGGGACAATGTTTAATGGTGATGAAGTGATGGGATTTGCCAAAGAGTATGGCATCCAAATGTTGAACTCATCTCCATATTATGCCCAAGTAAATGGGTAAGCAAAGTCATCAAACAAAACAATCAAAGTGACACTAAGTAAAGTGATAGGAGACAATCCAAGGGATTGGCATGAGTAATTATCTGAGGTTTTGTGGGCCCATAGGAATTCAAAGAAGGATAGCATTCAAGCATCTCCTTATGAGTTAGTTTATGGTCATGCTGTAGTTCTACCTTTAAAGGTGGCGGTAAAGTCTAGTAGGGTGGCTAAACATTATGATATTCCTGTCGATGAGTATGTAGAGGCCATGTTTATGGAGTTGCAAGATGTGGAGTGCAAAAGGATTGA
The DNA here is from genome assembly GCA_025200525.1 of Camellia lanceoleosa. NCBI lineage: Eukaryota > Viridiplantae > Streptophyta > Magnoliopsida > Ericales > Theaceae > Camellia > Camellia lanceoleosa. The sequence continues at coordinate 107,977,294 of CM045764.1, read as the reverse complement.
TGCCTTTGATTGTATGATGGCTCAGAAAAAGAAGGTTGAGAGAGTTTATAACAAGAAGGTCAAGTTAAAACTTTTTAGGGAAGGTGATTTAGTGTGGAAAACTATCTTTCCATTGGAAACAAAAGACCTTGAGTTTGGCAAGTGGTCACCAAATTGGGAAGGCCCCTTTAAGATCCATAAGGTCCTTAAGGGAGGTGCATATCAATTGAAATCTTTAGAGGGGCAGCCACATAAAAGGAATATAAATGGGAAGTATCTTAAAAGATATTATCCAATTATGTGGGAGACTTTTAAAGGAAGTTGATAAGTGCATACAAGGCAATACATTTCATATAAAGGTAGAGCAAGTCTTTATTTTCGGCCCAAATAAGCAGGTTTGTTTAAGTTGAAAGACTTGATATTTATTCAACTTAAACTAAGGGGGCATTGTTTGCACCCATTTTTGTTGGTTCCTATCGACAGGTGGACCAATTGGGATACAACATGTGGCAAAATCAAGTGAGGGTTCAACAGTTGTAAAAGAGGGTAAGTGATATGAGAGAGATCGATAAATGTATATTAAACAGTGCTGGTGATGGAGTAGTTACTGGCAGTGATCATGGACTCAGTGGGCAGTCCTTCAAGAGAAAGCATGAACAAAGCGGGAGTCTTTCTCTGCCGAGAGAAGGTTAGAAGGGCTTGTAGACACATGATAACTTGAAGAAGAGGCAGTTCGACAGACAAAAGTGAAGGTCTAATGTGATTGGAAGGCTTAGAAGCCAGGAAGCAGTTGTAGCAATTATACAACAGCAGTTGCAGATTGAGGAAATCATGGAGGCGTGGGAAAGAATTATAAAGGACAAAAATTTTCAGAGAGAGAGAATATCATCAACAACACAAAGAACTAGTTTTAGACTTAGCATAATCTAGGAGTAGCTTTCTTAGTTTAGGAGTAGTTTCTTCTATAATTCATATCCTTGTAAACTTTTGTGAAATTTAGTACTTTCATCTTAGAATTACTTTTTGTTTGCTCTGTTTACTTTGTTTGATCTTACTGATTGTAACTTTTGTTCCAAAAAAGTCCTTGTACTTTCAAGGCATTTGAATCAAAAACACAGTCGCTTGATTAGTTTATTCAATTGTTTGTTTAAATTGTTGTTCAAATCCTGTCGATTGGGAGTGAGCATAATTTTTACTAACAGACATCTACAGTTTCGGCATCGTCATTCTACAACTATTATCAAGACTATATGTATTTGATGATATGGATCTCCATGCCAGAGACGCTCTAAGAAGAAAGGTATTTCACTCACTTGTGTTTCCATATATATATATATATATATATCTTCAAGTTTGGCATAATTACATTGAATTATTTTAGAAGTTTTAATTCACATAATATTTAACTTTCTTGTTCATCAGGAAGCTCGTTAGTTATATGGATGGAAAAGTGATATTATCATCTTTTTATTTATTTGTATTAAAAAATATAATTTACTTTGTTTATCTTTGTTTCTTCACACCATCTGTGTTGTTTCCAGTCTTTTGAGCCTTACTAAAAGAGAGGTCGGTGTAATTATGCCAAAATTGTAGAGCTTGTATTTTTCTCCAAATCTCAAGTAAGATCAGTGTAATTTACCTAGTAAGATTAGTGTAATTATGTTGTTGCCATTGAGTCGTGTCCTTTATATAATAGAATAAATATTACCAATATAGCATAAGTGAGCACCCGTCGCTTGTGTATATAATGTAAACGTTGAAATCGATGTGAATGTCTATTTCAAGTTATTTCACGCATTTTCTTATGCTCAACTAACCTCTATGTGATTGTCCTTGTTTTTATTTTAAAATCTTGATTTCTTTGAAAAAAATAAAAAATTTCCATTCGTCTACGTTCAAATTTTTTGTGGCGAACAATTAGAAGTTTGGTATCTTAAATTTTTGTGCCACACTTGATTTTCATATCACACCTATAGGGTATGCACACCTTATATATACATACACACATGAGATAAAGAGTGTGTGAGAGAGAGAAGAAATAAAACAATATGTGTTAACATCTAATATATATATATAATATAGGGAAAATTAAACCAATCGTCCCTATGTTTTATCTTTTGTGTCATTTTGGTCCTCACACATTCAATCGGCACAATTTTGACTCTTAATTTTAAATTTTGTATCAATTTGGTCCAATTGATAATATCGTTAGTATTTTTGATTGAAAATAATTACTGAATTGGTTGAGGTTAACTTACTGAGGTTAGTAAATTTATAATTTTACTTTAAAAAATATGATACATGCCACTTATATGCATATTTTCATAATAATAAAAAATGCTGAAGGTTGTAATCTTGGACCAAATTGAAACAAAATCATAAATTCAGGATCAAAATCGAGCAAATTGAAATTACAGGGACCAAAATGACACAAAGACTAAAGTACATGGACTACTGTTATAATTTTCCCTATAGTATATATGAGTGAGCATAATTATAATGACCCACTTCCACAAACTTACAACTTGAAGCCGTCTCCAAGATCATCTGTCTCTATTTTTTTTTTTTTTTCCTTGTTGCTGTGTCTCAATCACAAAAACTCACAAACATATTAAAAATCTTTTGTGGTGCAGGCAAATGATGTTTGTATGGGGAAATGTCTGATTTCGGATTTTGAAGATCCGAGGCTAAATGGAAATGTGAACAGAGTTGACTTTGAATCCATATTATAAATTGGAGTGTTGTGTGTTGCCAAATCAAGCAAAGGTTGTCCATCCATAAAGGAGGTGCTCGATGAGTTGGATGAAGCTTGCCAAAGTAGTTGCTCTTCACATGTGTGTGTTGGTTTGTTTTGCTCACATCTTTTAGCCATCACATCATATTTATGCAAATGGTTTTAAACAATGGTATTATGATATATATTGATATAAATGATGTAGTCATGTATAGATCAATATTAGACAATATTGACTATATGTCCATGAATATCGATATTGAAAGTCTAAAATTTCGATTTTTATTGTATCAATTGATATTTAAACCCTGATATACATGCCATTTGTTGTGTTAGACCTAGTGGACTGACTATATGTACTTTTGTATCAGTTGCAGCCAACGAGGAAGATGAGCTCATCTGCAACACCCCTATCCCAACAACGTCTTTATATTTCATTACCAGCTTGACATGCAAGAATTGCATGATTTAATATGCTACTAATTATACCCCCCAAAAAAATAATTACACTTGTCTTTTCCAGAAGTTTTTGATAGTGGAAAATGTTGAGTTATTAATAATATTGGTAGATATATGAAAATTTGGAAAAATTAATGAAATATCCCTCTCCAACTTTGTGTAGTAGGAGATGTCCAAGATATTTTTTTTTATTAGCTAAGGTCCCTCAACATTTTCACAGAGAAAATTTGACTCAGAGAAATTTTGCCCGACCCAGAAAAATTTTGAAATTTATCTAGTATGATCACTGAGAAATTTTGAAATTTCTCTATGAAAATTGCTATTTCTCTAAATCAAGCAAAATTTCTCTGAGTCGAATTTTCTCTATAGAAATATTGAGACCTTAACTACTATCAAAATATTGTATGTCCTTTATCTTATAAAATCTTAATATCAGGGACCTTAAAAAAAGTTCCCCTAAAAATTTTATTGAAATATGTGAAATATGTATGAGAGTTAAAACTTTTTTGACATTATTTGATCCTTAATGAATGCCCAATAGATGGTCGTTAAGAGAATCCTTTGATAATTACAGAAATTTCTTCTGTGATTTCACGTTCGTATATTCGTTTGTTGCGTTCAATTGACAAAAAGGAAGATAAAAATCGTTTTATTTTTTGAAAAATGCCTCAGACCCCAGTGGGGGTCACTGGGGGTCATGTGTTTAGCCCTCCCATTGGCCAAAAAAAAAAATTGTTTTTTTTTTTTTTTTTTTTAAAATTTTCAGCGAATTGTGGCCCGCCACCTCACTGGGGTCGACCCCCAGTGGGGGTCTCTAGCATTTCCGTTATTTTTTTGTGCATGTGTTCAATTGTTGTAGGAAAAATATAGATCCAACCATAGCTGTTTTCTAGAAGGAAACATTTTCCTTAAAATACTTTCTTATAAAAAATTAAGTATTACGAAAAAGTTTAAATTGTTTTGTATATAAACTTTCTTGTAAACTCAGCAGTTGACAAGAAAGTAAATAATTTCTATTATCTTTTCCTTTCACTTCTTTTAATTAATTTTTATCAAGAATTATTTCCCTGTATTATATTCTTGATAAATGAACAGAGCAGTATTCGCGGTTCTAGCTGTTGGGAAGTTGAACTAATATCACGAGCGACATTTTCAAATTCTACCATTAATGACAATTTAGATCTATTTTATTATATAAAGTACACAATTCACTTGGCGAAATTGTCATTTAATTTTAATTTTTTTTTTAAAAAATCATAAATATTTAACTTTATTTAGCAATTACTCTAAGGATCAAAAAATAAAATCAACAAATCAAATACCAATACATATATGCATATATTTATGTTGTATTTGTATTATGAATTTAAGTAAGAATTTAAAATGAAAAACATAAAGATAATGCGAATGAAATATAAATTATTTCAACTATCTATTTAAATTTATGATCGAAACACAATAATAATGGAGTGGAGTATTATTATTTGGTTGTGAGAGTAATGATGAGGTGGTGTGTTTGGTTATGGGAATATAAAAGGGTACTTCAATGTTTTTGTATTAGTGAAAATGAATAATTTTGATATTCGAATGTAAAATTTGATAAGGAACAATCTTTAACCGTGCTAAGGGCTGCTCGCGGGTCGGTTTTGGCCGGGTGCGGGTCAAAACCGACCCGACCCGCACTTATGCGGTTGGGAAAAAATGGACCCGCAACCGCCCGCGATGCGGTTCGCGGTTTGTGCGGGCGGGTGCGGTTCGGTTTGCGGTTTAGTTTTTTTTTTTTTTAATTTAACTTAAGCAAATTTGACATTTTTTGTTACTTTCTAAACACTTTTTTTTTTTTTTAGAAGAGTTATAAATTAAATTACAAGATATACAATTCATGATCATAATAAATAGTCCACATGTTAGATAAGATGATATGGAACCATGCTTGAGGATAGTGGATTAATCTTCCTCCTTAGCTTGCAAAAACAAACCCTTAAAAGTCAAACTAGTAACACTAATTTAAATATGTAAAAACAAACCCTTAAAAGTCAAACTAGTAACACTAATTTTAATAGTGGATTAATCTTCACTGTTTAGTTTTTAATATGCAATAATGTGATAATAGAATGACAATTCAAAATATCATATTTAACTGTGTCTACTAAACTAATGGAATATAATGATTTTATATATATATATATATATATAAATAAAAGTCAAACTAGTAACACTAATTTAAATAAAAGTCCAAAGGTCACAAAACTTTCATGATTATTTTCATGAAAGGTTTTTCATGATACTTAGCATTGCTGAAATAGATAACAAAAACAAAAATGCTAGAGGCCCCAAAAATTCTACCAAAAGTTTTACCAAATGTCTCACATGGGTGTGGGACCCACATGGGACCCACATTATGTGGGTCCCACACCCATGTGAGACATTTGGTAAAACTTTTGATAGAATATTTGGGGTCTCTAGCATTAATGGTAACATAACACTTAAAAAAAATAGAGAAAAAAATTAATATAATAGTGATACCATATTAGTATTGACACGTGGTATGACTAAATTATTCAAATTAAAATTATGAAAAGTAAAATGACACTTCGCTTAAATTATAGGGATTAAAGAGCATTTCCATCAAAACTTTCAAAATTAGGTGTGCCAAATTTTTTTGAAGGTTTAGGTGCAATGATGGATCTAGGGGGGGCGGCCGCACCCCCAAAAATTTGAAAAATATCATATATTATATTAAAAAATTTTAAATAACTTCAAATTATAGGAGTTCGCACCCCCAAATTTTTTATAGATAATTTCAAAATTATATAGAGTAGCCCCCAAAGTTTTAAACTATAGAGTCGCCCCTCCTCTCCCCAAGACATAATCCTAGATCCGTCCCTGTTTAGGTGAGAAATTGACATCTATCAATTTGATATAGAAACTCTTCACCCGATATGTCAAATATATTATTCTATTTTTTTTATAAAAAGAAATTATTTTATTGGGTGATCTCAACATTTGACATCAATATAGAGTATGTCAAATTTGATATGTTGAGTTCATGCCAAATGCCAATTCAAAATTTGTCATATTAAGTAGAGTTGATACTTTATGCTAAAATATGACTATTAGAGTGCCTCATCAGATTTGAAGTATTAGGCAGAGTTGATACTTTATGCTAAAATATGACTATTAGAGTGCCTCATCAGATTTGAAGTATTAGGCAGAGGTAGGGCTGTAATCGAGCCGAGCCGAGCCGAGTTTTATTATGTTCGAGCTCGGCTCGCCCTCTCATAAAGGTGTTCGAGCTCAGCTCGAGCTCGAAACGAGCCTAAATATGTCAGCTCGAGCTCGGCTCGTCCAAAATTTACAAAGCTCGAGCTCGGCTCGTAATGGCTCGTTAGCCAAGTAAGCCACCAAATAAAATTTTAAATTATTGCTCAAGCTCAAGCTTGGCTCGAGCTCGGCTTGAGTGGTGAACTCCAGAAGCAATAGAAGGCTGTGAGCTTCTCCACTTATAAATAGAGAGCCCTTGTCCCTTATGAAGGTGTAAAGAAGCGATGTGGGATACTTTCCCTTGTGACTTGTGAAGTTTGTTTGGTGCTGTCCCACATCGAATGACAATGGGTGTGTGTGTGGGTGAGATCATTATAAATGGTCTTCCATTCTCTTTGCTGGACGTTGCTGGACGTTGCTTTGTGAAGGCAACTTGGACTATTTAATTAATATAATATAATATGGACAATATAATTAATATAATATAATATATAAATTTTATTATAATATAAAATATATATTATATATATATATATATAAAAATATAAATTAATATTTATATTTTCGAGCTCGCGAGCCTATTCGAGCCGAGCAATAGTAAGCTCGAGCTCGGCTCGTTTATTAATCGAGTCAGAAATTCAAGCTCGAGCTCGGCTCGTTTATTAATCGAGCCGAGTTCGAACGAGCCTTAACGAGCCGAACTCGAGCTTGTTCATGAACAGCTCGGTTCGTTTGCAGCCCTAGGCAGAGGTGCTCTAATTGTGTAATTTAGGATTTACCCTAAAAGTCATTAACACCTAACATTTATTATTTAAAAACATTAGTAGTTGGCAATGGCAGAGTTCTTGTTACACAAACAACAAGAACACCCTATCCAGATAAAAACATTGGCAATCTCGAAGTTGTTGGAAGTTTGCAAAACATCCAAGCTAAATCAACATAAAATTTGTTTATGTATAGCATGTTCTTTGCAAAAATGCTTGCTAACAGATATCATTTTGTGTGACAAAAACACTATTAGCAGTCTTTCTATCCTCCATTGGATTGATGGTGTTTATCATACTGATCAAATCTGCCACCATGAACAACAATCCTAAACCTGTCCTAACCAAACATAGTACTACAACTTGGTGTGGTCTCCATCAATTCTCCAAGGCGAAGATAAAAAATCCCGTAGTTTGTGGCAATGGAAGAACATGCTTCGGACGAAGAAGAATAGGAAGAGGAAGAGTACTCCAAGTTTTGAAAAGTGTTCTACAGAGTGAACAAGCTGTGACCATCAAGCAGATAGATAGGAATTGGAGCAACACTTTTAATTCTAATTCTAAATCTTTTACTCAATGGGCAGTTGAAATGCTTTCAAGGGTCCAACATCCTCGTTGGTTTCTGCATGGAACATCATGGCCACCACTACTTAGTCTATGAATATTGCTCAGCTGGAAATCTAGCTCAATATCTCCAAAGTAATTATTATTATTAACTCCCCTCTCACAGTTTAACTGTTGTTTTTTTTTTTTTAGAGCTCTCTCCTTCTTCTTTTGTTATATGATAAATTACACTGTTAACTGTTGAAGTTTATTCAAATTTTACTTTGATCCTTATTGTTTTAAATTGACCAATTTTGGTTTCTATACTTGAAATTTAGTTTCAATTTGGTCATTCTGTTCAAATTGAATGTTAAAATTAACAATTTTAAGATACTTGTTAGTCTCCTAAGGTGAACACATAAAAAGAATTAGCGAAAATTTAGACAAAAGAACCAAATTAAAGTATAGGGACTAAAGTAAAACTTTGATAAAACTCTAAGGATGAAAAGTGTAACTTACTCTTTATTTTATGACTCACTATTTTTATCCTCAATGAATCTTGGCATGGGATCCTCTGTCCCAAAATATTCATATTTATTGAATCATGTCTTGAGATTTTCAATAATCGAGTAGTTGTAAGTCTACCTTGGAATGTGCATCATGTACAATCAGATACAACTCGATATGCTTTATGTTGCAATGCATGTGCTCGAATTACAACCCAACCATATTATCTCATAACTTCAATAACTCATCTTTACTATCTATACTTTATTATCTATCTATCTATACTATAGAAAGTGGTGTTGATGTAATGGAATGTGGGGAATGGGGAGAATATATAACTTTGGACTGACTGGTGGTATGGCACACAACCATTATGTGATAACAATCAAGGACCTCACATTGATTGTATAACAAAAGTTAGCTCTATTCTAGATGATGAAGGCAGATGAGACCTGACACCAATCCAGCACTTGATCTCCCAACAAAACAAAGACAACATTCTCAGCATCTACAGACTCAGGTTTGTGACTTTAATGGATACCCCTAACTGGCAAGGGACTACTAATGGGAATTTTTCTATTTCAGCAGCCTATAATGCCATCACCAAACAAGAAGAGAATGGATTGGATTGGCAATGGATATGGATATGGAAAATCAAAGCTCCACAGAGGCTAAAAAGCTTCCTCTAATTAGCCTTGAATGGAAGGCTCCTCACAAACTAGATGAGACTCACAAGAAACCTTGCAGATTCAGACATTTGTCACTGATGCCAAACTGAACGATAAGACATGATTCACTCGCTAAGAGGATGCCCCAAACCTAAAAACATATGGCTCAAACTGAAAGGTCTTAATTGGTGGCAAGGAGAAAACAGGAAACCGTTGCCTGAGTGGTTAAAATCTAACATGAAAAGTAAAAGTATGTTGGCTGAAATCCAATGGTCAACAATCTTCTTGTCTGCCATCTGGAATATATAGAAAGAAAGACATAAAGAAGTGTTTGAGAATCAAACCCAGCATATGTACACCAGTACAACCAGAATACTACAACAAGCTCAAGAGATCCAAGAAGCTTTTCAAAACCCTCCACCCAAATTATTCAGAATCAAGACTAACTAACTGGTTTGCTCCTATTGCAGGGAAACTGAAGCTGAACACTAATGGATGTTCTAAAGGAGATCCAGGCCAATTTGGGTATGGAGGTTTACTGAGAGATGAAGTGGGCACCTGGTTGTGGGGATTCCATGGCTATATGGGAAATTGCACAAGCTTGGAAGCTGAACTTTAGGGGTTATACAGAGGACTAACAATCATCATGCAAACAGGAATGGCTAACATAGAAATTGAGACAGATTCCCAGCTAGCAATGATGCTAATCAAGGATGGAGCTGAAAGAACATCCCTATACAAAGCGCTGATTGAGGATGCCAACTTCATGCTGAAAAGATGCAACTGCAGCATTGTCATGACCCAAACCCTACCCTAGAGGTTTAGACCATAACCGACCAGTAATCACTTGATTACCTACGGCCTCATACAAACATACAGAATAATTATAATAATGGGGCCATAAGCAGAAGCATATCACAAATAAAGAAGTCCATTGAGCTGTGCCAATATGATCAAAAGAAACATACTTCGCTTATCTCATAGCACATTCACACATTCACGCACCCATATAAAACTTACATACAATAAACTCCATACATATAGTTTACATATCCCAAGACCATTGCAGCAAAATCAAGACAAAATCATAACATGATGTGAGTCGAAGACAAAAGCTCCATCTTGGAGACTTGACCAAACAAGTTCACAAAAGTTACTCCTGAAGCAGACTCTAAGGTTGGGCTCCATGGTGTTGATCACCTAGATATACATACATAATATAGAGTGAGCGAAGCTCAATGAGTAATAATACAGTAAAAAGGTTTAAATGAATAAGCATAAGTTTCCTACAATATTCGTAATCACATTACGGAATGGCCTTGGGCCCATCATATAAACAGAATGGCCTTAACCCCATCACATTAACAGAACAGCCTTAGGCTCATAATTATCAGAACGGCCTCAGGCCCATATATAGTACAGAACAGCCTCAAGCCCACACATTAACAGCTGTTCAAAACGATCTTAGGTCCAATCATAAGTTATCATATCATTGACAGAACGGTCTCGGGCCCACATATGGTACAAAACGACCTCGAGCCCAAACATATCATAGCATAACGGAATGACCTTAGGCCCACATTGCATATGCCATATAACATTCATGAAACCCATTCATTTCGATCAAAACACAATATCGGAATAAATCACTGTTTGTGGATCAAAATAAGTAATTGAGAACATATCTTCACAATACTATTACTCACAGTGATGTTGGCCGTGCAACGGTCCTTCTAGAAGGTGACCTACACATCATAACACATAACAAATTCAGTAAACAATTCATTCAATTCTTAGCCATTTTCCTTTATTTATTCGTTTTACGATTCGTTCATTTTCCATACACCTATAGGCATTGCAGAAGGTCAAAACATGCTCATAAACAAATTCAGAGGGTCAGAGAAGTTAACAGAAAAAGACAAGTTTTTCCCCTGTTTTTTGCACGTGCGGAAGGTGTCGCACCTGTAGTCACACATGCAATTAAAGCAGAAGTTGAGCTCCTTGTGTCACCCTATGTTGCACATATGTGGGACACCTAGCTGCACGTGTGGTTCTGGGTAACTCAGCCCAGTCCAAAAATGGCACAAAGTGTGATCTTCCATACTCCTTTTCAAGCCCAAATCCATGCAAAACTAACTCAAAAGCATGATATACTAACATGATTCAAGTGTAATTACAACTCAAACACATCAAACTTGCTTCAATGACAAAATCAAGGTCTCATCTTTTTCATACATTCATGAATTACATAATCAAGCTCAAAATACATATAAACATGGATGATCTTTCAACAAATCTTTGTTGTATAAACAATCTAGAGCTTATTCAATGGATTATTCACAAGATTGAACTCAATTCAAACAAAGTTGAAGAGATTAAGGATCCATTTCTAGAATTTAGTTAAAACAATTACGTATCTCAAAAACCTAACTCATATAAGTCTTGAATCTTTAAATTCCTCTTGATTCCAAGCAAAAAATGAATTATTTACAAGAATTCTAAGTAGATTTCCATACCTTAGCTCAAATCTAGAGTTTGCCCCTCGAATCTCTTCCAAATCCCTAGCTTTTCCTCGTCCTCTCTCTCTCTAATTCACTCTCTAGCAAAGCTCTCCCCAAAATAATGAACTCAAGAAGCTATATACAGATATCCCACTTAAGCTAATTAACTTAATTAAATCATTACGAATCGTAATTTTACAAAATTTCACAATATGCTCTAAAAATCATGCTAAACACAGATATGAAGTCGGTTTTGGTTTCTGGTATCCCTAAGGCTTTCAATTTCAATTCAAAGTTATAATTGCAACAGATATTCCTATATTCAACAGATGTAATTCCAAAATCACATAGTTCACACACTTAAACATGCAAATTCATATCAAACACATGATCACATACATAATTAAGCATAATACAGGTTGGGTTATCACAAGCATTCAATATATTCCAAGAGAAGCAAACCAATGTGCAAATGTGCTTGCCAACATTAAGGTCAACCAAACAAAGCACCTTGTTTTCTTAGAAGATCCACCAAGCTCTGTTTTTTCTTTCCTAATTGCAGACATGGTTCTGCTAGCTCAATGAGGGATTGATTACCTCCACGTTTGTTTGTTTTATAAACTGTTCTCATTTTCATTTGAATCAAAAAAACAAAACAAAAAAAATGGTGTTTATGTCACAATTTTTTTTTCCCCTCAAAATACCCACAAGAGCCCTTTATAACATCAGTTATGCCATTATTTTCAGTGAATTTTTTTTTTTTTTTTATAACTTTTGATCTTTTCAAATTTTGAATTCAAACATACATTTCACAATCTTATTTGACAGAAAGAAAATGATCTTATGCACACGCACCATTTCTAATATTATATAAAGTCTACACCTGAAGTTGGTGTAGACTATCACACTTTTGCTTTTCTCAAATACCTCTTGATAACTGCTCTAAATTGCTTTAATTCTTTTAGATCCAACTATTTCAATAACTGTCAATAGTAACGAGTTTCAATTCCTTCAAATAACTACTATTTTATGGGGGTGTAGATTATAGACACCCCTTTATCTTGCCACTTTTTCAAGAAAAAAAATGTAGGAATTCCATTTTTACCATATATATATTTTATCATTTATTAGTTTTGTACTTCCATTCTATGTCTATGTTTAGGAAAAGACACAGTCCTACTATGGGAAAGAAGAGTAAAGATCCTAAGGGACTGTGCACTTGCACTCAGATATCTCCATCCATTATTCTATGAATGGTTGCCATGTTCATGGACATATCAAGGCAATTAATTGATATTTTACTTGTATGTTTATATATTTATTGTAAGGCAACATACATACACATACGCGATGCATGAGTAAAAATGAAAAAGAATGAAAAATCAGTATCTATTCAGCCTTGATACATGAACAAAAGAAAAGCTAGATCTATTCAGAAATATTAGAGAACTCACAACTTAATTGGTTATTTGTACATATCAACTCAATCATCTACAAAGTGAAACTTGAGGTTCTTTGAAATCTTCAATGATTGACACTATAATAAATGTTTGAGCAATTTTATTTTCAATGTACATGATTAGGGGTTGCCTTGCTCTCTGTTAAGGACTTGAAGGCTAGTTTTAGTAGTTTTCAATCTCTTGGATTTTGTTTTCTTGATTATCGCTTGTTTTTGTAAGGGTATACCCCTTGTTTAGCCTTGTACTTGTATTTTCTTATAAAATAAATTTTCAAGTTACCCAAAAAAAAAAATGAAACATGATTGATATATATACACATAATTCTTTAACAATGCTATGTGTTTGATTTATAGCTTAGCAACATCCTCTTAAGTGAGAACTTGGAAGCCAAGCTCTCTGATTTTATGTGGGAAATGTTGTTGCAGATCAAGATGGAGGAAAAGAAGAAGAATATTGAATTTGCACAAGTTTTAGGAAACATAGGCTTGGGTTATATAGACCCTGAATATATGTTCGATGATAAGTTGACTTGTTCGAGCGACATCTTTAGTTTTGGCATCGTCCTTCTGCAACTACTATCTGGACTATACCTATTTGATGATCTGAATCTTCAAGCTAGAGGCACTCTAATAAGAAAGGTATTCCACTCACTTGTATTTCCATGTATATACATACTAGAAGTGGTGGCACACATAATGTGTGTGCATATAATTGCTTTCTTTATGAGAAATAAGGTTGTGAAATGTATGATTAAATTGAAAATTGAAACATTTTTTAAATCTAAAAAGACCGACAGTTGAGAGATTTTATTTATTTAAAAAAATGAATTCATAATAACACCCATGTAACTGGTATTGAAAAAGAAAACGAAAAAGAGTTTAATGTAGAGCCTGACTGCCATGTAACTGCTATTGGGGTATTTTGGCAAACCAAAAAACTGGGACATCAATACCAACTCCTACTTTTTCTTTATATAATTGTATAGATAGTATAGATTGTTGGAACAATCTTCTGTGTACAATAAATAAATTGAAACTAAATCAAACAAATAAAATAAATAATGTACCGAAATTATTTTACCAAACCGAAGAATAATAAAAAGATCAAGTCAAGTGTATGACACTCTGTCCTTAAGACAGATTTGCCCCGCTTCGGTGCTCATGGACTAATGGCGTCTATCTCCCAGGATACAATGATCTTCACAAATTTGTAGTAGCAGTCCAAACAAATTTGTCCGGCAAACTAGAACCTATGTTCTATACTTTCTAAATTTTTCCTAAAAAATATATGAAGAATATATGCAACAAAGATAAAAGTCTGGATAGTAAAAGTACATTTTTCAGACTATTTTTCGGATTACCAAAATGCTGGAACAAATCTGGTTTATATAGACCTGAACAGGTGTAAAATTCAAACTGAATAGATGGGTTTTTGAATTGAACAGATGCTGTTTAAATTTCAACAGATCTGCTGGACAGTTTGAACTGTACAGATTCAAATTTGTTAACTGCAACAGTTTCTGGCAGTTATAAAACTGTAAAACAGTTTGAATCTATTTAGGAGTTTCGGACAGAAGGCGTTGAATATTTGGACAGAAAATTAATTTCAATTTTGGCACAAAAATGGAATTTAATTTCATTAAGAATTTCTGGAAAAAATTCAAATAAATTTTTTCCAAAAAATTAATATTAGAACCGACCCGACCCACAACTCACCCACGCCCGGTACGGCTCAGCCGGACGACGGCGGCGGCACGTACGCACGTGTGGTGATTTGAGTCAAGATTCCATTTGTCCATAACTCCTCCCTTTTACAAACTTGGGGTGCCCCTTGGGGCCCAACCCAAGTTAGTACACCAAGAGCTTATATACATACATAAGTTCTCTTCAAGTTTCAATGTGGGACAAGCCTTACAAGGAAACCCACATTTAATTCTTTAAATATCTATTCCACGAACCCGAAAACGACGTCAAGTTCTCACTCACTCATAAATGGTTTTGGCAAACCGTCTTTACCGTGTGACTTGCCAGGCGGTAAGGAACACGTCACTTCTTCGGATCCACCCCAAAAGACATTTGGGGCCCACTCAATTTTGGATTCAAAGTTGGCCCAAAATAAGCCTTATAAAACCAATTTTTCCAACAATCCCCCATATGAATGTTATTTGACGGAGAGAAAATACAACAACATGATCTAAATACAGAGAGTATAGAAATTGGAAATATTCTGCAAAGGATAGGTAGCTTTTGGCTTTGAACCTTCTCTTGTGAGACACTATCGGATTTACTAGCTAACCAATGAACATGATGTCTTGAATTGTTCAGCCGTTTGTGTAAACCAAGACAATAGAACTCATACAGTATATCACCAAACACAGTTTAGTTCTCACTATTGTGTTCATTTTGGCCTTAAACAACCTGGTCTTTCATGAGTGCTCTAAAGACTTGTAGCCCTTCACAAATCTCATAGAACCACCCAGTTCACACTCATATAGATGATTTTTATGAAGAGTATCCTGCCATACTCCACTAGGTTTACCTAGATATAAGAATCATTAAATTTTTACTTAACCTAAAGCGCTACAGACATCACTATTTCATCCTAGAAATGGGTAGGAGTTTGACTCCCCAGTGATCCTTCTGAGTCATACACAACTCGGTTGTCCCTTTGAATCTAGATCTTAGGATCTCCAGTCAACTAGGTTGGGTTGCCGTTGTGATAACTCTTATTTAATAGGCTTAAGTTCCATTCCCCTAGATGAATTCTCAACTAGCTCTCTTGCTAACCCTTTGGTTAATGGATCCGCTATTTTGTCTTTAGACTTCACATATTCAATGGAAATAATTCCATTAAAGAGTAGTTGTCTCACGGTGTTATGTCGACAACGAATGTGACGTGACTTACCGTTATACATATGACTCTGTGCTCTACCAATTACTGATTGACTATCACAATGTATGTATATAGCAGGCACCAATTTTGGCCACATTGGAATATCTTCAAGGAAGTAGCGAAGCCATTCTGCTTCTTCCCCAGCTTTGTCTAAAGTTATGAATTCTGATTCCATAGTAGACCTAGCAATGCAAGTCTGTTTGGAATATTTCCAAGATACAGCCGCCCCACCAAGAGTAAAGACATACCCACTACTGGACTTTGAGTTTCTAATATCCACTATCCAATTTGCATCACAGTATCCTTCAAGTACTGCTAGATAGCTAGTATAATTAAGCCCAATGTTATGAGTAAATCTGAGGTATCTTAGAACCCTTATAATTTCTTTCTAGTGTTCTACTCCTAGATTACTTGTATATCTACTTAATTTACTTACTGCATAAGCTATATCTGGGCAAGTGCAGTTCATTAAGTACATTAAGCTTCCAATAATTTAGGCATACTCTAATTGAGAAATACTTTCATTTAATTAAAATGAAAAAAATTAAGGAACATGGAATAGAGGTGATGTTTATTTAATAAAATATGAGATATAGTTATGTTTATTTAATTCGGAATTCAGTTATGTTATATCCTTGATTCAGTTATATCCTTGATATAGTTATAAATTGAACCAAGGATGAAGCTTGATTTTAGTTATGTCGGATATATCCTTGATTCAGTTATATCCTTGATTCAATTATTCAGATATAGTTATGTCACATAATTTTAATAACCGATATGCACTAATATTATGAAAGTATGTCAATTTATAACTGAATCAAGGATATGAAAGCTTCATTCTTGAAAAAATTAAATAAACATAACTGAATTCCGAGTTCTAACCGTACCCTTAATGACAATTTATATCTATTTTATTATATAAAATATACAATTTACTTGGCAAAAATGTCACATAATTTTAATTTTCAATAAAATTTACTACAACAATATAATTTCTCCAAATATTTAACTTTATCTAGCAATTACTCTAGGTATGAAAAAATAAAATTGATAAATCAAATACCGATACATAATATATTGCCCACGCATCGCATAGACCCAAATGCTAAAATGCACAATATGCATACATTTAGTATTATGTTTACTTTGTAATGGAGTGGGGATAATTTTCCCTTATTAGAGGGAAAGAGGAGAAATGATTAAGTATAGTAGACACTACTTTGGTTGTTTGGTTGTGAGAGCAATGATGAGGTGGTGTGTTAGGCTATGGGAATAGAAAAGAGTACTTCAATTTTTTGTATTAGTGAAAATGAATCATTTCGAATTCTTAGGGTTGGCCTAGTGGTGTAAGTTTGAAATTTAAGAATTTGCTCCTCTTTAGGTCTTAGGTTCAAAACCTTTTAAGTGCTATCAATCCCTATACTGACTAGTCCATACGAAACTCTACTTTGGCTTTAATTACGTCCCCTGCTAGTGGATAGTGGAATTAGTCTTTCAGAGATTAGCCAAGGTGTGCACAAATTGATCCAGACATCCTGAGTTATCAAAAAAAAAAAAGAATCATTTTGATATTCGGAGGTTAAATTTGATGAGCAACAATCCTTGATCATGGTTAGCCTACATAAAGATATTGTCAATGCGTAGATGAGGAAACTCTTGACGGAGCCAATCTCTTTATCAAAATTCAACCTTGGGATCACAATCCGAGTGCATAAGTCATTATCTAAGATATTAGATTTCATATAATGTTAAAAATATATATATATATATATATATAACACTGTGTAAGATGAAAGCAAAAATAAATTGTAACATTATTGACACCACATCTTATTTTTTTGTCGATTATAACTTATTAATTGTGATCAAATCTACTCTTATTATTGTCTCTCGATTCAGCCCATATATTATTATTATTATTATTATTATTATTATTATTATTATTATTATGGTCATACTACTTGTTGGAAATCAAGCTTCTGCGACATTGTTAATAATATATAATATATATAATGTATATATATTATATTAATAGTTGTGTATTAGCCTGTTTGCTCCATCAGATGCCTTAGTTAATGCCATATGCTTTCGGCCACTTTTATTTTTATATGTTGTTTGCTTTCGGTTGCTTTTGCTTTTAGTTTTATATCCTTGCCTTTCATCATAATGTTGTATAGTTTTATATGTTGCCTTTCATCATAATGTTGTAAAATCTCTCCTATATAATGGAGGATCCTCGTAAGAATTAATATGAATTGAAATACAGAGCCTATGTTTGCTCTTTCAATCACTCTCTCTCTCTCTCTCAATATTAATTTTTCATGGTATCAGAGCAGGTGTAATCCTGTCTCATCATTTTTGCCTCTTCAGTCAGTATTCGAATTTTTCTCTTCTACTCAAATATATCCTTCTATTTCATGCCTAAATACGGTCCAGCTTTTAGAATGACTATCAACTCATCCTCCTCTTCTTCTGATACTATCAACTCATCCTCCTCTTCTTCTGATATTATCATCTCATCATCTTTATCCTCTCATCAAATGGAAACCTCTCATCTTCCGATCACCGCCCATAAACTGAATGGGCAAAATTATTTGCAATGGTCTCAATCCATATTAATGTTTATACGAGGAAAGGAGAAAGATGACTACATCACCGAACCTCGGGCTACGAAACCACACATCAACCTACAAAATGTGGATAGCTGAAAATAATATGGTCATGTCGGCTCGTCAACTCTATTACCACCGACATTGGCAAAATTTTACGTCATTTGATCTTGCCAAAGAGATGCAGGACATGGCAAAAGAAACATTTTCGGACAAGGAAAACACATCTGAAATCATCGACTTGAAAGCTCCTCCACGATTTACGTCAAGACAATCTTCTGATGGCGAATATTTCAATACCCTTACTCGTCTATGGCGTCAACTTGATACGTTTGAGGTTCATAACTAGCAGTGTGTTACTGATGGTTTGTTGTATAAAAAGATTGCCGAAGGGAAGCATGTGTTTAAATTCTTGTTATGATTGAACACAAATCTTGATGAAATCAAAGGAATAATTATGGGAGTAAAACCGCTACCTAGCCTTAGAGAGGCATTCTCTGAAGTCCGTCGTGAAGAAAGTCGGAAAAAACTCATGATGGGATCTCATCAATAATTGAATATGGCAGAAAGCTCGACTCTTAAGACTCAATTCGCTCCTATCGACAACCGTCAGAAAAATAAAGGAGGTAGGCCTTGGTGTGATCATTGCAGAAAGCCGGGTCACTCGAGAGAAACTTGCTAGAAGATTCATGGAAAGCCAGCAGATTGGAAGCCACGTCAGCCTCTTGAGAAAGAAGGACGAAGTAATCATGTAGGTACAAATGAACTATCACCACAACCTGAAGCAAGCCCTTTCACCAAGGAGCAAATGGAGATGCTCCAGAAACTACTACAGTCACAATCTGGTTCGTCTTCCAACCACATCATAGGATCCGGAAACTTGGCTCACAAAGGTAATTCTTTGAACGCCTTTACTGTTAGTAAGAAAAGTAAAAAACCTTGGATTGTGGACTCAGGAGCATCTGATCATATGACGGGAGATGCAACAATTTTTTATACATATAGCTCATGTCAAAATAATTTAACGGTCCGAATAGCAGATGGTTCACTATCAAAGGTTCTTGATGAGGTTCATTGTCTTTGTCTAGGAATCTTATTCTCAACTCTGTTCTCCTTGTTCTGACTTGGATCAGAATTTATTGTCAATTAGTAAACTCACTAAGGAAAAGAGGTGTGTTACTAATTTTTTCTCCACTCATTGTAAATTTTAGGATTTGGATTCGGGGAAGACGATTGGCAATGCTGAGGAATGCTCTAGACTCTACATCCTTAAGGAACGCCACTATCCACAGTAACAACCTCAAACGGCAATGTGTGGTAGTTCTTTTTCGGTTTCGTGTCAAAATAACGATAGAGCAATTATGTTGTGGCACTATCACTTAGGTCATCCTAATGTTATGTATCTCAAGCATTTATTTCCTTCATTATTTAATAAAAATCCAAAACCTTTTGATTGTGAAATCTGTCAATTTTCTAAGCATGTACGGTCCCATTTTCCCATTCAATCCTATAAAGCGTCTCGTCCATTCTCACTAATTCATAGTGATATCTGGGGTCCATCCAGAATAAAAAATGTAACTGGTACTAGGTGGTTTGTCTCATTCATAGATGGTCATACTAGATTAACCTGGGTCTTCCTCATGAAAGACAAATCTGAAACGAGCCAAATCTTCAAAAAATTTCAAATTATGATTCAGACACAATTCCAGTCAAAAATCCAAATTCTAAAGTCTGATAATGCTCGAGACTATTTCAACTCCATTCTAGGAGACTTTTTTAGCAAACGAAGGGATAGTTCACTTAAGTTCATGTGTTGACACCCCACAACAAAACGGCATCGCTGAACGGAAAAATCGGCATTTGTTAGATGTTGCTAGATCGCTCATGTTTTCCACAAATGTTCCACAATTCTTCTGGGGGAAGTTGTTCTTACAGCTGCCTACCTTATCAATAGGATGCCATCTAAGGTACTACAATTCCAAACTCCTTGTCAACTTTTCCTAAACTCCTTTCCCACTACTCGCCTCATCTCCACCATCTCACCCAAAATTTTCGGGTGCTCTGTCTTTGTTCATATCCATCAACAGTATCGAAGTAAACTTGATCCCAGGTCGCTCAAGTGTGTCTTCATTGGGTATTCATCACATCAAAAAGGGTATAAGTGTTACTCTCTGGTCACCCGGAAATTCTACACTTCCATGGATGTCACATTTTTTGAAACCCAGTCTTACTACCCTAAAATCGATATTCAGGGGGAGACTCCAACCCAGGAATATCAATTTTGGACCCTTGAGTCATTTAGTGAGCCATCCATCACCACCAAATATCCCACACCTCCTGAGTCATTGAATCAATCTTTACCTGCCGAAAATTCCGAGTTCATTGTTGCCTTGCGGGATAATGAGCACATCCAAGAGGAAACGGAGGAAGGAGCACTTTCTCAACAATCCCATGAGGCTTAACCGGGTTCTAATCCAAGCAACATTCCAGGTAACAATATTCTTACCACAGATAGTACTGTTGATTCTGAGTTAGAAAACAGTATTCTTAATATGCCTATAGCTTAGAGAAAATGAGTTAGATCATGTACTCAGCATCCCATTGGGAACTTTATTTCTTATGATAAGCTATCACCTTCGTTCCGTGCCTTCACTTCTAGCATCACGGAGATACCCATTCCTCAGAATATTCAGGAAGCCTTCAAGTCTCCTCAGTGGAAGGCGGCAGTCAATGAGGAAGTTCGGGCTCTAGAAAAGAATGGTACTTGGGCAATTATTGATCTTCCAAGAGGTAAGAAACCAGTTGGATGTAAGTGGATTTTCACAGTAAAGCATAAGGCAGATGGTAATGTGGAACGTTATAAAGCTCGGTTGGTTGCCAAAGGATTCTCCCAATCCTATGGCATTGACTATCAAGAAACCTTTGTTCCAGTTGCCAAGCTCAACACTGTTCGTGTACTTTTATCCTTGGCATCTAATCTCGATTGGTCACTTCACCAACTTGATGTAAAAAATGCCTTCCTCAATGGTGATTTAGCGGAAGAAGTTTACATGGACATTCCTGCTGGACTTGAGACGACAGCAAATTTCAACAAAGTTTGCAGACTCCGAAAATCCTTGTATGGTCTCAAACAATCTCTCAGGGCCTGGTTTGAACGGTTCACTAAGGCAGTGAAAGGGTACGGTTTTGTTCAATGTCAATCTGATCATACATTATTTGTGAAGCACTCCCTAGGAGGGAAATTGGCAATTATCATTGTTTATGTGGATGACATAATTCTAACAGGTGATCATGAAGAGGAAATTGGCTTACTTAAAAAATTCCTAACAAAGGAATTTGAGATTAAAGATCTTGGAAATCTTAAGTACTTTCTTGGAATGGAGATTGCTAGGTTAAAGAAAAGTATAGCAGTATCACAAAATAAATACGTTCTAGACTTACTGAATGAAACAGGGATGCTAGGATGCAAGCCGGTAGAAACTCCTATGGACACAACTATCAAACTGGAAGAAAATGATGGTAGTGCACCAAGTGATAAAGGGAGATATCAACGTCTTGTGGAAAAACTGATTTATCTTTCTCATACAAGGCCAGACATCGGCTTCTCTGTTAGTGTGGTCAGTCAATTCATGAATAATCCAACCGAAAAACACATGACCTTTGTGACTGTAATATTGAGGTACCTAAAAAGGACACCGGGAAAGGGTCTCTTCTTCCAAAGAACAACAAATAGAAAAATTGAGATTTTTTCAGATACAGATTGGGCAGGTTCAGTGACTGATCGAAGATTAACCTCTGGCTATTGTTCGTTTGTTTGGGGGAACGCGGTTACATGGCGAAGCAAGAAACAGTCAGTGGTAGCCCGTAGTAGTCTTTGGTAATTTGCTATAGCCCTAGGTATCTGTGAGGGAATCTGGTTGAGCAGGCTGTTAAAAGAATTACGGGTTCCATCTGAGCATCCCATGGTTTTATATTGCGACAACCAAGCCGCCATCAGTATCGCTAAGAATCCGGTTCATCATGATCGAACTAAACACGTAGAGATAGATCAACACTTTATCAAGGAAAAGATTGAAGAAGGAGTTTTTCAAGTCAGCTACACTCCAACAAACTGTCAAAAGGCTGACATTCTCACAAAAGCTCTTGCTCGAGTTAACTTTGAAGATCTGACGGACAAATTGAGAATGATTAACATCTACAACGTAGCTTGAGGGAGAGTGTTGGAAATCAAGCTTCTGCGACATTGTTAATAATATATAATAGATATAATGTATATATATTATATTAATAGTTGTGCATTAGCCTGTTTGCTCCATCAGATGCCTTAGTTAGTGCCATATGCTTTCAGCCACTTTTATTTTTATATGTTGTTTGCTTTCGGTTGCTTTTGCTTTTAGTTTTATATCCTTGCCTTTCATCATAATGTTGTATAGTTTTATATGTTGCCTTTCATCATAATGTTGTAAAATCTCTTCTATATAATGGAGGATCCTCGTAAGAATTAATATGAATTGAAATACAGAGCCTATGTTTGCTCTTTCAATCACTCTCTCTCTCTCTCAATATTAATTTTTCACTACTATCTTTATCATTTTTTATTATTATTATTGCTATTAATATTTTTATTATTATTATTGTTTTATTTGTTCATGCTTTTCATGTAGTGTTCAAGTAGGAACATGGGATGATTTTTATTAAGTGATTCTACTTACACTACTATTTTACCTCTTTACACCCTTCATATGTAAAATTACTTTTAAGGATAAAATACTAAGATTAAATATATTTTATTATCTTCTTACACCCCTTCGTCTTCAATCCTACTTTTCTTTTTCCTTTCTCAATTTTTCTTTTCTTTTCTTTTCTTTTACATATCTCCTTTCAAAAAGTGAGAATCATAATGTTTTGATTATCAAAGAAAACAATGGATAAAGAAATGATGGTGAAGAACCATCAAAAAAGTGAAATTGTAAGTTTTTTTAATTTGTTTGGTAGGTTTTGTTTCATTTTTCTAGACTGTTCTTCAACTTTTGTTCGGTGTTTCAAAATCGAACAAAATAAAATAGTCCGGCATCACATTGCCAAACAAAAAACATAAGTCTAGTAACCAACTGCTGAATAAAAGATACATTTTTGGTAACCTAAGGCTGACTTTTTTAAATTTGTTCGGCTACTCATTACCATGTATTTTCAGTTTCATTTTTTAATAATTTTTTTTGCTTGGAAGGATTATACTTATGCTCATTGCAACAATGCAAGTACTACATTATTAGTGGACTCCAGTCATGAATTCATTACAGGCGAGGCTTGTTAAGTGTTTTCTTATTTTTAATTTGTATTGAGGTTTATTAATAATTTGACGTATAAATGTATTTATTATGTTTAGATTTTTAGTTGTCGTCAAACATTAATCAAATGAGCTTCTAACGTTGGGAAGAAGATTGGATTTGTCATTGTTATAAAAACATCAGATGCGGAAGGTAATGGCAGAAAACCAAGACTTACACTTATTTGTGAAAGAAGTGGTTACTATAGAGACAACAGGAAGATCAAGGGGAAATGATTGAGGTTGACAGGTTCTAAAAAATGTGGATGTCCATTTCTATTAAGAGGGAAAAATTACTTACAAATGATGAGTGAATGTTGAATGTCTTATGCGGAGTGCACAATCATCCGCCTGCTGAACATCTTGAAGGGCACTCATTTGCTGGTAGATTATCTAAGGAGAAAACATCCTTATTAGTTGACATATCAAATAGTATGGTGCAACCAAAAGAGATATTGATTACATTGAAACGAAGAGATATTGGTTAAATCAAATCATATCTCTTACTTCGAACAATTTCCAAAGAAGTTGAGACCATATATCCGTCACATAAAAGATGTACAATTTCTAGAGAAGTTGAAACCATATATTCGTCACATAAAAGATATACAAGCAGATAGCAATTGTGGTTTCAGGGTAATAGCTGGATTGATTGGTTTAAGTGAAAATGATTGGCAACAAGTTAGGCAAAACTTGTTGACTGAGCTGCATTCAAATGTAGTGCACTACGTGCAACAATTTGGTTCACAAGAAAGGGTTGATGACCTTACTTCTATCTTATCCTACTTCGAACCTGGCCCTAGATTTAATCATTGGATGACTATGCCCGACACGGGCCATTTGACAGCATCATACTACCAAGTCGTTTTTTATCATTTATCCATGTAACAATGCTTGACATTTCTACCACTTAGAGCAATACCAATTGCAACACTTGATCGAAAAGATATCTGCATAGGATTTGTAAATGCAAACCATTTTGTGCAGGTATGTCACACCTCCAAAATAATACAATAAATCAACCAAGACAATATGTGAATGACAGTAAGAATCAAATAATAAAGTCCTTCTATTACATGAGATCCAATTATACAAGAGAGTGACATATGCAATTATACATTCATGAGTTTATCCCTGAATCTACAGCATATACCACAGCATGAGATAGAGTTGGAAGCAAAACCAATAATAAATGCCCTAAAGGCTTATATCTTTCCAAGATAGCTCTTGGTTACAACAAAAGTGGACTTTTAGTCCAATACATTTAAAGCCCTTTGGCTGTACAAAAGTTAAGTACAAAAATAATAAGATTAAGCCTTAAGCTCCACAGTCCTCCCAAGCTAAGTCCTTGGTGGAGGCATATCACCAGCACCTGAAAATTATTTTTCCAAATAGGGTGAGCCAAAGCCCAGTAAAAATAATCTAACACAATATATGAATCTTAACAAAGATATAAATATGATGCGCATATACAATATTGGTGACAAAATCATTTACAACTCATTTGCAAACCATGCCATGCCAAGTTTTGTATCACAATTCATGCTATCTTAATCCCCTTTTTATCTCAATTCATTTTATCTCAACTTCATGTATTATTTCCATTTATCACAAACAACCAAACTGAGGATACAACTCAAAGGTTCTCAAAACGATATAGTCATCACATAAACACTTCCATTTGTCATTTTACGAAAATTTCGTCCATGGGAATCAGCACCCATGTATACACAACATTTTCGGGACTTTCACCCTAGACACATAGGCCAACTTAATTCAATGGAGTCCATCGTTTTTCTCCTCCCAAACAATGGAGTACATCCGCTTTCTCTTCCCAAACATCATACATATACAATGTATTAAAACACACAGTCATATTCAATGACAACCGATAAGAGATTAGTTTTAATTCACCTAATCCTCATGCAACTTCTACGACAATCATAGTTATCTTCCACTGATAGCCCAAAACAGCTATTTCTAAACAGATATACAATCTCTTCAACCAATAAAATTATCCAAAATTCCATAGGTGGGTGATAATGCAAATCCAACTCCACCATTAACATAAACCCTCATCCAATTTCATATTCTCAATACCAATTTCATTAGTTTATACAAAATAACAATTTGAACCATTGTAGAGAAAAACTCCCATTTATTCCAAAATCCACCCCGGGTATCAAAATCAACAAATTTACCACAAGACAACTTCACATTTACTCCCATAATCATTTTTAACACATACATTTGAAAACCTCTCTTTTGATTTTAAACTAAAACCTAGGTTTGTTCAAAATCACCTCAAGTTCCAAAGTTTCTTACACATTAACAGATAACTAAGTTAAAAACCATATGAGAGTGTAGAAAATCCCTACCTCAAACTTAGAAGACCAAGAAAGAAGAGGAGGAACTTCGAAGATGCTGAAACCAAGATCTACTTGGATCAAAATGAAGCTCTTAAGATGATCTATCCTTTTCTCAAAGTCACTAAGGTAGAGAAACCAACAGATCTAGATGAAAAAGTATAGAGAATGTAGGTTTTAGAGAAAGAGGGTCTCAACTTTAGGGTTTTGAGAGAAATAGATCTGAAAAAGTGATGTAAAAGTCATTTTCGCAAACTGATATACACACAGTCCACTCAAGCACAAGAAGTGACGTTCGAGCATAAGACACAATAAGTTGTTCTGCTCGACCACAAAAAGTGACACTCGAGCGCCAAGACACAATGAAAAAGGGCGACACTGCTCGAGCGCAAGAAATGACGCTTTAGCGCAAAATACACACTTCCAGTAGTTTTGCAGAAAATAGACCATCGCTCAAGCGCAAGAAAGGCCGCTCGAGCACAAAAGAACAGCTCGAGCATAGAATACACTCTCCCAGTAGTTTTGTAGACCTACAAAAGTACTGAGAGTTTGCAAAGCCCGCTCGAGCGCAAGAAGTGCCATTCGAGCGGAAGAGCAAAATTTTGGACGACAAGAGTTGGGAAACCGAGCAACCAACATGTCCCAAACATAACTACAACAACCCAATAGCCAAAATTTAGGGAAAAACAAGGGAAGCAAGGTATAATCAACAGTACGAAACCATGAAACCCGTATCCAGAATACAACGAGGGTCGAGTCAAAACTGGAACTGCTATAAGGTAACTACCGAGCCTACTTTGATCATTACCATGTCTTATTTTGTAATTCTACTTATTGATTTCTTTGTTATAGGTTTATTTGCAACCTGGTCATCCAGTACCTCCGATAGCAAATAATTGGATTTGTTTTCATCACCCGTGTGATAGTGGATAGGAGAAAGCATATACTATCCGTATTCATCAATTTCGTACTCTTGTCAGCCCTAATATAGTAATTACCAAAACTATCGATATAGACGAATTGTGATAACATGTTTTATTAAAAGATGCAAACAATGACAGATTTTATGAATGCTTTTATAGATATTTGTACACTGATTTTTAATGAATAATTTTATGGATACTTTTTATGTTTGATTTTATAGATGTGTGTTTGATTTATGGATGTTTGTTATGGATGTTTGAAGGAAAAAGTCAATCTTTCAATGTATAGTGACAAGTGCCTAGACAAATCTATTATAGTTTGGCAACATGACACTAAAGTAATCCAATTTGTATAGCAATGTATCACCGAACAAGCACTTCACAACTAAATGGAATTAATTTCTTGTTATCATCCAATCGAACGGCAACATATTGCTAGGAAAAAAAAAGTTTGTCTGGTAACATGGCATTGGATGAATACAAATTCGTTAACATTGTATTACCGAACAAGTCCAAATTATTATTTGAAATAAAGTGGCTTTATAAATGTATAGCAACAACACGTTGGACAAACCTATTTTTCCTGGCAACATAACATCGGAAGAATGTAAATTATCTAGTACTGTGTAACCGAATAGACACTTCATTGTGGGCTCCACCAAACCCCTTGTCTTCACGGCTTTCTCTTTTCCTCTATTGCTTCTTTCTTTTCCCTCCAAAAATTAGTGGTATAAAGAGATGAAATAGTTAATTTAGGGTTAGTTTTGGTAATATATTCGGGGTGCAATGAGAATTACATTTTTTTTAGTGGTGTAATGAGATGGAGGGTATAAAGAGGTAAAATAGTGGTGTAAATAAAATCACTCATTTTTATTGAAGTGGCCAAGTAAATGGACCTGCTTCGTTATTTTCAAAAAAGGTATTGGTGCATATTTTAATATTAAATTCTATATATATATATATATATGTTGTGATGCATTTATATATATACATACATTATGTCATAAACCTATAATTAATAATTACATAATAATACAACATGGTGAATAATTAATACAACATGGTAAATTGAAAGGGTTTGAGTGTAAGTTTATCACTCTCAACTAATTATGCATGCATTATGGTGAGTTATAATTATAGTTCATGTGAAATGTTATGAGTTACCTGAGTCATTATTGTATTTGTACGAGCAAGAAATAATCTTCTCGTATAATCCTGTTAATCAAGTTTGCGCTCCTCCAAACGTCGTCGCTTTACTCCCTGAAAACACAAACGTGAGCTAGCCAGCGGGTGTGTGCCGGATACCTCTCCGATGCCTAAGTCAGCAGAATAAACAAATAGACAAAAACTCTGTGTATTCAAGAATCAAAGTTGTGTTACCTCTCCATAGGTGATGTTGTGAGCTTTTATAGGTTCTGCGTGGCACAATCCTAGTAGGACTCTTACTCCTCCATGTAGAGTACTCCTAGGAATCACACTCCTGAAAGAAAATGCTTATCCTTCAACACCCCCATCACTGCTTAAACCAAGTGAGACGGCTCTACCTCGGTAGTATGACAAAACGACCGACCTAACATGGCCATGCTAAACTGGCAAATATGACCGAGCTCTAACTAGCTCGGTTCTTCCCTTCATAGCTTGTACCTCGGTTTCACCTGTTGAGACCGAGCTAGCCATAACAAGCTTGGGCCGAGCTAATCTAGAGCAAGGTCCTGAGGAAAGCTCAAAACATCTCGGCTTAGAATGGTATGACCAAGCTAATTGTTACCACTCTGACCGTGGTGACCGAGCTAACTTCAAGGCTCTTCTTGGACAGAGCTAACTACAAGCCCCTTTTAGTCAGCCCTTTCTTACTACGGCCCACAGAACAGCCCACTACCCAGCTCGGCCCAATTTACTTATAAATCACCCTCTCAATTGCCCCTTAATTCCATCTGCGCAGCATGATTGGGATTACCCGTTACCAGCCGAGCTAAAACCTCTTGCCTTTCAACCGAGCTAAAATGCTGTCGGGCTGCCGATTGGTATAGTTACAAAACGTCTCTTCAATTGTACTGCAACTGAATCGCTTCCCATTCCATGGCCACGTGGTCAACTGTCATTGGCCCAACGTAGCTGTCACGCCGTCTTCGTACTTCGCGTATTTTGAACAGTCCCAACCAAACTTGAGCTATTTACCAAAAGAAAAACCCTACTTTTCAAACCAACAAACCACTATTCATCTTCTTCTCTCTCTCTACCTTCTGAGCCTCCGTTGTTCTTCAACCTGCAACTACAAAGCTCGTGTTTTTCTTCTGGTGCCATTTTTCATCTCCAGTTCCTTCCTCTTGGACTGGTATGTTGCTCAGATCTGTTTCCTTTCCGTCGATTTTGCATATGTTTTGTAACACATAACATGTTTATTTGTATGTTTTTCAAAGCATATACCATTTTTGCCTCCCTTTTTCTGGAAAAAACCCACGTAATAGAACTATTGTACTTACGAACAATCTGAAAAATTTTCCCTTTGATCCAAAATTACACTCCAACCGAACTAGGATACTGTTTGTATTAGGTACAAGCTTAGCCAAACTAAACAACCGAACTAAAACTTCACGCCATACTTATAGTTTCAATAAGTCTAAGTACCTTTTGCTTAACTTTGCCGAGCTAGCGAACCGTACTAGGTTTGCGCAATGCCGTACTAGAAAGCCTCAACCACTGATCGAGCTATAACTTGGGCCTAGACCAGCTCCCTGACTTAGTCAAAACCAAACTAAGAATGTTGCACCATAAGCTACAACCAGGCTACGAACTTCTCATTAACTTAACCGAGCTAAAGTCCCCTACTCAAACCGAGCTAAGAACGGATACTATTCCACGTAGCCGAGATAAGACAACATTTATTTTACCTTTGTTTACTTTTAGCACGGTCCACTGGTCTGTGCTTAACACTTTTCCTTTTTACCTTGCAGACTTAGGTTGGCCAAGCACTCCCTTGAACGCTTCAGCCGAGATATTCCATATCATCTCAGCACCGAGCTAACACTTGATGTTAATTTATACATAATTTAAACCCATATGGGAAAGTATAGGTTCTTAGTAAACTCACCAGGTGCTATAGCCGAGTTCCAAAGGGACTACTATATCCCTGATGATGTCCATCTTACCTTAGCCAAACTAGATACCACACCCTGGGGAAACCCTGGCTTTGTTCCCTTTACCCTCCTTTCCATTATAGAAACCGGACTTAGATTCCCTGTACAGCCTCTTCTTTGTGAATTTCTTAGACAAACAAACCTCTGCCCTACCCAGCTTTCCACAAATTCATACCGCATAATAAATGGCATCGCCGAGCTAAACCGCCGGCTTGGCCTCAACCTCGGTTTGGCAGAGCCATTTCACCAGTACTCTCTAGGCCAAAATGAGGGCGACTGGGTTTACTACTTAAGAGTAAGGCGCCGCCGTGAAAAGATAATAAAGAATACCCCAGACAAAAATGTAAACGACGATGATTTTTTCTAGGTTTCTGGGAATTTTGAAGACCATGAGGCCCAGATCCCAGGCGACCAAATAAACTGGAACAAAAGAGTCGCCGGTATAATTACCTCGGCTTAGTTTTGTGCTTTCTTTATCTCATTTGCAAGCTTTGAACCGCACTAACCGTTGTAATTTTCCCTTATGTAGATTTAAACTTTTTAAAGTCACAGTATAGTTACCCAAACCTTACCACCCTCTACTCCGCGCTAAGATATCCCAACCAGAGTTGGGCCGAGCTACTCAACTTTGAGCCGACCTACCGATACAGCAGCCGCTAAAAGACCAGGGTGACAGACTTCTTGCTGGAGCCCTCTCCTGAGCCTGATCCTTCCCTTCCACAAATCAACCTCATTCCATTAACAGCGGAGCAAGAGATGGCAAAAAAGAGAGCTGTAAGAGCCCTCATCACCGAGACAAACCATCCCGAGATACCACAAGCCGGTCAGACTCAGGAGACCGTGGTAGCCTTACCATCCCATCAGCCTTCATCATCCCGCCCAAGCAAGCGTGCTCGGACTTCCACAACCGAGCCACGCCTTGTCGACGAAGATGAAACCATCCTTTCCCAATCCACACCACCAAGCCCACAACCGGAGTGCTCTAACCGAGCTAGCTCCTCCAAGGTCACATACAAGAACCGCGCTATCACTGACTCTGACTCAGTGGTCGCAGAAAAAGACCATATGCTGGCCTTTAATCTGGCCAAGAGCGTCTGCCTTCCAGCCGATATGGATCACCACGATCATCTTACCGAGCTAAAGGCCATTCGCTCGGCTTCAAATCAATGGTGTTGGTAAGTTCTCCTTTTCCTTCTCCAAATTTCAACATCTTTTTGCTCGGTTTAGCTCAAAATTGTTTCTCTCCTTGTGCAGACCTTACAAAAGAACCACATCGCCCACAAACGCGTGCTGGAACTTCGAAAGACCACAAGGCAGGCCATGGCAGAGGCCAATGCTAAAACGGCCGAGCTAAAAGAATCCTAGCAGAAGACGGCCGAGCTACAGGCCGAAGTAGCTCGGCTCACCGGCCTGGTCAATTCAGCCGAAGTAGATAAGCAAAAGGCTGCAGCCGTGCTGAAAGAAAAATACCTACGCGAGCTAGCCAAGCTCGAGGGAAAGAAGAATGCCGAGATTGCTCGGTTGGAGAAGAGCGTGGAAGACGCCGAAAACCGGGGTTACAAGGAGGGGGAGGCCACTTACATCCAACAATGCGAAGTAGCGAAAGATATATTCTTCAAGTGTGGATGGAAGGCGGTTGTGGCCCAGCTCGGTCACAGCCAAGAGACCGAGATCTTCCTCAACCCTCCTCCTCATTTCATACCGAGCTACATGGTGGAGTACGCTACTGCTATTCAGCAAAAATTTCTTGAAGATGATGATGAAGAAGAGGCCCCAGAGCCCGACAATGCCCCGGTTATTGCCAATGATCCCATCGTTCAATCTGCTCGGGTGGAGCCACCAGTAGAGGACTTGGCTGAAAGTGTGATCAAGCTACTTGCTGAAACCGGGCTCCGAGTTGAACTGGATGCGGATCTTGATGACCTTTTTGCTTGATCTTCTATTTTCTTCTTTTTTATTTTTGGAAAGAAACTGTAACCGGGCTGGGCCCCACTTTTGTAACTCTTGCATTTTGAATGACATCTTCTTTTGTTACAACTGTTTGTTCGGTTAACTGCCATGCCATGCTTGCATTTACTTTCCAATTGTAATCTGAATGCAGTACAACATTTTCTGGCCGAGATACCTATCTCGGTCTTGACCTTGAAATCTACCTGGTCATACCTGCCAACCTCTTCAGCCTAGGTTTTTACCTCGGCTGAAGATCACTAAAAGTTGTTATTCCAGCCAACCACTCTTTAGCTTGGATCTTTATCTCGGCTGAAGAGTACTAAGTGTTGGTTTTTCCAGCCAACCACTCTTCAGCCTGGATCCTTATCTCGGCTGAAGAGTACTAAGTGTTGATTTTTCTAGTCAACCACTCTTCAGCCTGGATCCTTATCTTGGCTGAAGAGAACTCAAGGTTGGTTATTCCTGCCAACTTAGAGTGAAGTGTTTGGTTATTCCTGCCAAACGTCCTGCAACCTAGATCCTTATCCTCGGCTTAGGAGAGGTGTTGGTTTTTCCAGCCAACCTCTTCAGCCCAGATCCTAATCTTAGCTGAAAAGAGCTCAAAGTTGGTTATTCCTGCCAACCTAGAGCGAAGTGTTTTGTTATTCCTGCCAAACGTCCTGCAGCCTAGATCCTTATCCTCGGCTTAGGAGAGGTGTTGGTTTTTCCAGCCAACCTCTTCAGCCAAGATCCTGATCTTAGCTGAAGAGAGCTCAAAGTTGGTTATTCCGGCCAACTCTGATTTCATTGCCCCTAGTACGCTAAAACCATTTTTACAGAATAAA
Source organism: Camellia lanceoleosa (assembly GCA_025200525.1). NCBI lineage: Eukaryota > Viridiplantae > Streptophyta > Magnoliopsida > Ericales > Theaceae > Camellia > Camellia lanceoleosa. The sequence goes on along the minus strand of CM045764.1, from coordinate 107,944,385 downwards.
ACAATTTATGCTGAAAAAGAAACTACTTGTTTTATTGAAAAAAGAAAAACTACAAGTACGTTTTAAAGAAAAGCTAAAAATAAAATAGTTTGAGATTGGCAGTGTTCCACGGCCTAGGAATGGCCTTGCTGTCTTTATCTTCCAAGTGGTATGCCCCTTTTCCTACTAATCCAACCACTTTGTAAGGTCCTTCCCAATTAGGCCCTAACTTGCCATCTCCGGGTACCAGGGTGTTTCCCATTACTTTGCGCAGCACCCAATCTCCAATCTTGAATTACCTTGGATGTACTGTCTTGTTATATTTTCTGGACAACTCCTGTTGGTATGAAGCGATGTGAACCAGTGCTCTTTCTCTTCTTTCTTCTACAAGGTCAAGCTCCAATGCTATGGCTTCTCCATTTAAGTCTAGATCAAAATTTTCACTTCTAATTGTGGGGAGGCCAACTTCCAGTGGGATTACTGCTTCCATGCCATAGGCTAAGGAAAAAGGTGTTTCTCCAGTAGACCGCCAAGGTGTGGTACGGTAAGCCCATAAAACATGAGGGAGCTCCTCAGCCCACTTTCCTTTTGCTTTCTCTAACCTTTTCTTTAATCCATCTAAGACGACTTTGTTTGATGCTTCCGCTTGGCCATTTGCTTGGGGGTATACTAGTGTAGAATTGTAAAATTCTATCTTGTATTCTTCACAAAAGCCTCTAAAAATTTTGCCATCGAACTGAGTGCCATTGTCAGATATTAGAGCTTTTGGTATGCCGAACCAAGTGATGATATTCTGCCAGACGAACTTCTTCACATCTTTCTCCTTTATTGATGCTAGTGCTTCTGCCTCCACCCACTTTGTGAAGTAGTCTGTCGCTGCAAGAAAGAACTTTCTGTTGCCGGGTGCCATTGGAAGTGGTCCTACCATGTCCAAGCCCCACATTGCGAAGGGCCATGGGCTAGTTAATGGTAGAAGCTCTCTGGCTGGTTGATGTATTTGGTGTGCGAACTTCTGACATTTCTCGCACTTCTTGACATATTTCTCTTAATCCGCTTGCATGTAAGGCCACCAATATCCCTGCGAAACTGCTCTGTAGGCCAATAATCTTCCCCTTGGTGGCTTCCGCATACGCCTTCGTGTATCTCGAACAAGAATGCCTCAACCTTGCTGGGATGGACGTATCTCAAGTAAGGTCCTGTGAAGGACTTTTTGTACAAGGCCATTGATGGGGAGAGCCAAAATCGCTACGACTTTGCTCTAATCTTGTTGGCTTCTTTCTTCTCTTTGGGTAAGACGCCGTCTTTTAAGAACATTATAATGGAATCCATCCATGAAGGGCCTAATTCGGCGCAACATACCTCTTCTACTTCGGGTTCTTCAGTACTTGGTCTTGGTAAGTAATCAATCAGTAACGGATGTGGGATGGATATATCTGCTATCGAAGCAAAGCCTGCTAGCTCGTCTGCTCTACTGTTTTCTTCCCTGCCGATCTGCTCTATCCCTACTACTTCAAATTTCATGATCTCTTTTCTGACTAACTCTTGGTACTTAGCCATCCTTTCATCCTTTGCCTCGTAGTCACCTGAAATTTGGTTTACCACCAACTGTGAGTCACTGTAGACCATTAGCTCGGTGGCCTTCATGTAGTGTGCTGATTTTAGTCCTGCCAGAAGCGCTTCATACTCCGCTTCGTTGTTTGATCTTTGGGAAGCCAAGGTTATTTGTTTGTTCCTTTGTTAGGCCATCTGGTGAGATAAGAACTATGCCAAGTCCTGCACCGTGCCTGTTGGACGCTCCATCCACGAAGAGCTTCCACATCTCTCCAACAAACAGCTTCCAGCAAGTGGAGGGATCGGATGATGCCTTGGGGTCATCAGCGTTGCTGGTATTTTCTTCCAAGTCCATACTTTCTGTTTGTCCCTCAATATCTGATTGTGCCAAGTTTTTACTTGTTGATGAGTCTTTGCTTGGTGTAGAATGGTTTGTTTCTTCATCCCTTTCTTCACTCCGATCTGTTTTGGGATGTGGCTGAGCATCCTGTATCAAGGGTTGCGCATTTCCTGCAGCGCTTTCCGTCCCTATTTCGGTTGTACCAGTCAAGTCACTGGGCAGATGTGGTGACTTCCTGGTGTGAACTCTGCCACAAAGTCTGTCAAAGCTTGGGCTTTTATTGCGGTTCTGGGTTGAAACTTGATGTCAAACTGTCCCAACTCCACTACCTACTTTAAGATTTGCCCAGAAAAGTTCGCCCTCTCAAACAAAGCTTTTAATGGAAAAGCTGTGAGGACGATTATGGTGTGGGCGTGAAAATAATGCGACAGTTCCCTAAAGGCCATCATCAGGGCTAAGGCCAGTTTTTCCAGTGGCAAGTACCTAGTTTCTGCACCCAGCAAGGTCTTGCTAACATAGAAGATGGGCAGGTGTTGGATTCCTTCTGCTCTGACCAACACCGCGCTGACGGCGTGCTGTGAAACTTCTAGGTACAAAAAGAGTTCTTCTCCCGGTATTGGGGTTACTAGCAATGGTGGAGAAGACGTGTATTCTTTTAGGCTTTCTAGGGCGCGGTCGCATTCTTCATCCCACTCAAACTTGGCCTTTAGTGCTTGGAAGAATGGTCGACATCTGTCTGACGACCGACTTATGAACCGGTTAAGCGCAGCTGCCATACCAGTGAGATGCTGCACTTCTTTTACTGAGTTGGGCCTCTCTAGATCCTGAATTGCTTTGATCTGAGAGGGGTCTGCCTCTATAGCTCGGTTGGTCACCAGGACGCCTAGGAATTTGCCAAATCCTACGCCGAACGCACACTTGGATGCATTAAGGCGTAACTTGTTCTTCTTCAGGATCTGAAACATCTCACCTAGGTCCCTGAGATGGTCATTCTCATCCTTGATTTTGACCACCATATCATCTATGTATGCCTTCATTGTTCTGCCTAACAATGGTTCAAACATCTTGGTGACCATCCGCTGGAATGTTGTCCCTGCATTTTTTAGGCCAAAGGGCATGACCTTGTAGCAATACAGTCCTCTTGGCGTGGTAAAAGATGTGACCTCCTGGCCAGGATCATACATAGCAATCTAATGGTAATCTCTATACGCATCAAGGAAGCTAAGTCGATTATGGCCTGCCGTCAAGTCTACCAGTTGGTCTATCCTGGGTAAGGGAAAGCTATCCTTTGGGCATGCCTTGTTGACTGTTTTGTAGTCCACGCAGACACGCCATTTTCCATTCTTCTTTGGCACCACCACAGTATTGGATATCCACTTGGGATAGTGCACTTCTTTGATAGCTCCTGTCTCTAGAAGGTTTCCCACTTCTTCCGCCACTATCTCGACGTGGTGGAGTGCTGATCTGCGAGTGCACTATATAATTGGTCTGGCAGTTGGGTGGACATTTAATTGGTGACAGATGAAGTTTGGGTCAATGCTAGGCATGTCATATGGCGTCCAGGCGAACACTTCGATGTTAGAGGTTAAGAGCTTCATAACCTTTATTCTCTCAGTGCTAGACAATGACGAGCCGAGCAAAAAGAACTTTTCTGGGTCTTTTTCATCTTTTTCATCTATCCTTACCTGTACCAAGTCTTCCACCCGCCTTCTGTTCAGCTGCTTTGCCAACATCTGCGAACAGCTCATTGCTTTCAGGTTCTTCCACCATCTGTACATATCTCTTGGCAGCGCGGCTGCCATTTACTGTGACGAAGCATTGTTTGGACATAATTTGGTCTCCAAAGACCTCTTCAATTACTCCGGCTTCGTTGGGGAACCGCAATAGTTAATGGTAGGTTGACGCTACCGATCGCATGGCATGCAGCCATGTCCTTCCCAAGATTATGTTGTAAGTGGAAGGGACTTTCAATACCTAAAATTCCACTTGTTTCATCATGCTTCCTGCTCTGACTGGGAGGATTATCTTGCCCACTGGCCACTCTGGCACTGAGTTGAATCCGATTAGGAGAGATGTTGCAGGCGCCAAGTCTTTGTCCTCCAGTTTCAATTGTTTGAAGGTTTCATAATACATTATCTCACATGAGCTCCCTTGGTCGATCAAAATCCGTTTGATATCGTAATCCTTGACGCGGAGTGTGACGACCAGTGCATCATTGTGAGGGCAATATATCCCTGCCAAGTCTCTGTCTGAAAAAGATATGACATTCGTGGCTTCCGTTCTCCTCTTTTTGATAGCTAGTTGTGCACTTAATACCTCCCTTAAGTGCTCAGCCTTCTTGATCATTCCCCTAAGCTCACATACTCGCTCAGGTTCAAATACCCCATGTATTACGTTGATCACGCCTTGAGGTGGGGCGTCGATCGGCATTCCGTTCGGGTGATCGTGGTTCTGGGGGGCTGGCTGTGTCCCTCCTTCTATGTACTGCTCCAGGTGCCCAGCTGCCACTAACTCCTCCAAGTGCTGTCTCAACGATGTGCAATTCTCTGTGCGGTGCCCCTTTTCATTATGGAAGGTACACCGGGATCCTTCGTCATAGTCTTTTTGTGCTTCTCCCAACTTAGCTGGCCATTGGACGAAAGATTCATCACGTATCTCACTGAGAATTCGGTAGATTGATTTTTTGAACACCGTAGTAATGGCAGTGCGAACTCTTAGCTACCTTTTGTCTGGATCCTCTTTGTTGGCCCGTTTGCCTCGCCCGTTCCTGCTTGGCCGTTCTACCGTGTTAACTTTTGCCGAAGTCTTTTTATCTGGTGTTGCTATTATGCCAGATTTCGCCTTAGCACGGGCGCCATCCTCTTCCACACAAATATGTTGGTGCACTCTCTCCATCAAGGCCTCCATCGTGAAAGGGGGCTTCATAGTAATTGAATCCCTCAATTTGTTGCCGACTGGCAGGCCCCGTTTGTATTGTGCGATGGCGAGGTTTGTAGGACAATCCCCAATTTGGTTGAAGGTTTCCCAATAATGACTGTTGTAGGACCTCAATGTCTCTTTGTCACCCATGTCAATGGAGAGTAGCTGATCGATTTCTACTGGTGTCTTGGTGTTCGTTTTAAACCTTGTCACGAATGCCTCTGCCAATTATGCCCAGGAGGCGATGCTGCCTTCTGGTAGCCTTTCGAACCAAGTTAGACCCAGGTCGCCTAGGCTGGACGGAAACAGAATGCACATTAAAGCCTCGTTTCGCCGGTACACTGCCATAACCTGGCGAAAGTGACTCAAGTGCATATAGGGGTCCGTCTTCCCCTCATAAGTGGTGAATTTGGGCTGGTGAAAGCTCAAAGGTAGTGGTGCGTTCTCAATTGCCGGAACGAACGGCGAGGTCTGCAGCCTTGCTAATGTTTTGTCTGTTGGTTCGTAAGCAAGGCGCGGTATTGGCATTCCTACCTCGACGTTCCCATGCGTTCGAAGAGCCAACCGCTGAAGGGCTGAAACTCTGCACGGGTCGCGCGCCTTGGTATCTTCCTTCCATCGTGCCCTTTCTTCTAGCACCGTTCGCAAATCAGATGATTTAGGCAACTCTGTCTGCCTGGATAACGTCTAGTGCGTGCGCGAGGGCCGATAGGTGCTTCCCTCAGTATATGACCTCTCAGTTCTCGTTCTCTCAAACCTGGAGTAACGAGTCCTGAGAGTTCTTGACTGAGTGTCGCCTGTTCTCAGGCTCCTACTTTTTGCTTGCGATGGTGTGGTGTGCCTACCACGATCTTCCGAGTGGCGAGGGGGCGTACTGCTTTTCTGCCCCTCTCCTGTCGCCACCCCTTTTCCTTTGATCTGGCGCGTCATAGACTCCATATCTGCCGCCATCTTCCTTATTAACTCGTTTTGTTCCTTTACGTGATCCTCCAGGACTTGAGGATCGATCCTCTGCCTCTATCTTTCAGGACTTTGAGAGCGACGGGGGTTGTTAGTCCGCCTTCCTCTTGCATCCCTCCTGGGGTTCTATCACTGGGGCTCCAAATCTGCCATAGGAGGGATAGAAGGCAAACCTTCGCGCCTCCCACCCCCCTCTGGGGTTTGACCGTCGATGGCGGACTGCGGCAAATCTTCATTGTGCGCCATTACTTCTACTTAGAGAGGAAGAACTTGGTCAAAAAGTTTTGTTCTTTCTGATTTTCCCACAGACGACACTAATTGTACGAGCAAGAAATAAGCTTCTCGTATAATCCTGTTGATCAAGTCTGCGCTCCTCCAAACGTCGTCGCTTTACTCCTTGAAAACACAAACGTGAGCTAGCCGGCGGGTGTGTGCCGGATACCTCTCCGATGCTTAAGTCAGTAGAATAGACAAATAGACAAAAGCTCTGTGTATTCAAGAATCAAAGTTGTGTTACCTCTACATAGGTGATGTTGTGAGCTTTTATAGGTTCCGCGTGGCATAATCCTAGTAGGACTCTTACTCCTCCATGTAGAGTCCTCCTAGGAATCACACTCTTGAAAAATAATGCTTATCCTTCAACACCCCCCTCACTGCTTAAACCAAGTGAGATGGTTCTACCTTGGTAGTATGACAAAACGACCGAGCTAACATGGCCATGCTAAACTGACAAATATGGCCGAGCTCTAACTAGCTCGGTTCTTCCCTTCATAGCTTGTACCTCGGTTTCACCTATTGAAACCGAGCTAGCCATAACAAGCTTGGGCCGAGCTAATCTAGAGCAAGGTCCTGAGGAAAACTCAAAACATCTCGGCTTAGAATGGTATGACCGAGCTAATTATTACCACTCTAACTGTGGTGACCGAGCTAACTTCAAGGCTCTTCTTGGACCGAGCTAACTACAAGCCCCTTTTACTCGGCCTTTTCTTACTACGGCCCATAGAACGGCCCATTACCCAGCTCGGCCCAATTTACTTATATATACATACATTATGGCATAAACCTATAATTAATAATTACATAATAATACAACATAGTGAATAATTAATACAACATGGTAAATTGAAAGGGTTTGAGCGTAGGTTTATCACTCTCAACTAATTATGCATGCATTATGGTGAGTTATAATTATAGTTCATGTGAAATGTTATGAGTTACCTGAGTCATTATTGTATTAAATATGAGGATTCTTCATTTGTTTGTGGATGTATATAAATTGGAGTTTGTGCATCCATATTTTGTGTGGAGAATTATAAGTGTATCTATATATATTTAAATTTTTTATATTGTGTTTATACAAAAATAATTAGGCAATTTGTAAAGGTATTTTTGTGGTGGAACTTTGAACTCACCTACTTGTGTAGGGTTGGTGGACTCAACACGACTAAAAGTCGGGTTGTTGTATTCTGGGAAGATACGCTAATATGTGATAATTTGTTGCATTAGGGAGTGGTAGTTTTATCAACTAAGAAGAGCTTGAATCTCCTTAAAGAGAGTGAGATTATCGCGTCTCAGTCTGATTTATTGTATATTCATATATTTGGAGATGTGATATGTAATACATATTTAATATAGTGGACAATGGGTTATATTCGTGGATGTTATCGCCGAATCATGTAAATCTGGTGTCTTCTCGTGATCATGATTCTTTCCTATATTTATTTTGACTCTATAATTATTTATTTATTTTGGTAAATACTCTAACAATTTTAAGGAGATTCAAAGATTTAGTCAAAAAGATGAGAAGCCCAACAAAAAAGGAGAAATAAAAAGTGGTTCTTAGTAGGTGATAGACTATTGGCCACATGAGATTAAATAATGGAGATTTCAACAAGCCTTTTTGATGAAGTAAAAGAGAAATTGTGATCACATGCTTCCAAATGGTGGAGGAGGATTAATGGCCAATTTGTATCCTTTCAACATGGAGGTATCCATCACTCAGGAATAAATTTATTTTTATGCTTACATCATTTACCCAAGTTTTTTTTTTTTTTTTTTTCGTTCTATTGAAGCCATAAAAATTGAGAATTATTTTGTGATAAATCTTACGGTAGGGGCAACCCAAATTATATGAGTTATAGAATCAATAACTCCTTTATATATTGTTTGCGGCAAGAGTGGGCATATTACTCGAATTTACAAATATCGGAAAAGTGAGTATGTTTTCAAAATTAACGTTACCAAGGAGTCTTTTAAGACTATAATTTCAAATATTTATTGGTAGAAGGGTGATATGTAGAAATTGATACTTTTAAGCACATTTGCTACATTAAAATTGGCTTCAAATACAATTGTGGGTATGAGATATATTTGTGATGGAATGTGACCATATCTGACTTTGGATCAGATGATGTGTTGAGAAACAATTCAATTTTTAAATTTGAAAATAGTGGGGGAAATTAAATTGTTATTTTTAAATTTAAAAAGTATTTCTCACCAAAAAATATTTTTAGCACTGATTCATAATTATATAGCCTTGTGGGAAATCAATTTTAAGTCATGAATTTCTTGTGGATTTTTTCGAATAACAAAATTGTGCCTTTCGAAATTCAAATTTGTGGGCTATTTGGTTAAAGTATTCGGCTACTTGGTTCATGAATATTATATGGAATTTAATGACTTGTGGGCTATCAGAATTTTGAAAGGCTATATGATTTTTAGATTAGTGGAGGCATTCTGGTTTTTGTAATAGGTTTTACTATACAAAATCTATATTTTGAAAGGCTATATGATTTTTAGATTAGTGGAGGCATTCTAGTTTTTGTAATAGGTTTTACTATACAAAGTCTATATTTTTAATCTAACATTTGTTATAGAGAATTGAGTATTTTGGAGGATTATAATCAAGTTGAATTATGATTTTTGGAATATCTTGAAGTGGTACGGAATTTTTTATTTGGATCAAATAATAAAGAATGATCATTTGTTTTTTATGAAAATATCCTGCTATATTTTAAAATTGTGATACCGTATTAGTATATTCTGTCAAGGTGATTTTTATCTACCATTAATTATATTTTATGAGATGGTGCTATATTTAATTATTGCTAGTTGTAGCAAATGCGAAGATGAATGGTTAAAAATTTTGATGAAATTTGATTTTTGAGAAACCATTTCATATTTGTGACTAATTGTGAGAGCACCTAAATTTTTGGTAGAAGTGATCATTTTTATAATGGTAGATCTAGACTTATGTGATTGTGCGCTTAAATATGTTACTTTTGAAAGATATTAATTTTGTGATCAGTTTACAAAACTGTTTTAAAAAACTGTCTAAATGTATTACATCGAGGGGGATTAGACTAAGCCCTTACAAACACAAGAACCATGAATGAGGATACCCAACCTAGGAAGTAAAGATCTTGTGACCAAGTTCAATTAGAAGAACGAATCATATGGTGGTCGTAACAAATGCACTAAATAAATAAAAAAAAATTCCCCTATCCCTATGATGTAAGCACATTTATCATGTAATGTTTGGAGGGTTGAGTTTTTAAACTCTTGATGAAACTGTAGCTCTTTATGAGTGGGGTGTCAAAATTACAGGAGCACATTTGACAGATTTCACCTATGTGAGTATGAAAGTTGAGCTGCTTTCTATGAGATCTGGGTTTAATTCTTAAATACACTCATGAAAGATTGGGATCAACACAAGGTCGTAATGTGTTAGCCATCAAAGCTCATGTCAACACTTGAATTATTATGTGTGAGCAGTGATATTTTATTTCCTCTAAGCAATCATAGTTCAAGTCTAAGATCACTACTAACTTTGGAGTAGAGATCACTATTTCACTAGTAGAGGTTCAATGCAAAGCACACTTTCATAATGCATAATATCTTTTTTGCCTAATAATTTTTGTATCTATTTTTAATATTAAAATTAGTGGGGGATTATTGGCGCATACAAGCACTTATGTTATTTTAACATTAAAAAATATATACATATTGTGGTGCATTCATGTGTATACATATATCATGTCATAAAATGTAGTTAATAATTACATAATAATGTAATATGGTGAATTGAAAGGGTTTGAGTGGCATTCATGTGTGTACATATATCATGTCATAAAGTGTAGTTAATAATTACATAATAATGTAATATGGTGAATTGAAAGCGCTTGACTGTGAGTTTGTCACTCTCAACTAATTATGCATGCATTATGGTGAGTTATAATTATAGTTCATGTGAAAGGTTATAAGTTATTTGAGTTATTATTGTATTAAGTATGAGGACTCTTCATTTGTTTGTGGATGTATATAAATTAGAACTTGTGCATCCATATTTTGTGTGGAGAATTATAAGTGTATCTATATATATTTAAAATTTTTTATATTGTGTTTATACATAAATAATTAGGCAATCTGTAAAGGTATTTTTGTGGTGGAGTTTTGGACTTACCTACTTGTGCAGGGTTTGTAGAGTCAACAAGACTAAAAGTCGAGTTGTTATATCTTGGGAGAAACAGGCTAATATGTGATATTCTGCTGCATTAGGGAGTGGTAGTTTTACCAACCAAGAAGGGCTTGAATCTTTTTAAAGAGAGTGCAATTATTGTGCTTCAGTCCAATTTATTATATATTCATATATTTGGAGATGTGATCTGTAATACATATTTAATATAGTCGACGAGGGGTGATATCCACACATGTAGGCAGATTCGCCAAACCACGTAGATCTAGTATCTTCTCATAGTCATGATTCTTGCTCACGTTTATTTTAACTCTATAATTATTTATTTATTTATTTTGGTAAATACTCCAACAGAAGGGGCCATCGATTAAGCCTATAAATAGGCAAGGAAGATGCAAGTAAAAAACATCAACAACCAAACACATCAACTATTCTAGACTAGTTCAATTAAGAGTATTTATTCTTTAAGAGTAGTTTTAATTCAGTAGTTCTGTAATCTTTTTCTAGTTCTTGTAATCAATTAACTAATATTTTATTGTTCTTGTAATCAGTAAATATTTCAGTGTTCCAATTCCAATTTCAGTTTGTTTCTCCCTGTCAATTTCCTCTAAAGAAGTCTTGACCTTTTTAAGGACATTGAACACAACCACAAAGCTAGGTCTGTTAGTGTTTTGTGAGAATTTTGATTTACCTGTCTATTGATGCAAATGTAAAATACCCTAGATACAATAATAAATGCCAGATTCAAAAAGCATAAAAAGTTTTTACCTGTCTTGAATTTCTCACAGATCGTAAGACTATTATGTGAGATTTCAATGTTTAGAAACCATCTAGTAATGATCTTGCCTCTACTTAATCCAAACAATTTGGGAAAACACTGGCTGACCAATGGACTACTGTAGCACTTCTGTTTAGGGTATAACCTGTTTGAAAAGCAGAAGAATATTATTCATTCAACTTGTTCCACTCACATACTTCCATTCAAAACAAGTGTACAAATTAATGAAATAAAACTTCAATACATTTTAGTACATAACCAACCCAGGCTCGGCTTACAAAAGGAGTACAAACTTCAAACTTCAAAAGTACAACTTGAACACTCAAACCAAATATATAGATTGGTATCAAACATCAAAACTTTTTCTTGGCAAGGACTAGAGCATACATAGCTTGATGCACATAGCCGTCAAGAACCTTCATCACCTACATACATATAGCGCAGATGGTTGAGAGAATGCCCAGTTAATAGTGATATATCAAAGCCATTGAAAGTCATCACATTTCGTATAATCATAGCTAAACAAAAAGCTTCGAAGCTTAATTTGCATTTGGACCATATTATATCATGTACATATCAATTTGCAAGTCTAATAATAATGTCCAACCAAACAATACTAAACATATCTGGGTCGACTCTAGCTATGTCAGAATCACAATTAAGTGAGCAAAGAGATCTCAAGCCATGTATTACCAGAATGCTTAACATCCCCTAGTAGTTGGCATGAAAATCATGGATGACATCTTTATAATTTGAAGCATATACTGATAAAACATTATCAATTGAAGAATATGACATATATACAGTTCTAAAGGAGTTCAATTGAAAATAGAACCAGGATATACATGTATAACATGTTATACACAAAAAAGTATCTTCCTATTTCATGCTTTCAAATCTTAGATCATTTCATAACATAATATAAGGGATATCGACCAAATTTCCTCTCTCTGTTCTAGAGATATCGACTAAGGCTTGGTTTGGGGTGACCTATATAATCCATCTTTTTATCTTTTTTCTATCACATCACCTCTCTACTTTTCTACACATTTTTTTGTAAAAAGACAAAAAGTACACTTTTTTAGGACACCCCAAACCAACCCTAAGTGTTGAATTGCAAATAGGCTGCTATAGTTTAAATATTTAAATGAGGGTATTATTGCCCTTTTAACACTGGCATTAACAGATTCAGTGTTTGCATTTTACTCCAAAATTATGAGAGGGCTTGCTGCATATATTTGAATTTCATGAACCATAGGCCAAAACCGCTGAAGATAAAGTGATTTTGAATTTGACAAAAACAATTTCTTCCTCTGGGTAATGCACACTAATTTAGGATTTGGGTTCCTAATAGTCAATGTGGTTAAGGTGTACACAAAAATATTGTCCACTGAGTTTAAGGTATTTTGCATTGTGGAGCAGCAAATCATCGCCATCATCCTCTGTTTCAAAGTCATTGCTTATTATTACTTTACATTTACTAAAGCATGACACTACAGCACATATATGCATGATAAAATGTAAAGGAAGAACTGCAAGTGCACCTGATCAAGACCCACACTCACAAAGAGGGATCTGTTTAACTAACAATCAAAGCACAAGAAGCAGTCCCAAATCAATTTTATGTTGTCTTTGAGCATTTCAGTGACCATGTCAATTTGACCGCTCTGCTCCTGCAAATTGGAAGAACTGGATTTCATAAACACATGAACATTCTTACCAATTAAGAAACAACAATTACAATACAAAGGGTTGATTTCACTTTAATCCCCTAAATAAGAACTTGATGGTTATTTTGTCTTAGGGTTAATTTTCACTTTTATCCCTTAAATTATTTCCATTTTTCTATTTCATCCCTAAACTATCAATTTCTTCTATTTTGCCCCTAGAGTTTCTGATTTCAATTTATATGGTCCAATTGGAAACACCCCGTCCAAATCGGTAATAGTGGAAATCTAATTTAATGGGCAAAAAAGTAATTTACAATTTGAACAACCTATATCGTACAAGTAAACACAAATCTTCTTCCATACACTATATTAGACAACCTACGACCAAACACCCAATTTCTTCTCCACTCCTCATTTCAAATAATGAGTAAAAAAAATGAGTGTATGGTTGTATGATTTAAGTTGTTCAAATTTTAAAATGATTTTTTTTATCTATCAAATTAGGGTTTAACAATTATTGATTTGGACAGCTATCACCAATTGGACCATATAAATTGAAATAAGAAACTCTAGGGACTAAATAGATGAAATTGATTGTTTAGGGATGAAATAGAAAAATGGAAATAATTTAAGGGATAAAAGTGAAAATTAACCCTAAGACAAAATAACCATCAAGTTCTTATTTTACAAAATTCACTAATTACCATGTGCAAAGGTGTCAAGTAGGTCATAATTTATCAAGAAAATGCAATAGATCAGATGGAATATATCATACCCTTTTAAAAAAAAACATACCCGTAATTGTGATAAAATTCCAGTCATCTTCAGACTGACCTCTTCTGTAACTTCTCCAGCTGAGGTCCGGAAATCAAATCGATCTGCATGCCTAACCTTAAGTCTCATTGATAAACTTCTAAATGTTTTAGCATTTGTGTGCCAAATCCCAACAACAGTGTACTGATCTCCAGAAGATTCCTTTCCCAGAGGCCACCTTAACGCACCCTTCACATCTGGATCTAGAACTGCAGAATTGATCAGGCTCCTGATGTTGCACTTCTCATCATCCTGGAACAGTAAAAATGATAGCAAGATCACAAAATTTCATTGTCAGTAAGGAGAGCTCTCAAAAAAGAGAAACTTCAGGAAATGCTTAACTAATTTTAAGTCTTTGTGATGGAAGCTACAACAATATTTGTTTTTCCACGTAAAATATATAACGATTCCTGTCACTATTACTGTTACTGTCAACATGAAAGAATCTTCCTTTTTTTGGTAAATTACACTAACCACCTCTGATGTTTGGAAAAAATACAATAAACCCTACAGTTTTGACATAATTACACACCACCCTCCCTTTTAGTAAGGCTAGAGAGACCAAAACTAATGCAGATAATGTGAAACACAAGGATAAACAAAGGAAAATTTTACATTTAAGTGTAAAAGATATGATAACATCATTTTTTATTCATATGACTAACAAATTATTGTTGAAAAGGGGGCTAAGTATTATGTGAATTAAAACCTTAAAGGAACCCAATTATGTCAAAACTGTGGAACTTGATGTATTTTCTTCAAACCTTGGGGGAGGTCAGTGTAATTTACCCCCTCACTTTTTTTCTTCTAGAACTTCAGGAGGGAAAATTTTATGCACAATTTGAGGGCATAAAGAAAAGTACATGTACGTTGTTCTACAATGTAATTCAACCCCTAAGATATTTCACAATGCAGCAAATGAAACAAAGGTTTTCAATGCCATGTTTTCTTTGTGCTGGAGTAGCTTCTCCAGCTTGGAATGGAGAACTTCCTCACTAAACAGTCAAGCATTTGAAAAGTGGGGGAGGAGAAAACAGTCTTTTTTGGGGGGTAAGGTGATATTTGCTAATACTTAAAATACAACAGATTTGATATCTGACTTTCATCCGCAACAGCACCAGAAAAGAGAAAGTGTAAGCAACCAGAATGCAAGTTGCAACATTAATGCTGATTCGTACTAATCAAATGCTCCAGTTGACTAGAAATGAATGAAGTAATTTATAATTATAGTCAAAGCTCAGCAAAGATACTCACTGTTAAATCAGTTACAATTCTCTTGGTGCATAGCATCAGCCTCAGGTCCAGATCCCTATCAAGACAGGATATGTCTAAAACCAGGTGGCGCACTTGGTTTAATTCAATCTACAAGAAAAAAGTGAATACATCAATGCAAGCATCCATAGGTTAAAAACTGTACAAAAGATCAAGCAAAGCAAGTGAAACAAGAGGAAATAATAAATGTAAATACTAACAACTCCCCAACGATGAACCATTATTAGATTTCCTGATTTTTTTTATTATCTTTACAAATTTGATGTACTCCAGTACCAGTTATTAGATTTCAATTACAACAACATGGGTACAGAAAGAGACAAAAATGCACAGAATTTTAGTTACTGAATGGAAGAAAACTTGCCTTGTAAAGTTCGAGCTTTTTACAATCTTCCAATATTCTACATTTGCAAAAGATAGTTGAATCTGGCCACATGCTATCAGACAGCTATACAACATAGTTCAGAAGATAAATAGTGATTATTGTTATTATTATTATACAAAAAGTGTGTGAGAAGCATGAATCTAATCACAAAGAGGTTTAGCAAAAGGAATACCTTTACTTGGTATGACTCCTTTTCCTCTTCAAAATTGAGTCCAATCTTTGGCACGACTTCATTTGTAGTGTACTTCATATATGTAGGAGGAAGATTTGTATAGAATGATCTCTTCAATTGTCTCAAAGTGGTTTCAGTAACTGAAGTCCCTTTTACAGTTTCTAGACTAACTGAAGGGCTCCTGCATCTCAAACAAGGGCGGACAATCATTAGGACAAGATAGATTTGCAAAAATAAATATTGTAGCCATTAGTATTGCCATTGAAAGATTAGTTTGAATTTTTAGAGAAAATTCATTTATAGATGAGTTGAGTAGATAGTTTTGAGTTTTGATGTGAATTTGTTGGTGGGTATGAAGAAATTTGTTTACGTGTTATTAAAATCTGGCAGTTAGCTCAGTAGTAGAGTGCTAATCAGAAATCCAGGTATCACACCCAATCATCCTATAGCACTCCCCTTAGATAGATGACCATATCAATGTTCTTCTTATGTGGCTTCTAACTAGTTCCAAATAAAGGGTATGTTGCACTTTACCACTAGGATTAGGCTAAAAAACAAGGTGCTCCATGAAGTTAGACTTGTGACAATAAACCCCTAGGGGTGAATTCCAAAATTAAAATATGGATGGCTGTAACGGAATAATTGAAAAAGACAAAATAACTCTGTTATTTCTCTCCTCTTAAGCTTCTTTCTCCTCTCTTATCCCACCATCAACCACCAAAAAACACCATCACCCTCCATCACCACCACCCAAAACCACCATTCATTGCAAGTGGCTCCATTTCTCCACAATGACTGCAACCAAGCAACCCGTCGCTCCTCTCTTCTCCCCTATCGCATCCCCATCACAGCCCCCTCTCTCCCACTCACTGCCCGAAACCACCACCAACAAGCACCTCCTGTCTCCATCCTCCTCCACCCCCATCCGCAACCCTCTCCCCCACCTTTGTCACCAAAACCCCTCTCCTCCTCCCATCCCAGTCGCTGCCTCCTTCCACCTCCTCAGCTCCATCACAGCTCCCTCTCCCCTCCCCCAATTGTGTTGCAACTCCCTCTCCCCTTCCCACCCTCATTGCTGTCCCCTTCCTTCTCCACTAACCCAATGGCAACTCCCCTCCCCTCCAACATCCTGTCGTTCCTTCTCCCCCACCCCAGTCAATTCCGCTTCCCACTTCCAGCACCCTACTCGCAGCAGTGGTTTGCAAATCAAACTTATTGACTGGCATGACCCATGAAGCTGAATCAGTTTGATTTGCTATTCTTTAGGATTGACTGAATCAGTTTTAGTTGTTGCTATTCTTTAGGATTATGAAGATTTCCTCATGCTAATTTTTAGGCATTTAGCTGTTATGATCAACATGTAACAGATTTTTCTGCAAATTCAGTTTTCATTATGTCAGATAAATAAACAAACTTGTTGCTCAATAAAATTCAACATTCTCAGCCTCAAAAATTAGCTTCTTTCATTATCCTTAGTTTTTGATTTCCTATAAAACCAACAGATTGGTATCGAGCCTTAATCTTGAGGGACTGAGAGAGTTCAAACACAATGAATTGAAAATTCATTCATCGCAATTGCACCTCCGGTTTGACGAACAAATTATCGGTGTGGGTCATTAGAATGGAAGCCTATCTTGATGCTAATGATCTATGGGAAGCTGCTGAACAAGTATATGAAGTTCCACCTCTGCCAGACAATCCAACTCTTGCACAAATCAAAAATCAGAAGGAGAGGAAGCAAAGAAAATCAAAAGCAAGAGCAAACTTGTTTGCAGCAGTCTCATCCAACATTTTTACCAGAATAATGACACTAAAAACAGCCAAGGAAATTTGGGATTTTTTGAAGCAAGAATATGAAGGAAATGCAAGGATCAAAGGGATGCAAGTGCTGAATTTGATTCGAGAATTTGAGATGCAAAAGATGAAAGAATCAGAAACAATCAAGGAATATTCCGAAAAACTTCATGGCATTGTCAACAAAGTAAGACTCCTTGGTACTGATTTTTCTGATTCTAGAATTGTTCAAAAGATCCTAGTCACAATTCCTGAAAAGTTTGAGGCTACAATTTCATCTTTGGAAAACTCAAAAGATATGTCAAGCATTACCTTGGCAGAATTGTTGAATGCACTGCAGGCACAAGAACAAAGGAGGCTTATGAGGCAAGAAGGATCTGTGGAGGGTGTTTTTCAAGCCAAATCACAGAACAATAATGGTGGCAAAAACAAAAAAAAGCAGAACAAAAACAAGCAGCCTGGAGGTTATGCAAGCAACAACAAACATAGCCAAAGCAGCAACACTCAAGTCTTTCCACCTTGCCCCTACTGCAAAAAAACAAATCATCCACAGCATAAGTGTTGGTGGAAGCCAGATGCAAGATGTCACAAATGTGGTCAGTTAGGGCACATGGAAAGAATATGCAAGACTCAACAGCAACAAGGAGAAGCCAAGGCTGCAGAGGATCAACCTCAGGAAGAGCAGTTGTTTGTGGTATCATGCTTTGCCACCAAACTCCACGTAAAAGTCGGCTTATAGATAGTGGTTGTACAAACCACATGACTTATGATCGAGAGCTTTTCAGAGAGCTTGACAAGACTGCTATTTCTAAAGTCAGAATTGGAAATGGAGCACATATTGCAGTAAAAGGCAAAGGAACAGTAGCAATTGAAGGCTGCACAGGTTTGAAATTAATTTCTGATGTTTTATATGTTCCTGAAATTAATCAAAATCTTTTGAGTGTTACTCAGTTGTTGGAAAAAAGCTATAAGGTGCTGTTTGAAGACAAAAGCTGTGTGATTAAAGATACAAAAGGCATAGAGGTGTTCAAAGTTCAAATGAAAGGCAAAAGCTTTGCATTGGACTTGATGAAAGAAGAGCAAGCTGCTGTACATAAAGATGATAGCAATACAGTACTTTGGCACAAGAGATTGGGGCATTTCCATCATGCCGCTCTACTTTTCATGAAGAAGAACAATCTAGTGAAAGGCTTGCCTGAATTAGAGGAGGAGCCTCCTAAATGTGCTACCTGTCAATATGGGAAGCAAACCAGGCTTCCTTTTCCACAAAACAAGGCCTGGAGGGCTACACAGCGACTGCAATTAATACACACAGATGTGGGAGGACCAAAGAAAACACCATCATTGAATGGCAGTAAGTATTATATTGCTTTCATTGATGATCACTCAAGAATGTGCTGGATTTATTTTATGAAGCTTAAATCTGAGGTTGCTGACATCTTCTAGAAGTTTAAAGCTTGGGTTGAAACTCAAAGCGGATGCAAAATGCAGGTGATCAAATCTGATAATGGAACTGAATATACCTCTGGAAAATTTAACAAGTTTTGTGAAGATGCAGGCATCGAACATCAGTTGACAGCACCTTACACTCCTCAACAGAATGGCGTTGTGGAGAGGAAAAATCGGACAATTATGGAGATGACAAGGTGCTTGCTTCATGACAAAGGGCTGCCAAAGAAATTTTGGGCGAGGTCAGAATAAATCTGAGCTTTTTCTGCTAAACAGATTGCCAACAAAAGCTTTGCAGAAAAAGACTCCATTTGAAGCATGGTATGGCTACAAACCTAAGTTGCTTAATTTGAAGACATTTGGTTGCCTATGTTTCTCTTATATCCCTCAAGTTAAGAGAGACAAGTTGGACAAGAAATCAGAATCTGGGATTTTTGTAGGCTATAGCTCAATTTCAAAGGCCTACAGAATCTACTTACCACAAAGCAACAAAGTAATTGTCAGCAGGGATGTTCAGTTTCTTGAGTTAGATAACTGGAGTTGGGAGAATGACAAGAAACTTGAGATTCAAGAGGAGAATGATGATGTGGATGATGAACCTGTTAGAGGAACCAAATACTCTCTGACATTTATCAGAGGTGTAATGTTGCGGTAATGGAGCCTGCAGGGTATGAAGAAGCTGCAACTGATCAGAAGTGGATAGCTGCAATGAAGGAGGAGCTAAAGATGATTGAAAAGAACCAGACATGGGAGTTGGTAGATAGACCTAAACACAAGAAAGCTATAGGAGTCAAGTGGGTTTACAGAACCAAGCTCAATCCTGATGGTTCTATAAACAAGCACAAGGCAAGACTTGTTGTCAAGGGATATGCCCAGATGTTTGGGGTAGATTTTTCTGAAACTTTTGCTCCAGTTGCAAGGTTGGATACCATAAGGATGTTGCTGGCTCTTGCTGCACAAAAAGGCTGGGTCATACACCAAATGGATGTCAAGTCATCTTTTTTGAATGGATACTTGGAGGAAGAAATTTTTGTGGAGCAACCTGAAGGGTTTGCTTTTCAAGGACAAGAGGAGAAGGTATGTCGACTGAAAAAAAGCCCTGTATGGTTTAAAACAGGCACCAAGGTCCTGGTATAGCAGAATTGATGCACACTTAGTGAACTTAGGCTTTGAAAAAAGTCTAAGTGAATCTACTTTATATATCAGCCGATGATGAAATACTTGTAGTATCTCTGTATGTTGATGATCTACTTGTTACAAGAAGTAGTAAGGAGTTGATTGACAAGTTTAAAGAAGAAATGAAAGATGTCTTTGAAATGACAAACCTTGGGAGGATGACATTCTTCCTTGGTATGCAGGTACATCAAAAGCAAAATGAAATTTTTCTATGCCAGCATAAATATGCAAAGGAAATCCTCAAGAAATTCAACATGCAAGAGTGCAAGCCAACTGCAACTCCAATGAATCAAAAGGAGAAGTTTTGCAAAGAAGATGGAGCTGAAAAGGTGGATGAAAGGCTATACAGGAGCCTAATAGGCTGCCTAATGTATTTAATCGCAACGGGCGAGATATCATGCATGCGAGGAGTTTGCTATCAAGGTATATGCACTTTGCTAGTGAAATTCATTTTCAAGCAAAGAAAAGAATTCTTAGATATGTTAAGGGCACAATTGATTACGGAATAAGGTTGATCAAGTTAAAAACTTCAATCTCCATGGTTATTCGATAGTGATGGCCGGACGTGTTGATGATATGAGAAGCACCTCAATTCTTGTTTTAGCTTTGGTTCGAATTTTTTCATGGTGTTCTAAGAAGCAAGAAGTCATAGCTCAATCCACAATGAGCGAATATGTAGTCGCTCATCGCCGCGTGAATCAAGCCCTTTGGATCAGGAAACTCATGACAGATTTGCATATGGAACAACAAGAAAGCACACAAATATTTGTGGATAACCAAGCTGCAATTTCAATTGCTAGTAATCCAGTGTTCCATGGCAAAACAAAACACTTCAAGATAAAGTTTTATCTGCTAAGAGAGGTGCAAAGGGAAGGAGAAGTGCAGCTGATCTACTGCAAAACAGAGAATCAAAGTGCTGACATCCTAACAAAGGCACTTCCAAAGATTAGATATGAATTCTTGAGGCAGAAGCTTGGTATATGCAGCTCCAGAGTCAAGGAGGAGCATTGACTGGCATGACCCATGAAGCTGAATCAGTTTGATTTGCTATTCTTTAGGATTGACTGAATCAGTTTTAGTTGTTGCTATTCTTTAGGATTATGAAGATTTCCTCATGCTAATTTTTAGGCATTTAGCTGTTATGATCAACATGTAGCAGATTTTTCTGCAAATTCAGTTTTCATTATGCGGTATAAATAAACAGCTTGTTGCTCAATAAAATTCAACATTCTGCAGTCTCAAAAATTAGCTTCTTTCATTATCCTTAGTTTTTTGATTTCCTATAAAACCAATAGGGCAGGCAAAAAGGGGAAAAATGGTTAAGGGCATAAATGTCCTTAAAATTTGAATAGTTCACTTTTAAATTTGAAAAAAAAAATGTACTATACTATTACGCACAAGCTAATAATGTAGACAGAAAAAGTCAATTTTACAGTTTGGAATTCGCCCCAAAGGATTTAGCAGCACAAATCAAATTTCAGGGAGTAAATTGTAATTTACTTTTTAAAAAAATTATTATTAATCTTGTAACCCTGTTTTTCTTTTCAATGAGAGAATTGATTAGGACATATATGAAAGAATTCCATACTTTGGCATTCAAAACATTAATATACATATATTTAGGGTTTAAATTACGAAGAACTTTTTTTTTTTTTTGATAAATACTTTAATACTTGAGCAACACAATATATATATATATTAAATTATTAAAAAATTTAGCACTGAAAATTATTTCTTTCTTTCTATTCTCAAAAAGGAAAAAATTGTGTATGGTTCTATGTAAGATTTTTCCACCACTGGATAAAAAACCTGACTTCACCCCCCCAGACCCCAACGATCTATGAAATATGCTGTGTGACTTCTTTTAAGGCACAACGGGTAAGTTGAACACGCTCAATGTATGTTGGAAGTTGTGGAACAAAAATTTACTATATTGACATATTAACTGAGATTAATTTCTTCAATCAGTCAACCTAGACATTTAGGACACATGGAACAGTGAAGTTAGAGATTGGTTCAAGCACAACATACTGGAAATGGGCCTAAACAAAACCCAAAGTATATGAAAGTTTCATATTAGGCTATTTCTCTTCTTTCCAATAGATACTCCAACAAATTTTAAGCATATTTTAACAGTATATGCTTTCCATGATAACAGTAATTATGAATAGTTGCTAACTTGCTATGTGGCAACATAGAAGCAAAAACTAGGTCGCCTACCAAAAGTGAATGTAAGATCTTAAGAAGCTCTAAGAAAAGAGCCTGTTATGTGCCTCCAGAAAAGCTGCTAGTCAACATTCATTGTTTTATACCTCAATCCAGACATATAAATAGATTTTAAAATGTACAAATTTTTATTGACTGCATCAATTACTTTGGCTTTATTGTGCTACTCAAATCAAAAAATTGGAAATCTATGTAAATGTAACTAATGGAAGCCCTTATATTTTTGCAAATAAGTGTAAAATGGATGCTAAGAAGGAACCATCTCATAATTATGTTCGCAACGGAAAGATTTCAGCATTCTTAGGTTCAAAAGATTGGGAAAGTATTAAGTCTGAATATTTAAAATATAGGACTGATTTAAAATGAGGGGAAGAAAAAAGTAGCAGCAGCACGGATAATGAGTAATTCTCATGCAAATATAAAAAGTATGAGTGATATCTGAGTAGCATATTTTGATTCTATATCCCCAGTTCACATCATATAAAACAGCTCATGTAAAGCTAATAGTTGTAATCATAAATTTCATAGTTTATGAAGGACCAAGACGAGAACAAGGACTAATTCAAAAAAAAAAAACAAAAAAAAAAGACGAGAATAAGGACATTGAGATGAAATGATTCACAATGAAAACCAAATGAAACAACAGCTGATCAATCCATGAAAGTAGGATTACTAACCCATGAAAAAGAATTTTGCCAAATCTAGCAACCAGAGTTGGCTTGAAATTTACTTCTTGGCACTCCATTACTTTCCTCAGATTTTGGAAAGAAGAGAGGAGGTCTTCCAGTACATCTTCAGCTATAGATTCCCATGGCCTTTTGAGAACATCACCTTTGTTCTCTAAAAAATAAAATGGATAAAGTATACTGCAGTCATTGTATTTTATCTCTTGTGTCAATTTAGTCCGCGTAGTAACAATGGTATTAATTGTCTTTTAATTTAGTTTTTACACCGTGTCAATTTAGTCCGATTACATAACATCCATAAAAAAAAAATTGAGAGAATTCTAGAGTAAAATGGTCTATTCAAAACGGAATTAACTATTTCAAAGTGAGTGCTGGTAACAACTCCACATTTCTTCTTTGGACCCCACCTCACCCCTTTCCTTTTTTATTCATTACAATTTTACACTAACATAACATTCTCATTTTATCTCTCATTCCTAACCGAGTCCAAATCCTCTCTAGCCTCTCTCTCCAGTGGCTCCTGCAAGGGACGGCCCAGATGGAGCCACGTCACCCGCAAGGAAATGAATGGTTCAGATTTGTTTCTTTAAACAAAAAAAATTTCAAAACACGCTCACACTAGATTTCATTCCCTTTTTCTCTCACATTCTCTCTCTCATCCCTCACTGACACACGCACACGTCCCACCACTCTCTCTCTCTCTCTCTCTCATTTCTAATAAAAAAATTAAAAAAATTATTTTAATCTTTTTCATTTTATTTTCATAATACATATATATATATATATATAATTTTTAATATAAAATTTTAATTTTATAAAATTAATATCATTGAAAATACACCTTTAAAATGAGACTAATATTAAATATATTTAATAAAAATTTAAAATAAATAAAAAGTAATTACTATGTATAGTTATGTTTTCAAATTATTTTTTTTAATATGAAAATTAATTTGATGAAACAAACACACAAAAATCATATATTTGGAAATTCTCAAAAACAATTTTCATTCCAAAAAAAAACATATGAATATAATGACTTTTAATTTAATTTTATTAACCAAACAAGTTTATAATTTTTTTTTTAAAGGAAATAAAAAACATAATTTGATTTGCACCTATGCACAGATTAAATTTGTTTTTAAAATAAATAAAAATATATGCACAGATTAAATTTGGGTGTTTTTTATTTTCTTTAAAAACAATTATAAATAAACTCATTTGGTTAATAAAAACGTATTTCCTTTAAAAACAACCCATCTCCGCCACCACCATACCTCCCCCATCTACTCTCAGCCTTGCAACACCTCTCTGCCACCCTTACCCGTGCGCGCGCGCGAGAGAGAGAGAGAGAGAGAGAGAGAATGGGTATAGGCTATAAGGAAATAAAAATTAGGGTAAATTACATTTACCTCCCCTGAGGTTTCTGACAAATACAAAGACCTCCTCTGTGGTTTGGATAATTACAGTAACCTCTCCTGCTTTACCTGATAATATTAAGATTCTCCCCTTCTGTCAAATTGTTCCAAACAGTGTTACTTTTTCTATAATAAATTACCTTATTGCCCTTCCTTTTAAAATATTAAAAAACGTTTTTGGATTGGAGGACAAGTTTGGAAGAAACAAACAGTGTTTGGAACAATGTTTTTGGATTTATTTTTTAAAAATATTAAAAAATGTTTTAAAAAAAATTATTTTTTTATTTTAAATATATAATTTTTATTTAAATATTTTAAAATATTTTATTTTATTTTGTAAATATTTTAATTTTTTTAATTTTAATATTTTAAACTCAAAACACAACTTAACACTCAAATCGTAACCAAACATAACTCAAAACTCAATTTAAAAATTATTTTCAAGTCTCATAACCAAACACATAACTCGACACTCTACACTACTTTCAAAACTTTACACTCAAATAGTAACCAAACGCATAACAAAAAAATTAAAATATTTAAAAATATATTTATAAAATAAAATAAATATTTAAAATAAAAACTATATATTTAAAATTAAAAATAAAATTTTAAAAAAAATTTAATATTTAAAAAATATAAATATTAAAAAAAAAATACAACACATAGATGTATGAAATATAATGCATATTAAAATAAATAAATAAATATTTAAAATATAAAATATTTACCCTAAAAAAACAAATTCAAAAAATTTCAAAATTTATAACCAAACAAATTTTTTCTTTTCAAAACTCATAACTCAAAATAGGACTCCACACTCAAATCATGATTCTAAAAATAATTTTAAAAAAATAAAATAATTTTTTGTTGAAAAAAAATTTCTTTTAAAATAGAGTTTTTGAAAAAGTTTGGTTCTGAGTTTTGAATTAAGTTTTAAGTTTGTGTTTGGTTATGAGTTTGAAAATAATTTTTGAATTGAGTTTTGAGTAAAAACATGTTCCAAAAAAAGATTTTTTTTAGAAACATGTTTGGTTCTCTTTTAAAATCACAATTCCAATTAGAAATTTTCAAAAATCTTTTCAAAACTCATAGGGTGTGTTTGATTGGACGAACTGGATAAGAGGAGATTAGAATCTATCGGATTTGAATCCTGGGACTGTGAATCTCCCGGACTATTTGGTTGGATTGGATATGTATCCTATATTTATTTTTTTCATGGGATTAGATGTCTGGAAATGATTATTTTTAGTGAATCCAATATTTGGTTGGACAGACTGGATAAGATAAATGAACAAAAGACTATTTTACTATTTTTCAATTGTTTACTAAGTAATAGTAATATTAAACATATCTTTAATATTTTAATTATTTTTAGTTAGATTAAATAAAAATTTATTTTATTTTATTTTATTTTTTACACAATTAAATAAATTTATTTTTTTAAATTAAATAAATAAAATATCAATAAAAATATATGTTTTTTTAATTAAAATTTTAAATAAATTTGTTTTTAAAAATAATAATAATTAAACAATGAAATTAAATAAAACATCTATTAAATTTAAATAATGAAATTAAATAAAATATAAACAAAATTTTAAAATAAAACATCAATAAAATATCTATAAAAAATTATTTTAAAAAAATTAAATAAATAAAACATCAATAAAAAGTTAAATGAAATTATTTTATTTTTAAATTGAGACATTTAAATTTTATTGAATTTTATTAAATATAGTACATAATTAAATAGTAGAAGGTCAAAATGGTCATTTTATCACTTAATCCCAACAGTGGATAGTCCCCCAAAAATTGTCTCATACCCCCCCCAGGATACAATAGTCCCCCATATGGGGGATAAAGACTCCGGCCGAACTCCACATTCGGCGGACTAAAAAAAAAACAAACGGTAGATAAGGAGCTATCAATGGATTACAATCCAAATAGTGAATTGTCTCCCCCTAATCTGGCGAATCAAACACGCCCATAGAGTCTTAACCAAATACACAACTCAAAACTCAATTCAAAAATTATTTTCAAAACACATAACCAAACACAAACTTAAAAAAAAGAAAAATGATTTGGACCACCACAGAAGGGCACCCCCACGATCCCCTCTGGCCTGTGATTGGCCTATTTTATTTTATTTTTTTTCTTCTCCCCCATTAAA
Organism: Camellia lanceoleosa; assembly: GCA_025200525.1. NCBI lineage: Eukaryota > Viridiplantae > Streptophyta > Magnoliopsida > Ericales > Theaceae > Camellia > Camellia lanceoleosa. Next base: position 107,918,150 of record CM045764.1, on the reverse strand, counting down.
TATATAATTTTTATTTTAAATATATATTTTTTATTTTTAATATTTTATTTTATTTTATAAATATATTTTTAAATATTTTAATTTTTCTGTTATGTATTTAGTTACGATTTGAGTGTAGAGTTTTGAAAGTAATATGGAATGTCGAGTTATGTATTTAGTTATGAGGTTTGAAAATAATTTTTGAATTGAGTTTTGAGTTATGTATTTGGTTATAATTTAAGTGTAAAATTGTGTTTTGAGTTTAAAATATTAAAATTAAAAAAATTTAAATATTTATAAAATAAAATAAAATATTTTAAAATATTTAAATAAAAATTATATATTTAAAATAAAAAAATAAATTTTTTTTTATATTTTAAAAAAATAAATTCAAAAATACTGTTCTAAACACTATTTATTTCTTCTAAATCTGTCCCTCAATCCAAAAATATTTTTTAATATTTTAAAAAGAAGGGCAATAAAGTAACTTATTATAAAAAAAAAATAACACCGTTTGAAACAATTCGACAGAAGAAGGAATTTTGACATTGTCAGGTAAAATAAGAGAGGTTACTGTAATTATTCAAACCACATAAAAAACCCATGTATTTGTCAGAGTGTAAGGCCTTATTTGGCATGATCTAAAAAAATCAAAAAGTCAAAAAGTTACTATCCTATTTAAGTCATATCATCTTATTTAAGTCACATCACCTCTCTAACACATCACTTCAAACCCAACCCATTTCTAACTCATATTTCATAAAAAATCAAAAAATACACTTATTTAAATCATTCTAAACTATCCTTAAATGTAATTTACCCTAAAAATAAAAATAAGGAAAATTTACCCAAAAATCCTATTTTTTAGAAAGTTGAACCATTTAGTCCCAAAAGATTTCTTATGCACCAATTAGTCCCATTTTTTTGGGTAAAATTGTTTAATTAATTTTCATTATTTTGCAGGTTACTATTGTACCCCTTTTTGGGATGTTTGTTTCCTAAATTAATGGGGGCCGGTTTTTTCGTTTTTGGTGGGTTGCCAATGTTCTTGTTGCAAGGGTTTTGAAAAACGGGGGTACTGGAGTGGTGGATGTTCATTGTTTGTTCTGGTTTACAGTTTGTTCTCCTGTTTCGTCATTCACCGGGCTGGTCGTAACGTGTTCGATCTATTTCCTGGTAACGTTACGTTGTTGTATTCCCTTTGCATGTGACATATACGTGCAGATCAATATGATGATGTTATTCCATACTGTTTTTTACATTGGTTGTTATCAATGTCAGTGGGTCGTTGTTGCGTAGATGGTGTTCCATTTTTTAAAATGTGGGCATTTGTGTAAGTTGTGTGTATGTCGGCCATGTTTCGGCATTTTTTTCCCTGAACACAACGAACCACTCGGTTAAGTGTTACATTACGTTTTTAAAAACCTGCTGTGGTGCACAATGTATGTGTTGCAGACTATGTTTTGGTGATGTTATTTTCTTTTGTCCCACTGTATGTGTTATGTACATTCCGAACAATGTTTTTGTGTGATGTTATTGTGATGTAAATTTTTTAATGTTTGGGTGTGGTCAATGTGATTGTGTATCTTTCGGATCTGGGCAGTGTGGGAGTTTTTTGGGAACAATGTTTTTGTGTGATGTTATTGTGATGTAAATTTTTTAATGTTTGGGTGTGGTCAATGTGATTGTGTATCTTTCGGATCTGGGCAGTGTGGGAGTTTTTTGGGAACAATGTTTTTGTGTGATGTTATTGTGATGTAAAATTTTTTATATTTGGGTGTGGTCAATGTGATTGGATATATTTTGGATCTGGGCAATGTGGGATTTTTTTTTGATTTTTGAAGTGTGTGAGATTTGTGTATGTCGTCCATCTTGATGCTCTGTTTTTTGACTGATCACAACATACCGATCCGTCAACTGTTACATTACGTTTTTCCAAGCCCGCATTGTGTCCATGTGAACGTGTTTCAGAGTATGTTCTGCTAACATCATTTTATGTTATTCCCTGTGCCTGTGTCATGTACATGCGGAGCAATGTTTGTAGTTGTTTGTTGGGGTGATGAAATATTTTTTTTTTTTGCTTGTGTTCAATGTCAGTGGGTGTTTATCGTATACACAAATATGGGACTAATTAGTGCATAATTTCAAAATATGTGTCATGTACATGCGGAGCAGGGTATTTTTCCCGATGTGGGCACTGTGGGAATGTTGTGTATGCTGTCCATGTATGCTGTCCATGTTGATTGAACCCAACATCACACTATGTTTAGTATAAAATTGCAGTTCTAATGGATCCGTTACCGTTTTGCATGACAGGGTATGGAAGGTGTGTTGTTGTTGTGTACATATGGGCAAACAAATGTTGTTGCTCGGGCGCATCGCGCGATGACGGTTGCACAGCTGCTCGATGATATTTGTGGGAAGTTCGACAACTTGGAACGAGATGCGGTGTATATGTTATGGGATGTCCCGGGCTATAAAAGTTTTAAGGTTGATAGTGACGACGACATCCAAAACATGTTGAGCCTTGCGAAGTCATTTGGGTTGAACCATTTTGATGTGCTCATTCAGATCCGGGATGTTCTGGTTGGTGGTCAAAACCGGGGTGCATATTGCAATGACGGTCAGCAGTCGAATTTTGGTAATCAGACGTTCGATGTGGATGATCAGACAGATCTGTTACCAACATATTGTCCTAATAAATCAAAGACGTTCTTGTCTGCGCAATGGGCATCCGGGATTACCAATGTTGGACAATGTTTCGTTGGTGGTGCCAATGAATTTCGGGAAATATTATGCAAGTATGCCGTGGAACGAGGGTTTCAATTCAAGTATTTGAAGAATGATTCAGTTCGCGTCACGGCAATTTGCAAATTTGCAGAGTCCACAGGATGTGCATGGTCGGTGCATGCGAGGGTGTTGTCATCGAATGGGATTTTATGCGTTAAGAAGTTTAATAGTGTGCACAGTTGTGGAGCTGCTGTTCGAACACATACAAACCCACGCACGGGGTCCGATTTGGTTTCAAGCGTTGTCGCAGATCGGGTGCGTGCGCAGCCACTAACGCGTCCCACGGACATTGTGTTCGATATGAAGAACGACTACGGTTTGGATATAAGTTACCGGGTTGCGTGGCTAGGTGTTGAGAAAGCGAGAGGTGAAGTATATGGAGATCACGCTATGTCATTCGACCAACTTAGGTGGTATAGTGATTCCGTCATAGAGAAGAACCCAAACAGTTACATTAACCTTGAATTTCACCAACAAACAGGAAGGTTTGTTCGATATTTTATTTCCTTCCGCGCATGTATCGATGGGTTCAACCATTGTCGCCCGTTACTTTTCTTGGACGGCACGTTTTTGAAAGGTAGATTCAAGGGGAATTTGTTAGCTGCTACCGCGAAAGATGGGAATAAAGGTGACATATCAATTTTAAACGTTTGCTTGTACATTTAAAAACATTGTGACATTTCAGTTCCTATTATATTCTACGCAACTTACACATTTATATGTATGCAACAAAGATGGAATATGTGTACTCGATGACGTGTGCTTATATTTTTTCCAGGGTTGTTTCCGGTGGCCTTTGCAATTGTTGATTCTGAAAATCAACAAAATTGGGAGTGGTTTTTACAGAATCTTAAAGAAGTCGTGGGTGACGGTTAAATGCGTTGGCGTTAAATATCGATCGTCATTCGGGTCTTTTGCAATCCATGCCAATTATTTTCCCTTCAGCACATCACGCATTCTGTTTGTTACATCTGCAAATGAATCTGAGAGACCGAATGAAATACGTTAACGCATCTCGCAAGGTCGGGTTGATGCGGAAGCTCCGAGAATGTGCATATGCGCCTACTGTACCATCTTTTAATCAAAAAATAGAGGTGTTAAGAGAGTGTAGCCCGGTTGTGATTGAAAACTTCTTGAAAGACTTGCATCCATCCCACTGGGCTAACGCGTATTTCATGTAAGTTTCATTGTACCCCTTATGTCTAACACTTTAATTGCCTTATTTTTACCATATTCATTACCAACACTAACATGCTTGGTAGTTTATTTTACAAAATAAATAAATTCGTTATCCATTGTAATATCCGTTTACAGGGGGCAACGTTACGGGGAGATGTGGTCAAGCGCAGCTGAATCCTTTAACAACTGGATACGGGAGGCGCGTCATCTTCCAATTACTAGGTTGGTCGACATGGTTAGGGGTCAAATAATGGAACAGATGGCTGAGCGTAGAGTCAAAGCAAGGGGGTGGACTGGTGTATTATGCCCAAAAATGGAGAAGAAATTGGTCAAGGCGTACAATGATAGTAGGGGTTGGAATGTTAGTCAGGCTGATGACAACGTGTATGAGGTTCACAGTCAGCCCTCAGTATTGGTTAACGTGGAAAGGCGATCTTGTTCGTGTTACCAGTGGCAGTTGAATGGATTCCCGTGTTCTCATGCAGTGATCGCTTTCCGTAATAGTGGACGAGATATATACGATTCTATTGAAACGTACTATCATATTGAGGCATTCAAAGCATCATATAGTGGAACAATTTTCCCAATTCCAACAGTGGAGAAACCGGCATTTACGCCCAAAGATTTAATGATAGCGCCTCCAAAGGTGAAGCGTCCACCTGGCAGGCCGAAACGTAAACGAATTCCATCGAAGGGTGAGGTTGTGCAACGGATCCGATGTGGTCGGTGTGGGAAGATTGGCAACCACAATAGAAAGACATGCAAGGAGCCAATTTAGTAATGTCACAAGAAATGTTTTTTGTCATTGTCGGTTTCTGGATTACTTTCACAGTTCATTCAACATCGGACATTTAAATTATTTAAACGACATTAATTCCCGTTGATTTAAATTCTCAGCTATGACACTGGTTTTATGATGCGCTTCGTAAATATGAACCACGCATGATGTTTTTTTTTCACTTTGTTGAACACACTGAATATCTGTCGCACTATGCCACATCACCGGACGCAATTATCACATTGCATTTACAAATTGCTAGGCAGCATTACACAACAACATTAATTACCCTCAACCAAACCTACGACGCATATTGCCCTTCTACTGTTACAACCAATTCTAAAACATTAGTATGTTAAAAGCAGTATAATGGTTATTCGTGGTGGTCACTGATCACATGAAAATGACATGCCTTACGCATCACGGTAACAACAACAATGTTTACAAGCAAATCTTCCCCACCAACAACTACCACATACTTCGAATCAAAGCCCTCTTAACTTCAACGTAGCATCCCCCCTTCTAGTGTTACAAGATTACCACGCTCCGTACGACAATCGTTCAGTAAACCTATTACTCTTAAATCACCTGACATTTCGTCCTTCACATACACAGTCATGTATCTCCGTACAAACTACGTCATTTCTCATTACACGATATGAACGACGTTAGTTCTCATTACGGCCCTGACCATGTCGTCCAAATGAAAAAACTTAACAAATTCAACAACACACTCAACCTCAATCATACTACAGCTACATGAACAACTATACATTAAACTACACTGCCAACACAACATCAAACACACACATTACCACAAACGCAACCACAATAATTAATTTCTCCCTTACCCAACACAGACACAACATCATCCACCTTACTTAATCGCAAAACCAACACACAACATCATCAAAATAAACAAAGTAGTGCATCACACAAATTTAATGTTCATTAAAATTCCTACAATGCATAACAACGTCCAGGCCAGACCCCATGTTCTTCGAACATTGCTGTACGATCTTGCTTAAGTCCTACGTAACAATGTACACACAGTTAATTGACCATTCACACCACACTTCCACCCTAAAACCCACCACCATTCCGCCGTCCTACGTACACTTCACCCCAAACCGAAACACACCAGTCACTGTTAACCATGTCGAACACACACACATTACAGATATGTCCAACAGTCAGATAACGTCACTCACAAACAAAATGTAAAGAAACACAAAAAATTTATAACCACTGTCAACCCTGCCAAACAAAAAAACATAATAGTACTGGCCCATTTTCCCAACGTAGCTGTACGTTTCTATACGTTTTTCTTTAATAGCATTCAAAAATCTACGCTATTATTCACATAACACTACCGCATCAAAAAAACCATATCTACGTTCAACGCAAAAAAACATAACAAAAACTGCAACTACTTCATGAAATTCCAATAATTCAGTCAGGGCAAAGGGCGATTTCGGAGTCCTCTATGCGGATCATTGATGAAAGCCTTAACCATCTCTGCTCTAAACGCATTTGCTGTCATCCCATCCATGGAACCTTCAATCTCCACGTTGTTTGCGTACTGCCGCATTATGAAGCATACCATAATCGCGCAGTCCGGGCTGCCAATTGCCAACACGTGAACACGTTACTAAACAATACCAAACGAAATACAAAACTTAACATACATTTGAACCAAATTAAACTGCATTCCAAATATGAACGTACGATTCCGGGTGTTGTTGAGGACAATCACCCAAAGCTTGTAACGGTCCGTCGATGTTCTCTGACGTCGCACCGCCAACCAATTGCACGTTTCCTCGCACCCGATTTGTGTAGTCCACCACCCACTGTTTCTGTGTCACAAAACATTACCTAATCAATCACACTACACACACCTTACCACGTCATATGCAACAAACACACAGCAGACACATAGATGTAATTACAACGTCATATACTTACCACTTTCACTGCCTCTGCGAAATGATCATCTCGGCTGCCTCTCCGCGTTTTGATTGAATTGTAGTGTGTCCACGTTCCAGAGTCTGAATCGTACACCATTGTCGTCCAATGATTCGCATGGTAAATAGGGTAGTGAACGTATCTGCACCCAGCTGCAGCATTGACGTGCACTTCCAGGTAACTGTCCTTCGACATTACACTTCGGTTCCTCATCATGTCCTACATAGAAATACGAAACAATTACACAAACATAAACAAACAAATCTCTGCCCTATTAAAATTATACATGTAGACACAAATAACAACCACATAACGGCACACACATACCGAACACACACTGCTGTGGAAGTACGATTTGCAGAAATTAGCAGAATTACCAGCCGACAAATTCTGCAAACTTTTTAGAATTTCGGCGTACGCATCAATCACCTAGCAACACAAATTATTAACATGCTTCAATTACATTATAGTTACATAACAATGCGCATACCAATATAGTCGTAAACGAAACCCATCCCATTTCTTCTAAGTTGTGACATTCTCATATTGACAGAAGCACATGACACTTACATTCCCAGCAGTCGACCCTCCCTGCACCAGTGACTGGATATCTTTGAAATTAACATGCACACCGTAGTCAGCTGCACTCCATATCAGAGCTCTACACCACATTACAATTACGTAAGTACAATTCTAATGCAACAACCAATTGCACAGAAGACCACAGCAAATAAAATATCAAACAAGTACGTTACCCGTCCCCTTCAAAAGTGTACACCACCTCCAGCAATTTTTGTTCATCTTCTGCCAACAATTTCCAAACTGGATAACGATTTTTCATTCCAAAACCAGCCCATGTTTCGCCCGACCTGCCGTCTTCAATATTAATTACGCTGCATTTGCATTTTCCCTCGTTCCTCATCTCTTGACTGCTTGCAACGCTTGACCATCCCAGGATATTCATAATCTTGTAACCTCCACTCCCGCCTGGCTTTGCTCTTCACACGCCTCACCAACGACGTAATGTTTGGTTCCTCAACATTCACAAAATCTATTACCCTGTCCACCACACCGCTGCCTGGCTTGTCAAGAACATGCGTAATGTTTGAACTTTTTTCCGTTGCAGCTGCATTAACTGTGCAATCAAAACTGCATTTACCTTCTTCTGCCTTCTCAGTCAATACTCCGCCAGGCAACGGCAACCCTGGATTCACAACACCACCACTTTTTCCCACCAACACAACGTGCCCACCAACACCACTACTACCAACATCTACATCGACTTTATCCGATTCATTCAAATCACAACTTTTACCAACAACATTGGCCGTTTCATCAACCGGGCCATCATTCTTCTTCTCGATTGCAACCTTTGCGCCGCACTTCAGACCCACCTTGCGGGCGCTTGTGTTCCTAGTCAGTTGTGTCACCTCGTGCACCCCGTACTCGTCAACCTGGTCCTCCAACCGTGCTATTGTTGTTTTCATCTCCGTGACAAGGGCATTCAAACGTTCAATTTCGGCATCCTTCAAACTTATGACATTATCGAACCCCATACACAAAGTTGCAGCTTGTGAACCAAACGCTCGCTCCATGCTTGTAACCTTACATTCAAGCTCACGCACACATTCAGATTTCTGTTTCAATTCCTCCTCCAACTCTGCTACTCTTTCACGCGCATCATTCATTTTCTTGCTACCACTGACTGTCTCTGCATCTGCATCTTTAGCTGGTTGCGTCGCTGACAAATCCAGCAGGTCTGGGAACAGCACTGGCCAGCCTTCATTTTGTACAACCGCGCCTAATCCACGATTTTCAACCAACTTGCAGCCTCCTTCTGCTGTGTTCCCCTCATCGGGCATTCCACCTTTCTGAACATGGACCGCTTGAGATGAGTCCACTTGCCAACAGTTAAAACTTGCCTCTACAACATCATCACGAATGTCTGACCGAGGCACACCAACATTTACCGATAATGGATCAACGTCCAGCACTTCACGTTCTGTCCTCCAACATTCAGTACTAAGCAATGTCGTGCCTACTTTGTACCGTTCAAGAATGGCCCCATCCAGTTTGCCGCACCTTACGCATTAACGAGTTCTGAAATTAATCAACCCAACATATACCAACCAATACAACCATACAGAACAGTCTACTACGTCATACCTCAAATTGTCTTCCACGCGTCAAATCGATCCCTTTCAATTTCGCAGTCAAATTTGCAATGTTCCATCTGCAGAACCTTGGTAGAACACTGCATCTTTCTAGCTCGATGATGTTGGTGTGCTCACAAATAAAAAACTGCATCACATCAACAAACACACGCATAAACATCACATACTAACAAGAACTACAACACTTCCAGCTACACCATTAACATAACATTACAAACGAAAACGAAACAAATCTGACTTACAAGTAAAAGGACAACACATCCGGTTACCCTTTCCGGCCGATGATGAAACTCGTTGAGTGATGCAATTAACGCGGCACGTATTGCAGCTGTCCAATCATACAACTGTATCGTACTTAGTTTGTCAATAACTCGGACAAACGCCCATCCAATAGACTCTCCCGTCGTCGTGAAAAACAACTTTGCACATATATATAAAGACAACAGCTTCGCAACGTCTTCCTCGTCAATACGATTGTCCCCCAGCAATGCATTATCCAATAGTTCCTTAATTTTTTTGCACGATATCCTCCCAACAACATCGCTGCGACGTTGAATAAAATCAGACGGTGGTCTCGACCCGTGCGCTAAATCAAGCTGGTCAACGCCGCACTGAATTCCAAAAACAAGTCGCACATCACTTCGCCGCAACGGAATGCCTTTCCCCCCAATGTAGAATTTTTCATCATCCGGATTGTATGTCTGTAGTATTCGGAACACTGTCTCATCGCATTTCTTATATGCATTCGGGGACAAATTCAATCTGCGAATGGAATTGATCATTGCCCAAAATGGCGTTCTTCGCAATTCTCGTTCATGACCTTCTCGCAATTTCATTTCCAGCACAGTTTTGATAACCCCGTTAATGTTAGAACGATATGCAAGACGTGCGGTGTCAACAACCATTTTCTTCATTGCATGGACATTCTTGCTTTTCACCTTTACCGGCAGCTTCCCCTGTTTTTTCACAATTTTCGGTTCTGACGTAAAATCAGAATCAGCCACGTCACGTCCCACAGCAGCACTTTTTTTCCGCGGCGACTGCCTCAAAATCACACCTGCACAAAACAACAAACATCACTAACAGATGTAACATGCTACATTTGTAGCAAAAAAACACGTACACTCAACATTGTTAACTGTCCTTACTCGACATCAACATTACAAGTTCCACATTAACGTCACCATTAACATTACACGGCGTCGGGGATTACGTTAAATTGCCCTCTAAACATCACCGTCAAACACATCACACACACCCACAACGTACCCAACAATCAATATTTTCCATAACAAAACATGTTCCCCACATAGTATTACATTCACATATTCAAAAACATCATGAATCCAAACAACATTAACAACTACATGAAACAATTTGACTTCGACACTAACATTAACATTACACGGCGTTGGGAATTGCGTCAAATTGCCCATACACATTAACATCACAGGCCCAAAACTACCACACCATAACAACTACATGCAACAATTTGACTTCGACACTAACATTAACATTACACGGCGTTGGGAATTATGTCAAATAGCCCAAACACATTAACATCACAGGCCCAAACTTACCAGACCATAACAACTACATGAAACAATTGTCAGTTCGACACTAAAACCACACACCACCAAAACCCAGAATCCCCAACATTACATTCCCCCTCCAACGTAATCCCCAACGCCGTATACATAACCCATTCACACCCCAAAATGCAATAACAGCGTTGACAAATACAGAGTAACAATGCCTACACATCAAACACACCCACGTTGTACCCATCAACCATTAATTGATGAGAACAAAACATGTACACCACACAATGTTACATTCGCATAAATGAAAACATCATGAACCCCTACACATTAACATCACCCCAACACAATATCACCAAACACATCACACCCAAACAGAGTTAAACACCCACATATAACATCCCACAAAACACTCACCATTACCCACACCCACATTGACACAAAACCGACCAACATAGACATCCCAAACCCTCTACAAAACAAAAACAACAACAGCAACATTACGACACCGAAACACAACAACACAATGCAATCAATCGAAAACAAAACGGCCAACATAAACAAACCTCCACTCCTCGCTGTCATTCTCAGACGTGCCCTAACGAACCACCGTCTTCTAATCCGCAGTGAAGCTTAACGCAATAGCCGGCCGATATCGAAGCGTTGGACGCCTATACGCTTCAATCCAATGTATTCCCACTGAACGTCACCACCACGACGTGAGATATATCTATAGATTAGGGTTTCCGTAATGTACTGCTACCTCGCCCCTAACAGATTCGGCTTTCCAAATTCTGAATGTAGATTTCCTTATCAAAACCACAAACATTTCCTTCAAATCAAACCTCACCACCGCCGAATATGGAACAACTAGTGCAACATCACAACAAACTGCTGCCCTTTTTCCGTAATTTCACATTACAACATTACCAAATTTGCCCATTCCTCAAAATAATAAGAGGCACAATGTATATATCCACAATGGTAATTACCCTTACCATGGGACTATTCAGTTCATAAGAATAAATATGGGACTAATTAGTGTATAAGTTCAAAATATGGGATTTATTGGTGCATCACCCTAAAAATAAAAATAAAAAATCGAAGGTGATGCAAGTAGCGACACTCTTTCAAAGTGAACGTCAAATCAACTGTTCTGTTACACTTTTCAAAGCGGACGTCAAGTCAACTGTTAAAGAGAGTGACTTAACAAACCATGTTAGTTAAGTTTTGATTTTAAATTTTTGATTAAAAACAAATAATAAAAAAATAAAATTAATTATTTAATTTAATAAGATAAAATATCATATTTAAATTATAATTATTATATTTTTTCTTTTGTAAAAGTCAAAAAATTCACACTAAACGAAACTAAAAAAATCTCAACATAAAAAAAGTTCAGAAAGTTAATGCCAAACGAAAACTTGAGCTTCGTTTAATTTTAACTTTTTGATTAAAAAGTATAAAATAAAATAAAATAAATTACATCGATTAATAAGATAAAATATTCAAATCATAATTATTATATTTTTCTCTTATAAAAATTAAAAAGATAAACCAAAAGAAACTAAAAAATTCTTAACGCAAAAAAATCAACTAAAAAGTCAATGCCCCATACTGATTTCAGAGACTATTTATTTTACTATTAATTTCAGTCCAACGTTTAAAAGAATTTTATGAATTGAATTAAATTGATACGGTGGGTAAAATTAAAATAAAATTAATCCAAATAGAGCTGCGAACGATCAAATTAAAAATACAAGAATAGGGGGATAATTTGTCCTAAACTTTCAATTCAAACAAATTAAAGTAAATTTTTAATCTAGAGAGAATTTATCCAAACAAACCCACCTTTGGTTAGATGAGTGTCCAGCACCAAAGACACAGGCAATTTCTGCTCAAACGATTTCAATGGAATGGGCAAGTCTGAGGGGAAGCCAACAGGAATCCATCTAGATATTGCACCATCTGCATATTTAATTTTGTCAGCCTTGAAAGGATGTTTGGCCTTCCTATCCTTGGGAGAAGATCCAGATGACCTAACATTGAGATAATTGTGAAATTGAGGAGTGAGAGACTCTGGTGTTGGGGGTGGCTTGTCTGTTTTCCAATAGCCAGTGAGGCCCTGTTTGTTTTCCAAGTTGGGGCTTTCGCTTAGGATTAGCAGTGAGGTTGGATTCACAATATCACGTTTGTTTGCCGAAAAAACCAAAAAAAAAAAAAAAAAAAAAGGACTGAACTGCGTTGATGGATGAAGGCACGGCTAGGTCGATGATAAATACTGATTGCAAAGCTGGGTTGATCATTTATTAATTGGATAGCACCTTTCGAGCCTGGCTTCTCTTGGGTCCGTGATAGGACTGGAGTGTGTTGGGCCCGTACGAATTCATCACGGCCTTGTTTGGATAATCTGAATCGTTTAATGTGTAAAATTCACTAAATATTATATTTTTATAAAAAATTATGTTAATTAGATTAAATTTTTATCAATTATTTATTTTTTTACTATCTATTTTTTTTTATATAAAATGATTTGATCACGTAGTTTTTATTATTTAATAGATTTGATTTTTTATAAGAATAATATACTTGACGAATATTTTATGAATAATTCAAATTATTAAATCGAGACCTAAAAATAAATTCACCAACCAAACTAAACGATCAAGTCTCTCCAACTAAAACAAGCGAGACCTGAATCTTTCGGTGTCAAAACCATGGGCTGGTTTTCGAAGACAGCCCCAGTACTATGATCGGAATGATCAAGCCAAAATTAAAGGTAATGGATGTTTTTGGAAAAGTTTTATAAAAATTCGTTCATCTTTGATTCTTCTTTTAACAATAGAAATTTTTTTACTATAATTAATAATAAATTAACCAAAAATAATTGATAATAATAATCTTTAATGATTCAATTCTTCTTTTAAATCAGAAATATATTATAAATTATCATTAATCTTAGTATAAATTTCAAAAATTAAAAGCATAATAAATAAGTATCACACTTTAATAATATTCATAAAAAGAAAATCGCAAAAAAATACTTACACAACTCTACAATCTTTTAAATAGATTGGGCAAACCATGTACAGCCTTCAAACTTCACATTGGTGGCTTTCGAAAAAGAAAAATATTTTGTAACTCGAAAGGGGTGGCTCGAAATGACTCGAAAGTTTGGACTCACGCGCTACTACCTCTCTATCTCTCTACACCCAAAGTTTGAACTCGTTCTCTCTCCTCTCCACCTGAAACCCTATTGTTCTCATCCGTTCCTCATCTGACTACCTCTCCAATATGGACATCCAACTCCATTCGACTACCTCATCCAACTCCACACCGAAAAGTTCTCATATTCTACTCATTCTCCTCTGACTTGGTGGTCAGCGGAATACTCCTCTCATCCGACTCATCTGACAATTGAAAACTCCTTTCATCTGACAAAACTCCTCTCTTTAATCCCATGCGTCCTATAATGAAGGAAAACAGAGCATGGTATTAAAGAGACAACTTGATTTCTTTTTCTCCTGTGTAGTTGGACATTTAATTTCAAATGTATCTCTAAGTACATATGCCTATTAAAGTTCAACTAGAATAAAAGAAAAAGCAAAGAAAGACAAAAAAAAAAAAAAACTGCTATGGATTCAAAAGGTTCCTCACACTTAATGAACTATAAACTCATCATGAACTATAGAACCCATGATTTATGAAAATTACAGTTTTTGGGGATTGAATTGAAAAAAAAAGAAGATGAGTTATCTCTCTCTCCGTGTTGTTTTTTGTTTTGTCTCATAAAACTAGATGGCCGGCTGTAAAACCATTCGGCCGCCCAAAACAAAAGGCCGGCCAGCCATAAAACCATTCGACTGACCAAAAAAAATTTCAACCAGACAAACAACACATCCAGTTGTCTAGAAAGAAGAGAAATGAGGTGGGTCATCTTCATCAATGAATTCTCACAAAGAGAGAGAGAGAGAGAGAAAGATCTATACACAGATCACACAGAGGAGGGTCGCGATGGGTTTGCGACAGTGATGGCGGCGCAGTGGGTTGAGGGAGTTTCGGCTCTCTCTCTCTCTCTGTTTCCCCTCCATTGTTTTCTCTTTCTTCTTCCTTCCTCTCTCTTCTCTCTTCCTCCATCTTTCTTCTCTCGCCTCTCTGTTTCAAAGAGAAAATAGAGGGAAAAAAAATTGCCAAAACAACATTGTTTTGGAATTCAGGCCAATCGGGACAGAGAGATATCGAGCTATCCAGCAGCGTTGTTCGAAAAATCATGGGCTAATTTGTTTTTTGCTTTTTTTTGAAAGGGGTCCCTCTCATTATTTCATGTTTATTTTGTGTAAAAATAATTTAATATAATAATGTATTTATAAAATATAATTTTTAATATTAAAATATATCAAAAATACTAAAAGATATTTATGGTATTTCATATAGTTAATTCTCTCATTAAAATATAAGCGCACTTTTTCATAAATTTCTTTTCACCTACTTATATTTTATTTAATCCACATTATTTTCTTATGGTCCGATAAGTTCTATGGGTAATACAGTTACCAAAATACCCTTAATAATAATATTCACATTTACAGTGTGAATATTTCATGATGTGAATGTTCACATCACCAAATTGCTAACCGTTCAAAATATATTTGTAAGGGTAGAAATATCCATAAAATACCTTAAATATGAGAATTGGGATTTGGTGGATTAAATATCCAAATAATAGGACTTATTATAATATAAGAAAATCTTATGGACTAATTAAAATACAAACACTTGAAAATGGATTTTCTAATAAATCTCCCTAAAATATATTATAAATAAACATAAATTTTCTTAATTCCTTCACTAACAATCTCATTTATTCTATCTCTAAAAACGAACGGACCAGAAAAACAAATAATAATGTCTAGGAATTTAAGATTACTCAGGGTGTATTTGGTAATTATCGCATTGATTTGGATTAGGTGAAGTCTTTTATTTTAAAGAATGAGGTGTATCATTGTCGTATTAATTATTTATGTTTAAATTTCTTTCTTTCTCTTATTTAAAAAATTTCGACAATGCTACGTAGCTCAAAACTGGCTCAAATGGCCAAAACGACGTTGTTTTGAGTACAGAACAACATAAAAATGGCCAAAACGACGTCGTTTTGGCCATTTGAACCACTTTTGAGCCACAAAATTTGAGCTACGAGACATTTTTCTATTTATAGGTTGATTAGTCAAAACTTCATCTTTGACTTTAAAGCTAAAAACAACTAGCTTTCAATCAAAAGCTACTTGAAGCATAGGTGGGATAGAAGAGGACCTCATTTTAGCCTCAAAGCATGTCTTACTCAATTAGATGTGTTACTTAATTAGAATACACAATTATTCTGTACAGGACTTAAGTAACGTGAGAGTGGTGGACGTTTGGACACCATTTGAGATTTTTGACGGCTTGCTTGATGTAGTAGAGTGTGGGGCTGTTGTGTTGGATTGATTGTCTTGTTTTTAGTTTGTTTGGCTTTTTTGTGTTGTTCTTCTTCTTTGGTTGGTCTTTCATCAATTTGAGATAGAGCTAGCATATGATTGGATTTTTTATTTGGTGCCAACCTAGTTAGAATCGTTTACTTTAGCTATGATATTTTTTACTCTATTTTGCTTTATTAATGTATGTTATTTATTTTGTACAATACTTATCATCAATAAAGCTTTCTCTTTTTGTTGATAAAATAAAAAATAAAAAAAAAAGTCTACTAATAGAAACCACTAGCTAAAATTCTTAGAATACTTGCACTTTGTTTTGATTGAGGGGAGGAAAAGGGAAAGAAAGAAGTAGTTATGAGAGAAAAGGATAGAAAGGAAAGGGACATATCCCTCAGGGTGTTTGGTTAACCAAGAGGAAAGGGAGAGTAATGTTCACCTCTTGTTTGGTTTAATACAAATTAAGAAAGGAAGAGTGATTCTACTTACACCATTAGTTTACCTCTTTACATCCTCCATCTCATTACACCACTAAAAAAAATGTAATTCTCATTACACCCATTATACTACCAAAAACTCTTCAAAACCCTTTCAGTTTTGTTTCTTTACACCGATAGCTTTTGATAATATAATATTAAAGAATTTGAATTATTCCAGTGTCGTGTTACCAAACAAACTAATTTTTTTCAACCATTTGTTGTCGTTTGATTGGATCATTTTTTTACTTTACTTTAATAAGAAATTAGTTGGAGTCCATTTGTGAAGTGCCTGTTCGGTGATACATTACTATACAAATTAGATTACTCCAGTGTCATATTGCCGAACTAAAATAAATTTGTCTAGCCACTTGTCGCTTTATGTGCGTAGTAGATTATCTTCATTGTTGTCGCATTAAAGTCATCCCTACGTTTCAATGTAATCAATATCTCTTTTGGTCACACCATTCTCTTTAACATGTCAACTAACAAGAATATTTCCTTCTCAGATAATCTACTAGCAAATTATAGTGCCCTTCAAGATGTTCAGCAGTCAAATGATTGTACTTGTATTGCTATAATAAATAGAAGCATAATCCTTCTAACCAAAAAAAAACAAGAAAAAATATAATAATAATAAAAAAAAGAAAACTGGAAATGCACAGAAATGAGTAACCGAATAAATTAAAAACGTTCAGCCTTGAGTTATCGAAAATGTATCTTTTTATTCGGCAATGGGTTACCAGACAAAAGTCAAAGAACTCTCTCAAAAACAAAACAAAAACCCATCAAATAAATTTTAAAAAAAATCATCATTTCACTTTTTGTCCTTAAAAGTAATTTCACACATGGGTAAAAATTTATGAAAAAAATCTCATATGAAAAATGTAAAAAGGTAAACTAGTGAAAATTTTATTTCCACACATCACATTGTCTCTGTGTACATCTTTTCTCACTCCACTCTCACTTAGTAATTTGATTCTTAGGCATTTATCTCAGTCCACACACTCCACATTTCAAATATACCCATTTAAAAAAAAAAATGTGTGCACAAAACCGTAGAGAACAAACGTAAATGACAATATAAAAAAAAATATAGTATTAAACCACTCATTCAAAACACTCAAAGCTATAATATATATCTTAAACATATATATAATAACGATACAATCAAAGACACATTTGAATCAAGAGTGTTGTGTATAAATGTAAAGTACCTCGAGAGTGTTGTGAATCAAAAGTGTACTTTATGTTAGGTTTTTATTCTTGGCAATCCCGTTTGACAAAACTCCTTTCAATTGTAATTTTATTCGCTCTTTTATTTCAGTGAGGCTATGAGTATTTAGATGCGAATCCAACCCGAATTGTGCCCATGCAGAGAAGTTTGTGATCTTTATCCTTTCATGTTTTCCACTTCGCTGACTATGTCAAGGATAAAGTTGTCCGGTTAGCTCGTGGGGGTCCAAGGGGCAATGCCTCTTGGCGGATCCAGGGCAGCGCCCCCGAAGACAAAAGCAAAATTGCAGTTGAAGTTGTTTGTCCGCTCGAGTAGACATTCCTGCACTTGAGCGGAGATTGCGACCCTTCAGAAGTTTCACTCACCCGCAAAAGTACTAAAAGTTGTTTTTTTCCGCTTGAGTGGCAATTTCTACGCTCGAACGTTAGTTCGCTTGAGCGAAGATCGCAGATTTGTTTTCTATAAAAAGTGCGATTAAGTCAGATTTTAGGGTACGGCTTCCAGATCTTCTTCTTGGATATTAGGGTTTTCATCTGGAGCCTCCTTGCTAGTTTCTTTGATGTTTGTTTGAGTTTAACTCATGCTTTGAAAAGTACACATCAAAGGATTGTTTGTTTCATTCAATACAAAAGAGAGAGTTATTCTTCGGTGAATTCTGAAAAATTTGAGGCTGAAGCTTTGGTGGATTCTGAAGTGGCTCATTGTTGTGGATTCGACATTGGCGTTGTGGATTCAATGTTGGGCAAGACAATTCCGAGGTGAAAACGAGACTGGAAGAGGCACATAGGGATCGGTTCGATTCGGGCGTGGATTCGTTAGGTAATTGAAAGTACGCT
Organism: Camellia lanceoleosa; assembly: GCA_025200525.1. Taxonomy (NCBI): domain Eukaryota; kingdom Viridiplantae; phylum Streptophyta; class Magnoliopsida; order Ericales; family Theaceae; genus Camellia; species Camellia lanceoleosa. The sequence goes on along the minus strand of CM045764.1, from coordinate 107,899,727 downwards.
TGTGTAATTCCGTTATGCCTTCTTAGTGGATTGTTTTGTGGCTTTTGCCCGTGATTTTTTATCACAATTGGAGATGCTCCAATTGTGATTTTTTCACGTTAAATCGTTCTGTTGATTTGTCTTTGATTGTTTGATTGGGATTGCTATTTACTGGTTTAAATTGATACATAATCACAAATCAATATCTAGGGGATTTCTAGATTTTTCAATTGGTATTAGAGCAAGGTCTCAAGTTCGATTCCCCTAGAGAGCATGCTGCTTGCAGGTAGGTGCTGGGGGAGATTGTTGGCCTGGGTTTGGGCTAGCATCCTGCCGTGGCGGAGGCCCGGGGTCAGGCCGAGTCATAGCTGACTTGTGGCTCTTGGTGTTGTACCCTCTAAGGGAATAAAGGTGCGCCTTCACCACTACCTATGGGTTTTGGTGAGATGGTAAGCGCTAAGGTCCTACAATTGGTATTAGAACAGGTCGCTCTATTTTTTAAAAAAACTGTTAGCGCGAGATCTTGTTTGATTTGTGATAATGGATTCAATTTGTGAGGAAAATTCTATGGTTCGACCACCTCTACTTGACAGATCCAATTATTCTTTTTGAAAAGCTCGGATGAGATCATTTTTGAAGTCTATTGATGAAAAAGTTTAGCAATCTTTCATGTATGGGTGAACCAAACTGACAATTACCGTTAATGGAGTAACCTTCCCCAAACCAATTGGTAAGTGGGACACAATTAATTACCAAAATAGTAGCTGGAATAATAAAGCTATCAATTCTCTCTTTTGTGTCGTCACACTTGAAGAGTTTAGTTATTTTTGCAATTGTGAAGTCGCAAAAGAGAATTGCGATATCTTACAAACTATTCATGAGGGTACTCCTTCTGTTAAATGCTCAAAACTTCAAAGGCTCACGTCTAGTTTTGAAAACGTTTCAATGAAAAATAGTGAGATCTTTGATGAATTTTAAGCGAAGTTGAGTGACATTGTAAATTCTAGCTTCAATTTAGGTGAAAAAATACTGGAATCCAAGATTGTAGGAAAAATTTTGAGGTCCTTGCCCGATCGGTTCCAACCAAAAGTTACAGCTATTGAGGAGGCTCAAGATGTTTGACAACCTCAAGTTGGATCACTTGGTTGGAAATCTCCAAACTTATAAGGCACATAGGAATTTTAAAACAGCATAGGCAATGTCTGGATGAGTAATCGTGAGATAAACAAGACTGCCAACTAGCTGACGATATAAAGTAGCATTAGATAATAGGTAACCATCAAGAGGTGTGAGACGAGTCTGAGGATCAACTGGAGTAGTAGTAGTCTTGCAATCGGTAACACCAGCACGAGTCAAGAAATTAGAGATATACTTGGCCTGTGTTAGAAAGTAACTAGAAGGATCATGAGAAATTTCCAAGCTGAGGAAATAGCTAAGCAAACCCAAATCTGTAATGCATATATCAGGTTGAGCTTGGAAAGGATTCTAATAGGGATTGTGAGATTGATTCCAATATTACGGATTCTTTTGTATAAAAATTTAAAAAATCTTTTCTGAAAACGAATCCTAATCTTTTGGAATCAACTCATAAATCCAAAGGTAAAGATAAACTTAAAATTAATTCTATAACCAAGAAGGAGAAAGGAAAGGTACAAGGGAACTATGAAAGTGTCCAATGCTATGAATGCCAAGGATTTGGCCACTTTGTTCAAGAATGCCCTAATCGGTTGAGGAAAAAGAAAGTCTTCGCTATCACTTGGGATGATGAATCCGAGTCTGATAAAGATGAAAGTAACAACCAAGCACAAGGCAAAAAGGGGTATGAACAATTCCTTGCTTTCATGGCGGCTTCCGAAACTGAAGGACGAATAGAGTCTCTGAAAATGACTATTGAAAATGTCACTGATGATGAATCCTTAGGGAATAATGATGAAGAGCTTCAGCACACTTATGAAAAATTGTAAGAAATCTCTTAACTTATCTAAATTGAATGACAAACTCAATATCAAACCAAAAGCTTATGAAAGTGAGAATGTCAAATTAAAGAAGGAGATTTACGAGGCTAGGAATGATGCCATTATGATTTCTAATGATCGACAAGCTCTTTCTGCGAAACTCTTGACTTGTGAGACAGAAAGGAATGAGCTACAGCAAATCTATGCAACGTATGAAGAAAAGATTGAAACTCTCGAGATGTCTCAAGTTGCCTTGGAAGAACTAATGATCAAGAAAGAGGAAGAGCTCAAGTGTGCTATGGCTACCATTGGTCTTTGGAACAAATGATCAAAGACTTTGGACAATATCATTGGGTCTTAACAAATGTGTTATGACAAGAGTGGCATTAGGTTTGGTGATAACAAAGAGCAAAAATCAAGTGCATCCACGTCTCATGATACAAGAACTCAAGGGCTGGGGGAGCACAAGATTCAACAAGAGAAAAAACTTCTTAATCTTCCTAGAGTTGGTAAGGTCAAAGAAAAGAAGATACACACTGTTTTTATTTGTCATCATTGTGGCATGTATGGTCATATTCGCCCTTATTGTTATGAGTTGCATGGGAGTGTGTCTCATAGAGATGGAAGAAATTCTAATATCTCGTAGGGGAGGAGACACTTCATTGGTCGTAATGATGTTAAGGGTCATAATAGACCTTGTTATTTTGATTTGCTTGAGACCAAACATGAAGCGAGTTTGCATTTGCATAGACCTTGGAGTAAAAGGTTGGAAACCAAGTCGAGACGGGTTCTCATTGAAGGGGAAAGAAACCACAACATCAAGACACCACCCAAGAACCACAATTCTCACAATTTTGTTTATACTAAAGCGGTTTATGTGAGAAAGCTTGACTTATGTTAATATGTTTATTTGTTTGTGTTTTTTTTTTTCTTTGTGTTTTAGATTTCTGTTTTATTTTCAGTTTGGGTCTTTTTGTGTGTGCTTGTTCGTTTGTTTTTCTCTTTGTGTTTTTTTTCTATCTTGTCTTGAAAAAAAAAAAAAATCTTGGTATGGTTTTGCAAGCTTGACATTTTGGAGAAGTCCTTAATACATATTGGAATTGATGAGAATATCCATTACATGTTAATATGTATGTGTTTTCTGTGGTCATCACTCATTTCGGAGTGTATGTTCTTTGATTAGTATGTCTCATTTTATACACACTCTTGGATTAGCTAATATCAAAATCTTCTGCCTTAGTGATCATTTTTCTCTATGGACTTCTAGCATTGTGTCTTTTGCTTTTCTAGAGGAATTGACCTATACTAGCACATCTTAGGTGATGTTGAGTCTCTTAACCTCCTTTTATCTTTTTACATCTCCACGACTTTCCCCTTTATTCTTTACAGTCCAGCCATGAGGAAAAGGCTACCTCAGAGTTACCAACCAGGCTATCCTTATTGTATCTATGCTTTTCTAGTTCGGTTTCCATACTCTTGAGCATGCAAGCCGCCAATGAGTGTGCACAAGAAAGGAAAAAAAAAAAAGAGGAAAAAAAAAAGAAAATAAAAAAGAAAGAAGAATAAAAAAAAGTAAAAAAAAAAAAAAGATTCATTGATTAAGGGGGAGCCTCCACTTTTACTCAACAAATACCCTTGATTCTTAATGGTTTGACTTTCCTTAAGTTGTGCTTAGATTCCCTTGCCGGAGGTCTGTCACATCCCAAAATTTGGATAATTAAATATTAAATTAAGACTAAATCCCAATCAATATTCCATCATCCAAATCCTAGGAGTGAAACAAAATCTAAATGTTCTCGTCTCCATAAGGTTTAAGTAAATTTCCATACTCAAAAGATTACAAGGGATTTAAAAGAAGAAAAAAAAAACTAACAAAATGCCAACCAAACCATCTACCGTAATTTCATAACTATCCAATACCTCAAATATTAAAGTAACAACAACTAGTTAAAACAATTTAAATAATATAAAGTTGAAAAATAACCCACAATATCAAATTGTCAAAATACTTAGGTCATAAAAAAAAAAAAAAATACAATAAACTAATATTAACCCTAAGCTCAAGAAAACAAAAAAAGTCCAAAAGACATGTCCAACAACTATAATTATTTCTTTTCACCATCGTAGTCCTAACTAATCCTATAAAGGAAGCTCGGCTGCGCTCAAATAGAACGCACCCGAGATGTTAAGAGACAAAACGGGTCAATATACAAGTATACTAGAATGAGTACAAAATTTGACACCCACATGTCCACCAAACACAAACAAAAGTACATTTCATACTTGTTAAGGGACAAGACAAGTAGTTCCACCTACACCGAGACGAAGGGATAGTTTCCCAAGATACGGTAACATTTAGTTTCTTGCCCGTATACAACTAAATATAAATTGAGTATAAAATAAACAAAATAAACATAAAAATATGGTGGGTCAGCCCTATATAAAAACAAAATTAGTAAGACCCACCATTCTATAAAAAAAATAAAGTTAGTATAATTTAATCATAAATGAATTGCGGAAGAATTATAAAAAATCACACTGTTTCATGCTTAAATAATTCGAATTGATCAGAACTCAAAGAACAAAATTTGTACATAATCAAATTTCTTAAAAGGCAACGAGAACGAATTTAGTAGAAACTGAATAAGTTGAGAGAAAAACTTGATAGAAGAACCTTGACAGAATTCAATCGAAAAATCTCAAATTAAAAACGAAAAGAAACTGCCCTAAGATTATTTTTTTCGGAAAAGTTCAAAACAAAAAAAGTATTCAGAATAATGTTTTACTTTCGTTTACAGGAAACTAATAAAAATGAGCTCGTTTCATGGGTTAAAACAACATCTAAAATCTGCATTGCTAAAATGAACAAAAACTGTTGTAACTAAGATCATCCAATTACAAGTTCTAATTAATCTTTTTAGTAAAAAGTTAAAACAAAAAAGTTGTCTAGAATTATGTATACATGCCTTTGCACAAATTTCATAATTTATTGAGGTCGTTTACTATTTTTCAAGAGGTATAAATCAATACCATTCACACTAAATCAATAAATTCATATTAATTATTTGTACCTTAACTTCACCACTTCGGCCCTTCACTTCCAGCCTACACATATATCCCATATGCCTCTCGTATAACTAACACTGCTCCAAAACCAAACTTGCACGGGGATATCGTCCCAAGTTTGACCCATACTCCCCAGATGGTTAGTATATACGTACGCACGTAAATCAAAGCACTCGTCTACTCATGAGAACGAGGCAACAATATATATATATACATAATCTCTCATCTACTCATGAGAACAAACATAACAATGCCAAGCCTAAGGCATTCAAATAAATCTCATAATCCTCACCATTTTTTCTTATACACTCTTTCTCACCATCACTCAAATAAAACAATAATCTATTGAATCATGGTGGAGTATAAGGAATTTATCTATGGGTTCCCAATTTATTTTAATTTCATATATTTATGAGTGTGATTACAACCATAAAATAAATACATACAAAAACTCCAAACCTTGTATACACAACTAATCAAAAGAATTGAAATCAATCTATCATCTACATGCAAATACAAAATCAAACCAACATCAAATAAATAAAAATAAATAAATAAATAAACGAATTAAACATAAATCAAAGGAAATGAGTTTTGCACTCACAATTTTTTTAAAGATCAAAAAATTACTTGAACAATTAATAAAGCCACCAAAATAAAATCCTAACCTTTTTTCTCCACCTCTCTCCCACCATGTCTCTCTCTCTCTCTCTCTCTCTCTCTCTCTCTCTCGTGGCTACTTTATCTTTTTTTTTTTGCTTTGTTTTCCTTCCTAATGGCAGCACACCTAACCTAGGCCTCGTTTGAGAACAGGCTATTTTAGTAACTTTTTGGCTTTTTGGCTAAAATGTAAAGAAAAAAAAAACCTAGTTGTTTGGGATAAACTTTTTAGCTTTTTACGAAAATATGTGAAATAAAATAAGTTAAATAATGAAAAGGGAGTAAAATGACCGAAATGGCCTTATAGCATGTCAGAATACTGTTGCTGCGTCAGAAACCCTCTTGGATGTGCTGTAATGTTTAACCATTTCGGAAAATAAATGGACAACGGTCAAATTAATGAGTTGACGTGCCACGTAAAAGTATGTAAATATTATAAACACACACACTCTCTCCGTTTTCTCACTGACACACGCACACTCACAGCACATATTCTCTCTCACTCTTTCTCTATCTCACTCTCTCAAATAAAAAATAAAAAATTATTTTAATCTTTTCCATTTTATTGTCATAAAATATATATATATATATATAATTTTTAATATAAAATTTTAATTTATATAAAATTAATATCATCGAAAATATACTTTTAAAATAAGATTAATATGAAATATATGTAATAAAAATTAAAAATAAATAAAAAGTAATTATTATGTTTAGTTATACTTTCAAAGTATTATTTTTAAAATATAAAAATTATTTTGATGAAAATAAATACACAAAAATCATATATTTTTGAAACTCTCAAAAATAATCTTCAATCCAAAAAAATATATATATGAAAATAATGACTTCTGCGTATGAATGTAAATTTTTTATTTTCTTTAAAACACAAATTCAATTTATGCATAAGTGTAAATGAAATATATAATTTTTTTTATTTTCTTTAAAAAAATTATAAACTCGTTTGGTTAATAAAATTAAATTAAAAATCATTATTTTCATATGATTTTTTTGGAATGAAGATTGTTTTTGAGAATTTAAAAAATATATGATTTTGGAGTGTTTATTTTATCAAATTAATTTTTATATTTACAAAATAATAATTTCAAAACATAACTAAACATCGTAATTATTTTTTATTTATTTTAAATTTTATTAAATATATGATATCATTGAAAATATTTGCATATATATTTTTTGGATTGAAGATTATTTTTGAGAGTTTCAAAAATATATGATTTTTGTATTTATTTTCATCAAAATAATTTTTGTATCTCTCACAAAATATCACATCAAATCCCATACTTATTTTAAATTTTCTGTCACAAACATCACATCTAACTGCAAAAAGAAACCTCTCTATCTTTCCAAACACACAGGGTCTGTTTGATGTGTCGTTTTGTAACACATACGTGTTCATTTTCTGATTATATTTATAAACATTTAAACAACTCAAATATGAACTTGTATGGTAAATTTCAATTACATAAATCAGTGGTCTCTATTTATAAATTTTGCCACAAAATGTAAACTTAAAAAATGTGTATCCGTTTTGAGTTTTGAGTCTTTCTTTTTTTTATCACCCAACACTAGCCACCACTCGCCATCATTTTGTACCACTGTTTTCCGCCACCACCACCCAACCCCCACCACCACCTGCCACGACCAGTCACCACCAACCACCACCCGCCACCCACCTGCTACCACCGCCCACCACCCGTCACCACCACCTACATGCCCCCCGCTACCCACGTGCCACCCCCTCGCCACCACCACCCACCCCTCGCCACCGCCACCACCACCACCACCCACCACCTGCCACCACTACCATCACCCCCTACCCACCTGCCATCCATCTGCCACCAGTACCCACCACCACCACTCACTCGCTACCACCCACCTGCCAGCACTACACAGCACCCGCTACCACCACCTATCACCCACCTGCCACCACCACGCCACCGCCATTACCACCGCCACCACCACCACCACCACCACACCTTGCCACTGCCACCACCAGCCAATTGCCACCTTCCTGCCACGACCACCTGCCTCCCGTTATCGCCACCCAGCTGCCACCCACTCACCACCACCACTCATCCCTCGCCACCACCGCCACCCACCACCCACCAGCCACGACCACCCGCCACTCGCCATTTTTTACTCGCACCACCACCCACCTGCCCCCCACCACCCACCACCACCACCCACCGCCAACACCACCCACCACCCGCCACCACCACCACACCACCACCACCACCACCACCACCACCCGCCATTACCACACCACCACCACCACCACTCACCCCTCGCAACCACCACCACCACCACCACCACCACCACCACCACCACCACGACTACCCACCACCCGCCACCCACCACCCACATGCCACGACCACCCGCTACCCACCACCCGCCACTTACATTTAATTATGTTTTGTGGCTAATTTATTTTCAATTTTTTTTTTCAAGTAATGTTTTTCTCAAATAAATTTGTTTGCAATTTTTTTTTGAAATATCTATTTCCCCAATTAACCTTTTTTATCAAATATTTTTTTCCAGAACTAATCTTTTTAAATTATATTTGTTATTAATTTTTTCAATTTCTTTTTCAAATAAGTATTCCGAATTAGTTTTTGATGCGCTTATTTTTTTTGTCCAATTAAATTAGTTATTCAATTCATTTTGAAATTACTTTTTTGTCAATTATAAGGTGGGTGATCACAAAGTCATAAATAATGAAAATAAATCTAAAAATATTTGAAAAAAACAAAAGAACAACGTGATTGCTAACCATTTATAATTGAAAAGGATAACCATTTATTATAATTGCTTGCTAACCACTTATTTATTCAATTATTTTTTAAATTACTTTCTCGTCAATTATTTTGTTATACTGACATAAATTATGAAAATAAATATTAAAAAAATATTTCGAAAAGAAATGCAACCTTATTGCTAACCATGTATAAACATGACCCAATAACATACACGTCACAAAAATAATGTCGTAATAATCAAACCGTAAAGTAAGCAACTTGAAATGATAAATTGCATTAAAATCATAACGAACTAATATTCGATAAGAAATTCCAAACATACATGTTCATACATAATTGCTAACCAAGTACGTACGTAAATAAAAGTCTGCAATTAATTTCCACACAACATTGTGATGCCATGCATTAAATAAGATGTCCACCTAACCAGCATTTCGCCAAATTGCAACGAACTCTGCCCTGATACGCGCCCGCAACTGCGCCATCTCAACGTCATCATCTCCAGGCATCATTGCGGCGGCAAGGGCGGCCAAGTAAGTCGCCCCGTCGACATGTCCAGATATTGATACTCGCGCATTGTTCGCAACAATAATCTTATCGTCCTGCTTTGTTTCTGCGTATGAAATTATGTAAAGCCATGGACGCTGCAACCAATGGCACCTGCACTTTACGGAAATCAAAGCGAGGCATATCTTTTAGAAATCTCCACCTCATCTTCCATGCGCCAAATGTACGCTCAATCACGCTTCGCAACGATGAGTGAGCGCGGTTGAACAATTCATCACGGTTCCGTGGATTGTGCCTTTGAAAGTCCGGTTGGTGGTATCTGTTGCCTTTGTATGGTGCCAAAAAGCCCTTTTTGTTGCTATATCCACTATCCACAAGGTAATAGCGACCTGTGAAAGTGCACATGTAAAGTACATAATACTCGTTATCAATGTTCACATGAAACGGCACTTCCACCGTACATTTTTCTTTTACATAACCCATAACCAACAAAACGAACATAACAATACTAGTTTATCATGGGAATATACTGATATAAAATAAATAGATACATTTTGACATATATATTACTGAGGTTAATTAAGTATTGCATATAATGATGGACAGTGCCTTCATGTTGAGCTTGTTTGAGCAATTTTTCATAGCAATGATGGAATATAGTCACACATTGCCTATTACTATCTTTAATTCGTTACTTACGTGCAGGTGTTTACCAAAAAAGAATTATGCAAAATTGTAGTGCGGATCTAGATGTTCGTACCGTCCATTGCAGTTGGAAAATTGTATTGTGGATCCTCCGTTACGTTGCTTAAAACCCGGCTGTCGTGCATGCTGCCCTCCCACCTGCACAACACAAACACAAAGCACATATTGAAATCACATACCGCCAAAATATTCTGGGTGTGACACCCCTTTCGGCTGAAATATGGGGCTGCTTCGAACTCCTTTATGCATGCCGGTACATGTGTCCCATCCAACGCACCTAAGCAATCCTACACATGAACCGAAATATTTGCACTTAGAAAACAGTACCGACCATGCTTTCTCAAATAAATTTGAATAACATTACAAATCTTTTCCCACACCTTGAATGGCGGAATCTGGCGTTGAGATTGCAAAGTAGGATGCCATGCGTTTGGAAATTAGCGAGGGCTGCAGTGAACGAATCGTGAATTTTTTCATTGCTTCAGACGATATGAAAATGCCGTGAAATAGGTTCACCGGAATGTTGGAAGCGTTCCTGTAAGTCCCGGTTGTGCTTGTTTTTAAGCACATGAATAAATATTGCAACACTCTCCTCGACGTGCAAGCCATGCGGCCGCTCGGGTGCACGCAACCCGAAGTCATTTACCAACGTTGTACATAACCGAAGGAAGACCTGTTTCGGCATGCACAATTCATACCGGAAGCGGCCATTGTGACCCTCAAATAATTCGGTAATCCATGCCCTACCCGACAATATGGAAGTACGACATGGAACTTTGAGGACGTACGCCTTGTAGTACTCAGTTGCAATTTTGTATGCTTCAACGTAATTTAAATTCATCTGCTGATGCCACTGTCTCGCAAGATCTGCGACCCCTTCTAGCATTTCATCCATCTGTGGTTCATGGTCGTCATCGTCGTTCATACCTACAACATAGAAGCGTAAAACATGATCAACAACTGCCGAGTAAGGAAAAAGTGTTAAGCACATGTGTTTGATCATGAAAGTTTCAAATAATTAAATGTTGTACAGCAATCCTGAAGCAACTAGTGTATGTTTGTGTTGAAACCCCTACCATGCATGGCATAAAGAACATGCTAAAATTAATAAATATTTCAGATAACTTTTTCGAGAATTACAGCACATGTTATAGTTTGTAATTAACAAATCAAATGAACATGAGATTTTCATAATTCACATCATGTCAGTGGTTCATCATGTGTAATAAAAACAAATTATTTTCCAATGTTGCAACACACATGTCCCGGCCTACAAAAACAATTCGGCAAGCATATATCAACAATTCGGCCAGCACACATGTTGCACCCTATATAAACATTTATAATTGATAAACCAATGGCACCTGGGCAATACATAAACAATTCTCAAAATTAAACAAAGTAGCTGCGACCATTATAGCATAACTCAACGTAAGATATGTAATATAAAATATAAAATAGATGGTCCAAAGTTTAATCCATCCCTGCTGCCATTATAGCATGCACAAACTCCTTAAAGTCCACAAACATAGCAATGATTGTCCAGTTAATGTTCCGTACGCCACAGGCATGACCCATGCCCAAACCATCTTCAACCAACAATTCAACTAAAATAAAACACAACAAAGGAAAAAAGAAGGTTCAGAATTCAAGTGACATTAAAATTAAATTCCATTCAGCAGATTTAAAATCGAACTCCTTCATTCCGCAATAAACTCGCAAGAGTGACACCCCCACTCCTATCTTTATCTTGTTTCTTCGCTCGTAGCCACCCAATGATGCCTTGGTCCGTGGGAATACTCATTACCATTTCCCGGTTGTTCGGAACCTCCATAAGCATGACGCCAAAATGGAGAAGCTCATCTTCCGCTTAGTCCTCAGATTTCATAGAGTGCCCAACACCGTCCCATAGTAACACTGTGGCCCCCGACGACATGGTTGACAGTTAATTCCTTACTCTGAGTCTTCACGGAATTTAGCAATTCGTCCATGCTGCCTGCCAATGCTTCAGCCCCCGAAACACGCTTGTTTTGCAATGCTTTCCCCGAGGAATGCTTCCGCTTACTTCCACTACTCGTGGCGTTGAGGTGCGCGGAGTTCATCATGGCTGCCATTTCCGATGCGCCTAAGTCATTCATTGCCACCGGAAAATTTCGACTATCGACTCGTCGTCCAACTCCATTGGGTTACGAAGTCTCACCGTGTCCATGCATTTTTCCCGTGAGTCATAGCCAAAGGAAGACACGCTTCATCAACTCCGGATGGTCCAAGGATTTGGTTCTGAACTTGCAACATACACTGCCAATCTGTAAATGAAGACAATGTAACTACCATTAGCGTACTGTCATTGAGAAGCCCAAACCTAGGATATATGATGTTTTCTAACTAATTGCAGATATGAGAAATTTCAGTCCAGAATTCAGATATAAGAAATTTTCAGTCCAGATTTCAGATTGCATCATTTTTCATTTTCAGTCCAGATTTCAGATTGCTTCATTTTTCAGTCCAGATTTCAGTTTGCATAATTTTTCATTTTCAGTCCAGATTTCAGATTGCAGAATTTTTCAGTCCAGAATTCATTTCAGATTTCAGAAATTTCAGTCCATAATTCATTTTTTTCAGTCCAGATTTCATTTTTTTCAGTCCAAATTTAAGATTGCAGAATTTTTCAGAATTGTAGGCCAAGTAATATTTCAGAATTCTGGCATTTGAGTGTTTCAGATTTCATTTCATTTGAGCATTCACTGAACAGAAACAAGAATTCATTCTTTTCATGAACAGTCAGAATGCAGAGTATGAAGGCGCTATATGAATGCATTTATAAATTTCAGAACAAGCATATGTTACACAGAATTTCATAACAGACAGTTTGCTTGTATTAATGAAAAAATTCTGAATTTGTTAAAATAGACAGAATTGACTAAAAGTACCGGAGAGGTAGTACAAATATGGGCATAAATTTCAATTGAAAACCAAGGCATCCTTACTGGTATGGTAATGCAAAATCAGTATGTAATAATTAGAAGACAACCAGTGGCAAGGTAACTGATGTGTTATATATAAATGGGCATTGAAGCGATGGTAGTAGTGTATGACATTGTGACAAGCGAAATTATCTAAAACCCAATTCCACTAGCACCGCTTCTATAAGCAAATTGGTATGCAACAAATTGCTATTATTTCTTTTCCAACACCAACAAACATAAGGGTTGTTTGGTACAATTTATAGAGGCTGCTTATAACTTTTATATTGTAGGAGTCTATGTCAAAATGTTAGATGCAGTCTTCGCATATAATTTATGAAGCAAAAATAGCTTAAATAATAAAAATAAAAAAACTTATTATTAGAAAGCTAAGGGAGGCTGATTATCAACTTTTAGTTTGCAGTAAGCTATACTATATAGGTTTGAATCTATTTGTCATACCACCTAATGTCTTAAATCAAGATCACAACTCAAGTATACCATTTGGCCCTTCAAAGTCTCTATATCTAGAAGAGTTATCTCATTGAGCTGCCCAACACATAGCAAGCCATAACAGAGCATGCTTAAAATCATACTAGAAGAAACAATTATTCAAAGTATCGTATGACATATATAACCATTTTTAAAATCATAATGTTGAAGTATACAGGAAATGGACATGTAAAAATTATAGTGTTTTTCTTTTTATTATTGGATTCTAAAAAGTTCTTTTATTCAATATTGTAATGTATTTTATGTGTCTAACTCATTGAGTAGAATTAAATAATTACAGGAACTTCAGAATACCTGAAATAGCTCATTCAGTAGAATTTCAGCATACATTACAGGAATTTCAGAATACTTGGCAGAATTTCAGAAATATTTCGTAATCCAAACCATAGCATGGCATGTTAGGTAAAGTTAGCAAGATTGAACGTTTTAACCTACACTGGAAAGCATGATACACATAAAGAATTTGAGATATTAGTTATGAAATAACGGACACGAAAAAATAAAATGTAAACCGTTACCTTTTCTATTTTAGCCCACCAATCAGCCGAAGCATTGAACAGGCCAGTTTCTTGGTCGAAGCCAATTCCAGTTGGGCCTTTCCGGCAGTCCATTAGCTTGCACCACGCACGCCACTCGGTCTTCAACAGATTGTACTTGTTTTTAAGTTGTTTGGGGAATGCAACGCCTAGTTCTTTGCCTCAAATGTCTTAGACAACGAACGGTACCGTTTGGAGTGATTGACATGTGTGGCGGTTTCTACTTCAATTTCCTTGACAACCGGCATTGAGAAAATCATGTGGACTCCTCATCCCAAGTTGCTTTATGATAGGCTTGTTGGCGTTTCCCTTGCGGAAAGTGCAGGCGTAGATCGTTGTGGACGCCATGAGACTAACAATAGCGTGACATGAGAAGCAACATGAAAATATGTATACACTAACCATTGTGCGTATTTACCAATATGACGAACACGCTTTTATGTCACAAATGTGGTGTTAGGCGAAACGTAAGCGTATTAAAAGCATGTTAAAACATTAGTACTTGAAAGGAAAACAAAAAGTAGCGGAAGTACATGGAAAATACATGTTTACAAAAAGAACGAGCATTCATAATTTTGTTTCAGGCACAAACCATAATGCACTTAAACAAAGTAAGGGACGGTTGCTACCATGGTTACATATATCACATCCGAAACAGTAAAATAATGACGACGATGCACAGTACGCATGTCACTACTGTAAGCACACGCAAAGTTTGTTCAATGTCACGGAAACGACTCTCAAAACGAGCAACATTCTCTTTGTCATTCTCAGCTGCCCTTTGGCGCCCAAATTCATCACACCACCCAATCCAACTGACACATGGATGAGGTTAAAAAAAAAATTAGTGACCGTTTACGAAGGAAATGTAAAAGGAAACGTGCATGTACTGTAACGACCCGGAATCGTAAATCGGAATTATTAGTAATTCATTATGCTTTAGTATGATTTAATTGAGAAAAATCTGTTCGAATTAGATAAATATCTGTTGGAAGTACGACTTCGGGACTGAAATTGACAACCATAATGGGTTCAGAAAATGAAATTGAGCACGCCTATGTGTTACCGGGAATTTTTAGAACCATTCGAAACAATAAAGTGAAGACTGAATTTTATCTGATTCGTTATGCCCCGTTTGGCATGTTTTTGGCTTAAGTGGATTAATTGGATATTATGATATATACATATTATAAAGATAAGGATGCTTTGACCCATTGACTCAAACCAAAGAAAGAAAATCTAAGAGAGAGAGAGAGGAGTTCGTGGGAGAGAGAGACCAAGAGAGGAAGAGGAAGAAAGGGGAAACTCAAGGTTAAACTTCTCCATCCAAGTGTTAAGGTAAGGTTTTCATGAAATTAGTTGTTGATCCTTGGCATTTAGCATGTGGAACTCAAGATTATGGCATAAGATCATGAAATTTATGTTTAGACTCATGGTTTCCATGCATATTTGGCATATTGAGGGAGAACCTCCATGAATGTTTAGATATGAAGCTTTAATGTGTATGTTCATGGGTATTCATCTTAGTTCATGGGCTTGATTTTGTGTATATGATGCATGTGAGTATTTTGTAAAGAAAAATGAGTTGAGGGAAAGTGATTTTCAAGGTTGCATGCCCAGAAAATGAGATTGGGAGGGTTGAATGTCGGTTTGAAGCTTGAATCTGCAACCTGAGAACCCAGATTTTTCACAGTCCGCCGAAGCGGATTGGTCGCCGGCGGGATTTCACGCATCCAGGATCTCTGCGTCCTGATCGCTTTCGGCGAAAGGGTTTGGCCTTCGGCGAGGAGGCTATTTTTCAGAAATTTCAAGAGAAGTTTGGGCAGAGGTTTTACGTGATTTTAACATGTTAATTGCATCTTTTAGCATCTCATGAGCATGAATTAAAGTAAAGAAAGATTAGGATGAGCATGAAATGAATATGAAAGAATGTAAAAGAAGAAAGGAAATGATATGAATTATGTGAATTGATGATGAATGATAAGAAATGTATTATAATGTTAATTGCAGGTCACGAAGTGAAGACCGTGCCATCGGTTTCGGAAACCCTCTGTAAGTGACATTTCTGTAAAGATATGTTAATATGAAATTATGTTCTAAAAGTGCTATGATATGATACGTTTTGAAATGAGAATGTTTTCTGTGAACGAATGTTCTATTGCAAACCTAGTATGGCATCCATAGTCAGTTGAGTCATGGGGGCGAGAACATGCAGGCCCATGCGTCATGAGTCATGGGGGACGGCATGGAAGGACAAGCCCATGACCAGGTTACGAGATCTCGGTATGTGTTTAATCTGTCCGGACCTACATTCTAGTCGTTAGTCGACACATGTTATGTTCTATGGAGTATGCCATTACGTATGTTCTATATGATGATGATTATGCTTCAGTTTACGGTTTTATAAGAAATGTTGGAGTTCGTTCACTAACCTCTTTACTGTTATGTTACTTGCTGAGCTTTAGCTCATTGTTTGTATTTATGTATTTATAGGTGAGCAATCTGGGAGCCGAGTCTAGGCGGAATCTCGGATCGAGCCGCCGTTTTGAAAGCCTACCGTTTTGAGTGCTCTGAGCCGGAGCTAGGCCTGGAAGGCCGTTTTGAGAGCTTTTCTTTTGTCTTGCATCTGTGGCATACATTTATGTTTTGTATATGAGCATGTTGTGTAAAGATAGTGGGTAATTAACTCATTTTTGGCATGTAATGTATGTTCATGTAAATGCACAGCTCTTGGACTATTAGGTTTCTTTTTCGCTTCATGAACCCGCTTATTTATGTTTTGTACAAGAAGGCCGAGGTAATTTACGACCATCGGTCGTCACGTTGCCGGACTTTTCGGGGCAAGTTCGGGGCGTGACAGAGTGGTATCAGAGCGCACGAGTTAATTTACCCACACACGTGTCCATATGAGCTGTTAGGTGCATTAGAAAAGAAATAGAGCATGGCATAAATACATGTGCATGTGTGTGTGTGTTTTATGAATATGAAGAACAAAAGGAACTGTGTATGATGAGGCAGTAAAGGAAACAACATATGGAAAATGAAATGTTGTATTTGCTATGGGTTCTATAGACAATGGAAGATACCAATGCAAGAAACGTAGATGAAACAGAACCGTCTGATGCAAGAATGAATCGATTAGAAAGAATGGTAGAAGTTTTGACTGGGTTGGTTAGACAGCAGCTAGAACAAAACCAACAACCACAGCAGAGACAGCCATTTCCGCCTCCTCCACCACCACCAGTGCAAGTAGAACAGATGAACAATGATGACATTATCAGTTTGACACAGAAATACAAGAAATTGAAACCACCAGAGTTTGCAGGGGGTATTGAACCCTTAAAGGCAGAGGCTTGGGTCTTAGAAACAGAAAAGATTTTCGAAGTATTTCCGTGTAATGATGTTTACAAAGTGTTGTTAGCAACCTTTACTCTGACAGAAGAAGCTAGACGATGGTGGATGTTGGTACGGGATCAGAATAGGGATTTGACATGGGACCGATTTAAAGAGATCTTTTATGAAAAGTATTTCCCACAATGCATGAGAGACAGGAAAATATCTGAATTTGAACAGCTGAAGCAAGGTACAATGTCAGTAGCAGAGTATGAAAGTAAATTTACTGAACTAGCTCGTTACGCTCCTCACATGGTTAATACCGAATATAAAAAGGCAAGGAAATTTGAGGGTGGTCTACAGGTTGAAGTGCTTGACCGAGTAAATGTGCTAAAATTGGAGAAATATGTTGATGTACTGGATAGGGCTCTGATGTCCGAGACAAATATTGCGGCTTTGAAAATGTCCAAATCAACGACAATGACGACAGGAGGGTAAGACATTTAAGAAAGCGAAAGTGGAAGTGATTAGTGAATCAAGGGCTCGTAAATGACAAATCGAATCTACCCATTAATGATACTACAAAGGAGGTGTGCCTACGTGTAAAGATCGTGGGAAACAAAGATTGGGGTATTTGCCGAGGATCTGGAGTCTGTTACAAATGTGGACAGAAAGGACACTTGGCCAGAGCTTGCCCACAACTCTACTCCAGAACTGAAAGACCCATGACTAGTGGAGTTAACTCAACAACGACACCGATGACGATTGCAACGTCTGCTTCCGAGGGGAATGCTTTAAGGCAAGCAAGAGTTTATAGCTTAGTTCCCGAAAAGACACCAAATACTGGAAAAGTGAAGACAGGTATGACTTTATTAGTTAGTAAGATAGCATTATTACCTATGCGATGGAGATTATTGAACATGGAATATTTAACTGATGATGGAACGAATTTTCTTTATTATTACCTTTGCTATGGATTGTTATGTTATGATATCACCTTTGCATGGATGGAACATTTATGACGGGGGAAATTAAGAATGTGTAACTCAGATTTATGATTGAGACTATGCCAAAGTAAGAAAAGTTTGGAGGACCAAACTTTCTAAGTTAGGGAGAATGTAACGACCCGGAATCGTAAATCGGAATTATTAGTAATTCATTATGCTTTAGTATGATTTAATTGAGAAAAATCTGTTCGAATTAGATAAATATCTGTTGGAATTACGACTTCGGGACTGAAATTGACAACCATAATGGGTTCAGAAAATGAAATTGAGCACACTTATGTGTTACCGGGAATTTTTAGAACCATTCGAAACAATAAAGTGAAGACTGAATTTTATCTGATTCGTTATGCCCCGTTTGGCATGTTTTTGGCTTAAGTGGATTAATTGGATATTATGATATATACATATTATAAAGATAAGGATGCTTTGACCCATTGACTCAAACCAAAGAAAGAAAATCTAAGAGAGAGAGAGAGTTCGTGGAGAGAGAGAGACCAAGAGAGGAAGAGGAAAAAAGGGGAAACTCAAGGTTAAACTTCTCCATCCGAGTGTTAAGGTAAGGTTTTCATGAAATTAGTTGTTGATCCTTGGCATTTAGCATGTGGAACTCAAGATTATGGCATAAGATCATGAAATTTATGTTTAGACTCATGGTTTCCATGCATATTTGGCATATTGAGGGAGAACCTCCATGAATGTTTAGATATGAAGCTTTAATGTGTATGTTCATGGGTATTCATCTTAGTTCATGGGCTTGATTTTGTGTATATGATGCATGTGAGTATTTTGTAAAGAAAAATGAGTTGAGGGAAAGTGATTTTCAAGGTTGCATGCCCAGAAAATGAGATTGGGAGGGTTGAATGTCGGTTTGAAGCTTGAATCTGCAACCTGAGAACCCAGATTTTTCACAGTCCGCTCGAGCGGGGGATTGGTCGCTCGAGCGGGGATTTCACGATCCAAAGATCTCTGCCGTCCACATCCGCTCGGCGGGGTTTACGGCGAGGAGGCTATTTTTCAGAAATTTCAAGAGAAGTTTGGGCAGAGGTTTTACGTGATTTTAACATGTTAATTGCATCTTTTAGCATCTCATGAGCATGAATTAAAGTAAAGAAAGATTAGGATGAGCATGAAATGAATATGAAAGAATGTAAAAGAAGAAAGGAAATGATATGAATTATGTGAATTGATGATGAATGATAAGAAATGTATTATAATGTTAATTGCAGGTCACGAAGTGAAGACCGTGCCATCGGTTTCGGAAACCCTCTGTAAGTGACATTTCTGTAAAGATATGTTAATATGAAATTATGTTCTAAAAGTGCTATGATATGATACGTTTTGAAATGAGAATGTTTTCTGTGAACGAATGTTCTATTGCAAACCTAGTATGGCATCCATAGTCAGTTGAGTCATGGGGGTGAGAACATGCAGGCCCATGCGTCATGAGTCATGGGGGGCGGCATGGAAGGACAAGCCCATGACCGGTTACTGATCTCGGTATGTGTTTAATCGGTGTCCGGGACCGGTTACTCTAGTCGTTAGTCGACACATGTTATGTTCTATGGAGTATGCCATTACGTATGTTCTATATGATGATGATTATGCTTCAGTTTACGGTTTTATAAGAAATGTTGGAGTTCGTTCACTAACCTCTTTCTTTGTTATGTTACTTGTCGAGCTTTAGCTCATTGTTTGTATTTATGTATTTATAGGTGAGCAACTGGGAGTCTAGCGGAATCTCGGATCGAGCCGCTTTGAAAGCCTACCGCTTTGAGTGCTCGAGGGAGCTAGGCCTGGAAGGCCGTTTTGAGAGCTTTTCTTTTGTCTTGCATCTGTGGCATACATTTATGTTTTGTATATGAGCATGTTGTGTAAAGATAGTGGGTAATTAACTCATTTTTGGCATGTAATGTATGTTCATGTAAATGCACAGCTCTTGGACTATTAGGTTTCTTTTTCGCTTCCGCGGGCCCCGTTTATTTATGTTTTGTACAGTAAGGCCGGAGGTAATTTACGAATTACTGGCCGGTCACGTTGCCGGACTTTTCGGGGCAAGTTCGGGGCGTGACATGTACTCACCACTCCACGAGGGCATTGGTAGTACGCACGACCAGGGTTTCTTGCAGAACGCGAAATCTTTACGTTCTGATTACGTGCCACACGCACATACGGCTGGTGGTTGTGCTGATGTGGCAGTTGACATAAATGAGGCCATGGTTTCTTTGCGTGACTTTTTTCGGGACATGACAAGCACAACAAGAGTAGATCAATGGGTGTGACACTTTTGTTAAGGACATAAATTTGTTATACGGAAATGGGTAAGAAAATGGAACAAACGCCCTCCACATCACATTTACAATGCAGGAATACCACTGGTCACCCATTTTTTGAACCAAACATGAATATATTAAATAAAAAAAATCAAGTTGAAAAGGATAAAATACCAAACTGTCGCAGGATATTACCAACACTGGTTGATCACTCAAACATCATGCAAGGCAATAAGTCCATGTTATGCAGTCAAGGAAAGGGTAAAATGTTGTGTTTGCCTGGTGCATGTAAAATAAGTAAAATAGTGCTACAATTTCTCACAAAATGAACATGATGGCTAGTACATTAAAATTATACAGTCTCCAAATTTACCTTTAATCAAAAGAATCATTAAAAACTTATTATATTACGATTCCGACATCACAAAAACATTTTAATTGTCTGCCATATATAAATAAATGTATCCCTATTTTTGCGGAAATGGTAAAGACCACAGAAACTTTAAAATAAAGTTCGTGCATATGAGAGCACATGGATCTGATATCCATGGTTTCTGAACGACTAATTAGATTGGTTGTCATGCTGTAATTTCTGAACCACAAAAATTTTAAAATAAAGTTTGTACATTTTGACATAAAATAAATTCTTAACTGGTTGGTGAGTTAAAACTATCGGATTTACTTCATTACAATGTATTTACTTCATTACACGCTCTCTTCATGAATCACAATGGTCAGAAACTTTAGGCTAAGCCACTAAAAAGAAACTATGGCATAGATATAAAAATAAAGTATACAAGTGCAAGTGGTGAGACAAATTGAAAACGGAAAAGGAAAGTGGTGAGACAAATTTTTTTGGGGAGACAAACAAACAGCAAACGAAAAGGGAATTTTTTGTAGAAGACAAATTGAAATTGGCAGACACACACACATACACACACACAGACACAGACACAGACACACACACAGACACAAACAGAGTATAGATGATGAGAAATGCCCCCTACAGCTTTTTAGAGATCTTTAAGAGTTATATCAAATCAACTCACCACTAATTAACCAACACATAGAAAGAACCTTTTTTGAGTTCATCTGACCTAAAAACCTCCCTACAAAGGTAATACCAAAATCAGACAAGAAAAATGAACTATACAAATCAGAAGCACTAAAATACTTGCAGAAAGATTTTTAAAGAATAAAGAAGATGCATAGAAAGATGAGATCTTTGGAGCTCAATCTCAATGAAAACTCAAAATCTTGGTAGATCTTTATGGGTTTTGTGATGACCCATCTCTGCAAAATGTGCTGAGAGTTTAATAAATTTGAATTTCTTCAAAGAAAAAATCTAAGCAAATAACACATACATGAATCGACAAAAGGCCTTGTGAGGTGTGCTCAAATTGAAAAGAGAGAGAAGAGCCCCTTTCCTTCGGCCCCTTTGATTGATCTTTCCTTTTGGTTTGTTTTGGAGAGGGAGAGAGGAGAGTGTGATAGACACACACAGAGAGACACAGACACACACACACACAGACACAGGCAGACACACACACACAGAGACAGAGTTCATCCATATACAAAAAACAGAGCATTTAAATAATGGTTATGAGATCCACACCCCCCCACCACCACCAAAAACCCGGTAATGTGTAAAGTGGTGTCCGTAGATGAAAAGAATCCCTAAAACCCCAAACATGGCACCGTGTAGGGGAGTTCCTGAAAATATTCCCCAAATCTGAATTCTACCGACAGCTTCAAATATGGAAGTGGTCAGACAAAGCGCGAGACACACACACACACACAGCACGACAGAGAGAGAGAAAGACAGTTCATACATATATCACAAACAGACCATACGAGTCATGGTTACATTCTAAAACAGAAACAAGAGATGCTGAAGAGAGAGACAGAGAGAGAGAGAGAGAGTGAGTGAAGAAGAGCATACCTGCGGCTGGGGGAATCGTCGGGGAATGGACTGCTTCTCCGTCGGCCTTCGCGGACTGTCGTCGTCGCTTGGTTTTTCCTTCTCTTCAGATCAGAGCTTCTACTATCATCTGGCGTTGAACGAAGAACCCGCTTCATCTTGATGTTGAATAGCTGAAGGTAGTACAGTCTCTGATAATAGCTCTGAAATGATTCCAATCAGTGTTTGACATAAAGAGAGGGTAAAAACGGAATAACAAAAATTAATGAGGGTAAAATAGTCTTTTTACACCACAGTTGGCACCCATCACGTGAAGCTACTATACATAGGCGTGTAGGTATACTTTTTGGCTTTTTTAGTAACTTTTTGGCTTTTTGGCTAAAAATGTTAGTTGCCAAACGAGGCCCTAATATACTATTATATAACCTAATGGCTATTATATTATATAATACAAATACAATATAAATACAACATAAATAAATATGATATATATTTTATTTTATTAAATAACTACAACATATATAAATATATTTTATAAAATCAATACATGTAACACCTTTTTTTTATGCATATATGAAAGTATAAATATAAATATTCTGATTAATTATATATAATTAAATATCACATTAAACTAATTAAATATTGTACGGGCAAAGAAAAATCACGTACTTGTTAATAAATAAATCCAACGAAGAAGATGAATCAGCACCACCACACTATCACTATCTGCAAGACAAAACACCCCCAGCCGTAGCCGGGGCCCTCCGATACCCAAGTTAGTCCTCCAATATTATCAAAATATTTAATGGACTAATTCATAGAGATAAATTGTGTACCTCAACACATAAGGGTGTTGCCTATTTATAATATCCAGTGACTTACTTAGCAAGTAGTTTGAATGTTTCAGAAGTTATATTCCAAACAATCTCTGATTGTTGAGGACTTCTATATTGAAAAGATTTCATATCCTGATAGGTTTTGCACAACATAAAACACTAATGCAGTATTTGATAAGAATTTGATAACTGTCATACACATGATAATTTATAATTACGCCACGTGGCAGTGTTGGGATCCACATAATTCCTGTAGTTATTTTTATTCTCTCTCAATTGCCCCCAAGCTTTCATTCTCTTTGAACCCAGTGAAAGAGTGGAAGCTTTCTGTTGTTATAATAAAAATAGCTGTGTAATAATGCCTAGCTAAAACTATACATGGGTGCTAGGGCTTATTCCAAAATGCATAATTTTATTAGGACTTATTTCGAAAATGCCTAATCTTATTAAGGCTTATTCCAAGAATGCCTAACCTCGTTAGGACTTATTCCGAAAATGCCTAGCCTTGCTAAAACTTATTCCAAGAATGCCTAACCTCGTTAGGACTTATTCCGAAAATGCCTAGCCTTGCTAAAACTTATTCCAAGAATGCCTAACCTCGTTAGGCCTTATTCCGAAAATGCCTAGCTTTATTAGGGCTTATTCCAAGAACGCTTAATCTTGTTAGGAATTACCAAAACACCAACTTGCTTATTGGCAAGCAAAACCCGCTCAGCAAGGAATCCCACTGTTGGACAAACCACCAACCTACTCTACAAAAATTTTCAAAGTTGGTCACACTTGCCAACCCACTTTGCTGAGCAAAACCCACTCGACAAAGATATTTCAAGTTGGTCAAACCTGCCAACCTACTTTGCTGAGCAAAACCCGCTCTACAAAGATTTTCAAAGTTGGTCAAACCTGCCAACCTACTTCATCAAGCAAAACCCGCTCAACAAAGATTTTTTCAAGTTGGTCAAACCTGCCAACCTACTTTGCTGAGCAAAACCCGCTCTACAAAGATTTTCAAAGTTAGTCAAACCTACCAACCTACTTCACTAAACAAAATCCGCTCGATAAAGATTTTTCAAGCTGGTCAAACCTGCCAACCTACTTTGCTGAGCAAAACCCGCCCTACAAAGATTTTCAAAGTTAGTCAAACCTGCCAACCTACTTCACCAAGCAAAACCCGCTCGACAAAGATTTTTCAAGTTGGTCAAACCTGCCAACCTACTTTGCTCGACAAAGATTTTCAAAATTGGTCAAACCAGCCAATCTAGTTCACCAAGCAAAATCCGCTCGACAAAGTTTTTCAAGTTAGTCAAATCTGCCAACGTACTTTATTCGACAAAGATTTTCAAAATTAGCCAAACCTACCAATCTACTTCACCAAGCAAAACTCGCTCAATAAAGATTTTTCAAGTTGGTCAAACCTGCCAACTTATCTCTTGCCCAAACCAGCTTGGCAAATAGATAAAATTTGTAACCAAAGGGTAGGGTAATTCATATTGCCCCCATGATCCATAAAGCGTGAACTCCATCTTAGCATATTTGACCTAAATAATAGTCTTTATCCACGTTTGGTATAAAAAATCATATTTTTCAGATAATAAAAATCTGATATAATAATTTGATCTTCCATGTATTCGTGGTTGGGATAATAATGCATAAACTCCGTACTCCATATATAATCAAAATTCGACATAATGTATTAAATCTATGCTCCGTAGAATAATAATTGATAATAAGACCTCCATGTCCAGCATGATAATGCATAAAACCCATACGTCGTAGATAATAAAAATCCAATATAATGCATAAGATTTATGCTCTACAGCATAATAACTGATAATCATGCCTCCATGTCCAAAATAATAATACAAAAAAAAAAAATTTACTCCACAGAACTGCTCTGTTTTCTCATTGAATCAGGTTTGGCGCTGAGCAAGACAAATTGATTCATGTCCACAAAGTATAGCATGCCATAATATTACTTCATAAGAGTCTTTGTTTTAGAAATTCCAAGCCAAAAGAAGATCCAAATACCTTAAATAAAATTAGTGATGTTAGGCTATAGTACTGCTCGATGTGACCCAAATTAAATTCAGGGGCAATCAAATTGCATCCACGAAGCTTACGCATTGTCTCACTAGCAAAGCTGCTACAGCATCATTATGGACATATTGCTTTACATGGATTGGGAATATGTCCCTTAGCCAATTTAATACTCTTTCGTGATTCGTTGGATGGTTAACACTAGATACATCCAAACAAATAATACCATATGAACAAATCTCTTTCAACTTGAATTTAAAAATGTTTCTACCATAACCTGTTCTAATGTATCTCTGACTGTAGTTTAAAATCAATGTTGATGTATCTTAGTGTTGATAACTGTGAATTCATCTTCTTTGTAAGATTTAGTCGATTCCCACAGACGGCGCCAATTATATGGGCAAAGAAAAATCACGTACTTGTCAATAAAGAAATCCAACGAAGAAGATGAATCAGCACCACCACGCTATCACTATCTGCAAGACAAAACACCCCCAGCCGTAGTCGGGGGCCCTCTGACGCCCAAGTCAATCCTCCAATATTATCAAAATATTTAATGGACTAATTCATAGAGAGAAATTGCGTACCTCAACACATAAAGGTGTTGCCTATTTATAATATGCAGTGACTTACTTAGCAAGTAGTTTGAATGTTTCAGAAGTCTTATCCCAAACAATCTCTGATTGTTGAGGACTTCTATATTGATAAGATTTCATATCCTGATAGGTTTTGCACAACATAAAACACTAATGCAGTATTTGATAAGAATTTGATAACTGTCATACACATGATAATTTATAATTACGCCACGTGGCAGTGTTGGGATCCACATAATTCCTGTAGTTATTTTTATTCCCTCTCAAATATCACATTAAATTCTCATGTATCTACACAATTAATAAAGCCAAAAATAAAATGAAGTAATAATAATAAATAATGGCTTACGAAAAAATTAGGGTCGTTACAAGGTCTAACTTTCAGATCACTACAGGACTTGAATCTAGTGTTTGTCGAACTCCAAGAGTCACACACACACTTTTTTCATGGGATCTATGCTTTTCACATGTGGGATCACATTCTTTCATGAAGAATTTTCTACAAGCTGTGCAAATTGTCTTTTCAAGTAATTGTGTTTCTTGGATAAACTTATGTGTTTTAAGGTACAAAACTGAAATTCCTTGCTTGCTTCACCATATTTTTTTGTCTTTTTCTTCTTGTTCATTGTTTTTAGTGCAGTGTTTGTGGTTGCTTTTAGTGAGGGGAAGTTTGGTTTATCATTGCAAGGGTTTGTTAGCATAAACTTACATTGATTAGTTTGGTAAGGGAGATTGGCATTCGTTGGTTCGCATGTTGCTTTGCAATGCTTGTTGATTACTTACTTCTCGCATGCTATTAATTTTTTCGTCATCTTATCCCTACTTGTGTGGTTTATGCTCTTGCTTTAGTTGTTTGAGCTTCCTTTAACAATTCATGACAAAAAGGGGGGAGAAGTTTTAGTCAAAACTGTTTTTGAGCGTGTTTGCATGTTTCTTAGGATTTTCATCTATTCATGTTGCATGTTCTTAAATTCTTAAAATCTCCAAGTTGCATCTATTCATGATTTCCATCTCATGCTTCAAGATAATCGTATTTTCATATTTCCATCTCATATTTCAAGATAATCTTGTCATATGTCTATTACTTTTTCATATACTCTTGTAGCACTAATAGTTGTTTTGGAGATTATGGCACTAATAGTTATTTTGCAAATCATGACCTTGAGGAAAAAGTTTACTTTTGTTGGCTGTAATGGGTTGGGGTGTTTAGGATTTTATTTGTTAGGTGTGTTTTGTCACGACATTGCCAAAGGGAGAGATTGCTAGGTTTTTATTCTTGGCAATCCCATTTGACAAAACTCCTTTCAATTGTAATTTTATTCGCTCATTTATTTCAATGAGGCTATGAGTATTTAGATGTAAATCCAACTCGAATTGTGCCTATGTAGAAGAGTTTGTGATCTTTATCCTTTCATATTTGCCACTTCGTTGATTATGTCTGGGATAGAGCTGCCCGGTTAGCTCGTAGGGGTCTAGAGGGGAGTGCCCCTTGGCGGGTCCGAAGCAGCGCCCAGGTGGGGTCGAAGGGCAGCGCCCCATAAGCCAAAAGCAAAATTGCAGTCGAAGTTGTTTGTCCGCTTGAGCGGACATTCCTGCGCTCGAGTGAAGATCACGGCCCTTCAGAAGTTTCACTCACTTGCAAAAATACTGGGAGTTATTTTTTTCCGCTCAAGCGCAATTCCTGCACTCGAGTGGAGATCGCAAATCTGTTTTCTATAAAAGGTGAGGTTTAGTTAAATTTTAGGGTACGGCTTCCAGATTTTCTTTTTGGATATTAGGGTTTTTATTTGGAGCCTCCATGCTAGTTTATTTGATGTTTGTTTGAGTTTAATTCATGGTTTGAAAGTATACATCAAAAGATTGTTTGTTTCATTCAATATAAAAGAGAGAGTTGTTCTTGGGTGAATTCCCAGGAATTTGGGCCTGAAGCTTTGGCGGATTCTAACATGGCTCATTGTCGTGGATTCGACATCGGCGTTATAGATTTAACGTTGGACAAGACAATTCCGAGGTGAAGACGGGGTTGGAAGAGGCACATAGGGGTCGGTTCAATTCAGACGTGGATTCGCTAGGTAATTGAAAGCACACTTGTGTAATTTCTTTGTCTTAGTGGATTGTTTTGTGGCTTTTTCCCGTGGTTTTTTATCACAATTAAAGGCGCTCCAATTGTGATTTTTTCACGTAAAATTGTTGTATTGATTTGTCTTTGATTGTTTAATTAGGATTGTTAATTACTAGTTTAAATTGATACATAATCACAAATCAATATCTAGGAGATTTTTAGATTTTTCACTTTACATCTATACAAGAGTGTTGTGAATCAAATGGGTCTTTGATTGTTTGCTCTGTTATTCATCCCTTCTCAACACAAATAGGTCTTCCAACAATCATTCCTTCTTTGCTCTTGTTAGATTCTTTGCTCTTGAGCGATTCAAATGTGTTGTGAATCAGGTACTTTACATCTATACAAATGGGTCTTCAAACAATCATTCTTTTTTTGCTCTAAATCAATCGTACCCATTCAAGAGTGTTGTGAATCAAGAGTGATATGTATACATATCTGTCGAGAAAGAATCGAACAAATGGAAATAACAGAGCAAAGAAGGGAAAAACTATGAAATCTTCGTATTCTAGGTACGATTCTTGTTCCCAATCAATGAAACGCACCAACTCAGCCAGACCCATTACAATTTTTCTCAATAACCAAACAGAGATGTGTGAAAAATCAGAGCTTGTGGATCCAATATAAAAGCAGAGACGTGCACTCTCTCTACACTTTCTCTCACTAAACTCAAGGACTCTCTATGCTTGAGGAGAAAAGACTTTTTTTAGGCTCAAAAAGACAGATCAAATCGAGAGGACAGTGGATATACACAAAGAGTTTTACAAGAAAAAAATGTGTACAGATATCTCTATTTTGGATGTTTAAGTGTGTAGATAGATGTCTATTTTGGTCATTTTATTTAAAGGTAAATTTGTAATAAAAATAAAGTTCATTAAGTGTGTGGATAGAAACAATGTGGTGTATGGAAATAGAATGTAAGTAGAATCACTCGAAAAGAAATGTAAGTGAATGATGTATTTTTACTGTTATAACCTTTTTTAGATTATAACAATTTGAGCCTATTTAATAATAATAACTGTGTGTGTCAATTTCTGACCACACTGCCAAACTAGTACTTAGCTGGAGAGCACCGGCAGAATAGGTTAAACCCGAACGACCTGTCAACAAAAAGAAGAGATTTCGACGGTGGTTCGTCCACCCGGTTCCGATGATCAAGTCAGTTATCTTTCAAAGATAACAAAAGTGCTTAACTCACTATTCAAAGCATAAAAAACATACCTTAGACCCATGGGGGTACCTCTCTTTTATAGCCAACACTTACTTAATCCCAATAGAAGCCTAACTTCAATGGACTTAGGATTACTGCTAATCTTGGACTCCCAATAGGATTAGGATAAACTCTCTAAGAGTCTTTATCCAAATTGAAGTCCCCTCTTATTCTAGGACTCTTGTCCCTTATCCGCTTATCTCGGATTCCAGTATCTTCACAGATAACCTTGGCCTAACTAAGATGATCTCGGCGTCATGACCAAGAGACGTGGCACCTCGGCCACGTGTTGTCATTAAAAAATTATGTCCCCACAATAGCAATAAAGTGGCAACTTCAATTATTCACCCCACACATAAAAAAATAAAAAATAAATATGAATAAATAAATAAATAAAATAGAAAAGTGCAATAATTGGTTCATGTTAAAATAAAATAAAAAAGACAAACTTCACTTTACTGCCCTATGATTTGGCCCATGTGCGGATCACCCTCTATCATTTAGATATAACCACTTTGATCCAAAAAAATATTTAATATAATCATATAATCCCATTATGGTATGTAATCCAAAGTGCACAGTTAACTTTTTCGTCTCTGTTACTGCCATCTCCAACCTCACAGGATGATCAGATTCACAAATCCAGAAATTTCTTTTGTTGTATAAATTGTGGGATCAAATAGAGCAAATAAATTCATATTTTATAACTAAAATTATAGAATACAACATCATGCTAGAAAATCAAACTAGAAGAACAGAAATACATAAAATAAAATAGCAACAGTAATACTAACATAATGGTAGGCATGTAAATAAATCATGAACTCAACCAATGGTCAATTACCCTCCGAAACAGTGGCAGTATAATATAAATCAAATTGAATATCTAATAGCTTATAAATCATGGGAGAAGACAGCATGCAAAAAATATTAAATTACTATCCTCATCAAAGAAGTTCTTGGCACAGTCTCCAAACAACCAGGGAAATAAAAACTAGGTAAATTAATTATATCACATAAAACAGTAGCAGCAGGTTATATGCGAATCTATTAATCAATTGCATGGAAAAAAATATATGATCTAAGATTGTTGTACAATCCTAGGAAAATTAACTCGTCCAATTACATATGAATTTATTTGTTCCAATTTCATGGAAAAAAAATACTAATATGTTTTAAGCTTGTTGTACATATTGCGTGATTAAATAAAAACAAATAGATTCATATGGAACAAACATTTTGAATTTCAGAACAAGAACATATTGGAATTTATAGAAATTCATAATAAAATAAAACTAGCAAAAGGAAACAAACTGAAGCCTACACTAGAAAGTGTCCTTAAAACAGATTCGCCGCCTCACTGGTTGGGTGCTGGAGGTTTCTTCGACGTCTGTCTCCCAGGATACGATGGTTGAACTAGCTACAACAAAAGCACCAACCCTCGACGAACAAAACTAAGGCAGCACTCTCTCATTAGGAAGAATATAAAACTTGGAGGAAAAATTCTGAACTCACAAAGATAGCAAAGATTTCTTGTGTTAAAGAATGAAGGAGAGGGTCTCCTTTTACACATATGGAGGGAGAGAGGAAAAGGCTCTTACAACAAATGCAAGAGATTTAATTTTGCAAAACTCGTAATTGATGGCTTTAATCCATCATCATTATAGAGGAGTTACACCCATTTTATACAAATGTGTAATGTGTATAATTCTGCAATCACCTTTTCCAACACCTCTTTCATGAGGCCAACTTAATAAGTCAATTTCTCGTTCAAATCTTAATGGTTTTTTGTCATTGTTTTTGTGGTGTAAAGATTTCATTATAAAGAATCTAAACCCATTTTAATCCACCTCAATTAAGGATTGACATCTACTTTAATATTGCATAAAAGTCACCAAACAACCATTATTTTTCCAGCACCTCTACTCTATAATTCTCTCTATAGTTGCATTGGACGGCAGAACACTCTAGTGATGTCCATTGTGGACCACAAACTCGAGCCATTATCTATGCTTTGTGGATAGCCTCAAAAGAAGCTTGTGCAATAAAATGCATGGTTGTTCTCCTTAGGCCCTCTAATATGTTCCAGTTAAATGTATGGTTCTTATGTATTATGTATGTAGCAGAGCTATGAAAGCTTCTCTATATGTTTATATACAGATATATCTGTTATTGAGCATTATTCTTTATGAAGTAGTAAAAAGTTTAGACCTTTCTGTGAAATGTGATTCAAGTTTCTGTAATAAATTACGACATTTTGTTGTGAAAAATTGCTAAGGCAGCTCAAAATAATTTACATATGTTCTTTAGTTTTTCTGTCTTCATTCCACACAGTTCCATTAATTGTTGGATATAATTTATTATCGTGTTTGTTTGCTCCCTTGCCTTTTTAAGCTATTTAGTGACTTGATGGGATCTTTGGTGCCCTTTTGATGGCTCTACTATTTTACTTAATATTTATTTATGTTGTATATTTTGAAAATGCTCACTTGTTTGAAACACAAGCCCATTTCATTTTTTCTTCTTTTTTTTTATATAAAGAAAATATTAAATATCAATTTTCTTTTTTGCTTTGCTCAAGGTTTTACCATATAAATTAATGGTTCCAATTATCCAAATTGAATCTTGTAATGAACCCACCAACACACAACACAGTCCAATTCACAAAACCAAACTAAAGGAAAATGAGTAACTAGAATTTAAAAAATGGTATCAACATCAAGTCAAGTGCTAACCTAAGGCATACTTTAATAGTCCATTATTAATGGTTGCCAAGTCAAGTCCATTATTAATGGTATCAACATCAAGTCAAGTGCTAACTTAAGGCATACTTTAATAGTCCATTATTAATTGTGTTATGTCTCTTGAACAAACCTACCAGTTGGGTTGAGTCTCAAGGAGATCAATGATAGACTATAGATAGTGCCATAAACAAGTTGAGTCGAACTGAGAAATATGTTAAATTCAACGAGCTTGTTCAAACTTTAGTTTGTTTATATAATGAGTCGATTGTAATTGAACTTTTAATGAGCTGAATACGGGTCAAGTTTGAATATATTGATTTTTTTATTATTTATATAAGTAGCCAAGTAGTATGTTGTTTAAATTTTAACTTGAAAACTGAATGAATTTAAATTTTTGTTCAAGTTTGGTATATTATATAGGGCTACAAATTAGTCAAGTTGAGTTTTTGGGTGTTCAAGTTTGTTTGTTTGTTTAAAAATTAGTTGAGTTTGAACTCGACTTGTTAATTTTAGAAACTCGAGCTCGATTCGAGTCAACTTAATTATATAAAATGAGCCAAGTTTGAGCTTATTTTTTTTATATAAAAAAAAAAAACTTAAATTAATTCTATATAAAAAAAGAAAATTTTATTAGCAAAATATAAAATAATATTAATTAATCAAATATATAAATTTACACAAAAAATTAAACACAAACAGAAAAATAAAATAAATTAATGAAACATCATTTTTTGAACAAATTACACTAACAATCCCTGCACTTTATCTCTCATGTTATTTTGGTCCTTGTAGTTTTAATTTGCTCAATTTTGACCTTCAATTTTTGATTTTGTATCATTTTAGTCCAATTATTAACACCTGTAACGCCCTCAAAATACACAATAGGTACATCCTAACACATATAACAATAATTGCATGAATCAGAGTAAATAGTCCTTTTATTACATGAAGTCAATAATACAAAAGAGTTTAACTAAAGTAGATACCCTATTGGCTTACACCTTTCTAAGTCTTGACTTGGTTACAACAAAATAAGCTTCGCTCAATTTCAAATTTAGCCCTAGGCTATATAAAATAAATAAAATATGAAGCTCTTGATTCCCAAAGGTCCCTCCAATGTTATTGCCTTGGTGGAGGCATGCCATCATTACCTGAAAATGTTATTCCCAAATAAGATGAGCCACAGCCCAGTAGAAATCATCTAACACAGTATATGAAATTTAGCAAAGGTATAAGTACACTATGCATATACAACGTCAGTGATAAAGACATCCACATTTTATATAGTCATAAGGTACCAAACTCATTTCTTAAACCATTTTCCTTCAATTCGTTTAATTACATAAAGCCAATTTCATCGTTCCTCAACAACCCAAATGAGACTACAACTCATTAATTCTATAACCACATCATCAACATATAAGCATTTCAAGCTTTTCTTTCACGGATATTTCATCTGCGGGCAGCCGTCAAACGGGACCTATGTAAACGTAGGCCATACAAGCACTACAAACTTTCCTTTCATGGATATTTCGTCCGCGGGCAGCCGTCAAACAGGACCTATGTAAACGTAGGCTATACAAGCACTACAATTGCCATTTTATAGATATTTCATCCGCAGGCTAGGCATCCATGTATAATTTTAAGACTTTCACCCAAGACACTCCGGCCAACTTAATTATAATGGAGTCCATCCCCTTTCTCCTCCCAAACAACCATTCATACACATGCAATGTACGTAAACACAAAATCAAATAATAGAGTACATCACCTTTCCACTCCCACATAATCATACATATACAATGTATATAAATATAGTCATATTCAATAATAAACAACAAGAGATTAGTTTTAATTTACCTAATCCTCATGCAATTTCTACAACAATCATAACTATCCTCCACCGATAGCCCAATGCAGTTATCTCTAAATAGATATTTAATTTTGCGATAGATAATTAATTCAAACTTCCAAAGAATGAGTTAATACATAACCAATCCCACTATTCATATCAATACCCTTTCAATTTCACATTTTCAATACTAATTTCAATTATTTATATAAAATAATCATGATAGTCATTTTAGAGCAAAATCCCATTTTCCAAATATCAACCCAAATATCATACTCAACCATTTTAGCCCAACATAATCTCATTTTCACAACCCACATTCATTTATTTCATGTTCAACAATAATCCTTTTTTCCATATTATTTCCAAACCCTAGGTTTGCTTACAGCACTCTCAAATTACATCATTTTTACACAAGGTACAAATAACTAAGCTAAATATCATATGAAGGTGTAGAAAAGATTCTTACCTCAAAGGAAGAAGATGAGCCAAACTAGAGAAAAACTCCAAGAACACCGAAACCCACTTCTGTTCGGATCAAAATGTAAATCTTGAGATGCTCTATCTTTTTCTCAAAGGCGCAAGGGTGAAGAGATCAATGGATCTAGATGAAATCTAAGAGAGAATGTGAGTTTTAGAGAAAGAAACTCAAGAACAAGCTTTTTGGATAGTTTTAGAGAAAGAGAGAAAAGAAAAAGTGATTCAAAATGTCATCTTCTCGGACTGTTATACACGCAGTCCATTCGAGCGTGGAAAGCCCCGCTCAAGCGTCATACACAAAGTTCTGCTCGAGCATGAAATTGGACGCTTGTAACACCCCAAAATAATCTCACCAATCTATTATATCAATTTCGCTTCCTAAATAAAATAATAACCATGTTCCTTTACATAATTCCAAATGTTATACGATAGTAATCTCACATGCGATTATACATTCATTGACAAACTAGTACATAAATCTATAGCATGTAAAATCATTAAAACAAAATGAATAAGGCCCTTAATGGCTTACAAGTTCCAAGGCAATAGCTCGGTTACACAAAACGGTCTCTCGGACCCATACACATTAGCCCTTGGCTTTACAAAAATTCACAACAAAATAAAAAGCAATCTACTCTTCACAAGAGTATATCCACGCCCTCAATTCGACGGGATCACCACATCTTTACCTGCACCAAAATCCCATAGGGGTGAGCATAAAGCCCAGTAGAGAATTCTCACAAAGTATATACAGTTATGCCAATTCCCTCAACATTAAAAATGCATATGTAGTGCCATGCAAATGCCAATAATGAAGGAAAATTTCATTTCAATGCACTATTTGGAAATCATCATGTTCTTCATAATATTTTTTTCAGTCTCATCAATTTCACAATTTCCAATATTTAAATCAATCGGGACGGTAAATACGACACTGGTAATCCCTAGGTTCGTGTCTGCGAGTAGGCTCTACGAGCTCTACCAATATCCCACTTTACCAGTTGCTAACCAGGAGGGAAGTAGTACCTCCTCCGCGCGTGTTTTCGGTCTTTCACCCCGGACACTCAGGCCAACTTATCAATCTCATCTACACCGCCTAACCGGACTTACCAACGTATTTACCCCTTTAACATTTCCATAGTTCTCATTACAATTAATCTTTCTCAATGTAAATGTTTTTTTCCAACTCATGCCAAGATGTACAATAACGATAATAAAGCAATTGAGAATGTGATGCAAATATCTACTAACTCGTAGCATTTCTCTATTTCAAAATATCTCTATAAAAATATCCGTAACTACCTTCACATTTCCTCCTTTCAATGTTCCTTCACAAAACAACCATATGTCATTAACATATTTTTACACTTTCTCTTTCACTCTAAACCCTATTTTTCTCCCCCTTCTCTCTAGAAAACTTCTTCACACATTAAGACTCTTTGATTTTGCAAATTTTTGGGTCAAGATCATCATCATCTTCCTCTAATCTTGAAGATCTAAAGTTAGGGCTTCACTTGGTGTGGTGGAAATCCAAGGTTTCTCTCATCTATGAAGCTAGGGTTTCATTTTTCTCCATCACCAAGACTTTGAGGTAGGGATTCTTGAGTCATATATACAAGTTTTGCTAGGTTGATGTTGAATTAAAAGTGTTTTTTGAAGTTTTGTATTGATTTTAGATTTTGACTTAAAATGTAGAGAGTTTTGAATATGGGTTTATATCTCAATCTTTTTACTACCTTTTGAGGGTTTTCCTCTATTAAACTCAAAAAAAAAAGAAAAAAAGGAAATAGCTTAATGGAGTTTCTCTTGAAAAATGAGGAAGATTTGTTTTTAATGAAAACCCTAGAAATTTGGGATCTTGGAAAAATGGAAAATGCCCATTTGAAATTCTTTATTTTCTTGTGTCAGGGGGATGAATGAGAGTAAGTTTCATCAAATGCTTCGCAAAATGGCAATTTAGTTGATATTTGAGAAATGAGATGTTATTTTAATATATCCACTAACACTTGAACATGCATTGTTGTGAATGGCAAATTGTTGTGCACCATGGGTTGTGAGAATTGCAATCATGGGAGATTAATATTTGAAAACATCATATGTAATCTTGAAGGGACTAGATGGTTAAGACTTGTGAAAAGAGAAAATGTAAAAATGTGTTAATGACATATGGTTGTCATGTAAAGGAACATGGTTATTATTTTATTTAGGAAGTGAAATTGATGTAATAGATTGGTGAGATTATTTTGGGGCGTTACAACTTGGTATCAGAGCTACCAGGTTTGAATACTTAGGGCTCGTGGGAAGTGGTTGTTATACCACAATGGGTTCATTTCGCATGATTAGGAAATGTTTTGTTTATTTGTGATTGTGTAACAACATGTTTATGTGACTATGTGGGTATGAGATTAGACTTTTGGGATGTTATTTGCACCTGTTAGATTCCTTGAAGTCTTATTAGAAGGATACTTGATGGGACAAATTCTTGGTTTCTCATGGGATGAATCTCATCACTAAAGGATGATTCGTATGTGTTTATGTGACTAAGTGCTTATGTAGAGTGAATTGAATTATTTGTGTGTTAGAACATATATGGAATTGCTATAGTTTAATGTGTGAGGCATGTTGCGAGCACATTTGGGATGATGTGCTAAATTGTTTACTTTGATTCTCAATTAGGATGTCGGGAAGGATTCAAACACGAGGTGGTAGGGGTGGAAAGCGAGGTCGAGGTCGCCAGGGTGTACATGAGATACCGGTCCACAAGGTCCCGGTACAAGAAAAGGGTCTAGGCCAAGCTGGCATGGCTGAACAGATGGGGCAAACGGAGGTACCGAAGCAAGCCAGCCAAGCCGCAATGGGGGCTCTAGCCCGGGAGATGGCGGGGCCATTGAGGGAGTCCATGAACATACTTAGGGCGGAGACCCAAGCAAGGGAGAATGTTGCGGAGACAAGGGCGAGCTTCCTCATGAGGGAATTTTTGTGGGCCAAACCGGATGAATTCCATGGTGGCCCCGAGCCAAAGAAAGCAGATGAATGGCTCGAACAGACAGTGAAGACATTCGAGATGCTTCACATTGAGGGCAGTGAGCTTAGAGTGACTCTTGCGAGTTACTATCTCAAGGGGGACGCGGGCCAATGGTGAAAGTATGCCAAGGACCGAATTGAACCAACATGGGAGGCATTTATGGTGGCCTTCCAAGACAAGTATCTTCCTCTCACGGCTAGGGAGAGGTTGGGACAGGAGTTTCAAGATCTTAAACAGCTTAATATGTCCGTGGCCAAGTTCGAAGCAGCCTTCTCTAGTTTGTCCCGGTTTGCATCGGAATTGGTAGTGTCGAAGGAACGTTGTTGCATTGAGTTTGAGAAGAAGTTGAGGACGAAGATTTTGTTTAAAGTTGTCGGGAATA
The DNA here is from genome assembly GCA_025200525.1 of Camellia lanceoleosa. Classification (NCBI taxonomy): domain Eukaryota; kingdom Viridiplantae; phylum Streptophyta; class Magnoliopsida; order Ericales; family Theaceae; genus Camellia; species Camellia lanceoleosa. The sequence goes on along the minus strand of CM045764.1, from coordinate 107,862,248 downwards.
TGATCTGGAATTATGATCGCCTTGTGGAGGCAACCGCACACGTAGAGATTATTGTGGAGGCCGAGGAGGAGAGACTTCGGAATTCGAGGTCTAGGGGCTAAGGGTCACGGGGGGAGTTTAGGCCCAACAAGAAGAGCAGAAACACTTTTACATCCCAGTCTCAGCCGCAACAGTCTAGATCTACTTTCCTCTTGCCTAGTGCGGGCCCGGGAAAGAGTGCATCGAGTGAGTTTTCTTTCTTCAAATGTGGCCAACCGGGCCACAAGGCCTTTGCTTGTCCACAGAAGGGAGGAGGACAGCAGATGTTGCCACCACCACCACCTAACCGATCTCAGAGTCAGCCTCAGAGTATGGGTCAGGGGCCTACTTGCTACCAATGTGATCAGTCAAGGCACATGCAGAGAGCTTGCCTGCAGTTGGGAAGCGCATCTGGCACATCGGGGTCGAGGCAGACTTAGAGCCACCAGCAGGCTCACTCAGCTCAGACATCACGAGTTCATCAGGGAGCCACTTTGGCTCAGTTAGTACAGCAGGCCTATGCTTCGAGGGATGAGCAGATCGAGCAGAGGCCATAAAGGCGCATATATGCAGTTACCACGCCAGAGCAGTTACCAGGATCCTTGGTAGTGAGAGGTATTTTTATTGTGTGTAATTCTTTGGCCAGTGTATTGATAGATACGGGTGCATCTCATTCATTCATATCTGCTGCATTCGCATCTGCATTGGGGCTAGAAGTGGCACAGCTAGCATCTCCGCTCAGAGTAAAGTCTCCTGTTGGAGGTACCGCTGACTTAGATCGGGGTTGTCATGATTGTGAGATAGAGGTTGCTAGGCGTAGACTCCCGTTTGTTTTTGTATTGCTAGACATGTCAAGTTTTGATATCATTCTAGGCATGGATTAGTTGTCTTCGTATCGGGCAGTGATTGATTGTTTTCATCAGAGGGTCATAGTGTGCACCTTGAGTGGAGATTGTTTTTACTTTTTAGGAGACAGGGTTGATCGGGTCTTGTCGTCAGTATTTGATCCTCGTAGTAGAAACGAGCTTAGTGGTCTTCTTGCTACTCTCTTGGATAGTGAGAGTGACGGGACTCGAGTTGAGTTGCCAAGGGTAGTATGTGAGTACCCGGAAGTGTTTCCCGAGGACCTTACTAGTTTGCCACCCCACCGGGAGATTGAGTTCACCATCGACTTAGTGCTTGGAACGGCACCAATTTCCATGGCGCCGTATAGATTTGCACCCGTAGAGTTGCATGAGTTGAAGATTCAACTCCAAGAGCTTTTAGACAAGGGCTTTATTCGCCCTAGTATGTTGCCTTGGGAAGCGCTAGCTCTCTTTGCAAAGAAGAATGATGGGTCGTTGCGGTTGTGCATCGATTACCGCAAGTTGAACCGGGTTACCATTAAGAACAAATACCCCCTACCCAGAATAGATAACTTGTTTGATCAACTTAGAGGGTCTTGTTGCTTTTCGAAGATAGACTTGAGGTCGGGGTACCATCAATTGAGAGTCTGGGAGGAAGACATCTAGAAAAACAGCCTTTCGCACGCGTTATGGCCACTATGAGTTCCTTGTAATGCCATTTGGGTTGACTAACGCACCGGCTTCTTTTATGGATTTGATGAACCGAATTTTTAGGGAGTACTTGGTCCATTTTGTGGTCGTCTTTGTTAACGACATCCTATTCTATTCGACTTCCGAGGAGGAACACGAGGCTCATTTGAGGGTGGTGCTTGAATTGCTTAGAGAACATCAATTGTATGCCAAGTTTAAGAAGTGCGAGTTTTGGCTTACCAAGGTGAAGTTTTTGGGCCATGTAGTGTCAAGTGAGGGAGTAACCGTAGATTTGTCAAAGATAGATTCGGTACAAGATTGGAAGCAACCTAAGAATGTTTTTGAGATCCGGAGTTTTTTGGGATTGGCGGGGTACTACCGGCGTTTTGTGAGAGACTTCTCTAAATTGGCTGCGTTTTTGACTAGGTTGACTAAAAAAGGGGTCAAGTTCGTGTGGAGTGAGGCTTGTGAAAGGTCTTTTCAAGAGCTAAAAACTAGATTGACTACGGCACTGGTATTGATCATTCTGGAGAGGGGTTTGGGTTATACTATCTTTTGTGATACGTCTCAGGATAGGCTTGGTTGTGTCTTGATGCAAGAGGGAAAGGTTGTAGGTTACGACTCACAGCAATTGAAAACTCATGAGAAGAATTACCCCACCCACGACCTAGAACTAGCAGCGGTAGTGTTTGCCTTGAAATTTTGGAGACATTACTTGTATAGTGAGAAGTTTAAGGTTTTCTCCGACCATAAGAGCTTGAAGTATTTGTTTTCCTAAAAAGATTTAAATCTACACTAGTGGAGGTGGATGGAGTTTTTAGAAGACTATGATTTCAAATTACACTATCATCCGAGGAAGGCCAATGTAGTGGCCGACGCCTTAAGTCGAAAAACCGTGAGTAGTTTAACTAGTGTGGCCATGCAGGAGTGGGTCATGTTGGGTGAAGTCGGCAAGTTTGAGTTGCAATTGGGTGAGTCCGAAGATGGTGCAACATTGTTCACCTTGAGTGCTCAACCTACCTTGATTAGCAAAGCTGTAAAAGCACAACAGGAGGACCGAGAAGTAGAGTTAATTCGTAATAGAATCTCCAATGGGAAGAAAGAGAAGGGTTTGAACATTCACTCGTATTAGAGTGTGCGCTACCTAGACCGTTTGTTTGTGCCGGAATCTTATAGGGAGGATGTGCTTCGGGAGTTCCATCACTCACGCCTTGCAGTACATCCGGGAGGCACCAAAATGTATCATGACCTTAGCCATCAGTTTTGGTGGAGGGTTATGAAGCGGGATGTCGCATCCTTTGTGTCCAAGTGCCTTACTTGTCAACAAGTGAAGGCTAAACATCAAAGACCAGCGGGTTTGTTACAACCCTTATCAATTAGTCGAGTGGAAGTGGGAGCACGTTACCATGGACTTTGTAGTTGGGCTTCCTAGAACACAGTAGGGCAACGATGCCATTTGGGTAATTATTGATAGATTGACCAAGTCTACACATTTCATTCCAATGCGTACTAGCGACTCAGTTAAACACTTGACAAAGTTGTATGTTAGGGAGATAGTTCGACTTTATGGGGTTCCAGTAACCATTGTGTCAGATAGGGATCCTCGTTTTACCGCCCGGTTGTGGCAAAGCCTTCAAGAGGCATTGGGAACCAAGTTGACTTTTAGCACCACTTATCACCCTCAAACCGATGGGCAGTCGAAACGTACTATCCAGATTTTAGAGGACATGCTTAGAGCTTGTGTCCTAGATTTCAAGGCGTCTTGGGAGAGGCACTTGTGGTTGATTGAGTTTGCTTACAACAATAGTTACCAAGCTAGTATCGGGATGGCACCATTCGAGGCCTTGTATGGCCGGCCTTGTAGATCGCCTGTTTGTTGGGCTGAGGTGGGGGATGCACCGTTGTTGGGTTTGGAAATTGTTAGGGAGACAATTGAGAAAGTTGCTCTCATTCACAGGAGATTAGTTATGGCTCAAAGTTGATAGAAAAGTTATGCTGACAAAATGAGACGACCTTTGTCCTTTGAAGTGGGTGACCATGTTTTCCTTAAGATCTCACCTAGGTGGGGTTTGATGAGGTTTGGCAAGAGTGGAAAGTTGTCTCCAAGGTTCATTGGACCTTTCGAGATATTGGAGAGAATCGGGGAAGTGGCTTACCAGTTAGCTTTACCGCCACAACTTTCAGGGGTTCACAATGTGTTGCATGTGTCAATGCTTAGGAAGTACGAACCCGACCCTTCTCATGTGTTAGATTTGGTTGATTTGGAAGTAGATGAGGATGCCTCCTACGAAGAGCAACCAGTTCAAATTTTAGATACCCACGAACAAGTGTTGCGGGGCCAAGACCATACCGTTAGTGAAGGTGTTGTGGAGACACCATAGGATTGAGGAAGCGACTTGGGAGAGGGAGACGGAAGTCCGCTCCAAGTATCCGGATTTATTTGAGCATACCTAATTGTTTTATTTTAATTGTAATGTCCCCTAGTGATGAATGAGAGAATGTTAAATTGTTGATCTCATGTCGTTGTATGTGTTGTTAAATTAAGCATGAACTTATGGAAGAATGATATTTTGTTATAGATATTTTATCTCATATGCCTAACTTGAGCAATTGTGTTTTGATGAGATGATGATGAGAAGAAATGCTAGATGATGGTTGAACATTAATGCTGCAAATTGATAATGTTGAAATAATCATAGTTGCTTGAACACTCTTGTTTAGTGAGTTTATTCAAATTTCGGGGACGAAATTTCCTATGGTGGAGAGGTTGTGACGACCGGGTCTTTTCCTTTTTCTTTCTTTCTGTCTTCGCTTCGTTTCCCTTTTATCTTCATTGGGTTTGAAACGTCCGGAAATGGTTTTCTAGTTCCTATTTCATTCGATGTTGAAATTCGGTTGTTCTGGAGGATGTGTGGGTGAGTCCGGAGTGTCCGGGAGTGAAGCGGGAAACTTGGGCTACTGGACCATGGCCGCACGTGCAGGGCCCTAGGCCACATGTGCGGAGTTGGGCCGCATGAGCGGCGGGAGTGGCCGCATGAGCGGTAAGGGTTGAGGCACAGGACTTTGCATTCTAAAATCGATGCACAAGCGAGAAAATGGACCGCTCGAGCGGTGGGGTCGGCCGCACAAGCGGTGGAGGCCGCCGTACGTGTGGGGATGGGCGTCGCACGTGCGGCCAACAGGGCAGTTCGAAACTCTGTTTTTTATATCTTTTTGGTCCGAATGTCTCACTCTAAACCCTATTTTTCTCCCCCTTCTCTCTAGAAAACTTCCTCACACACTAAGACTCTTTGATTTTGCAAATTTTTGGGTCAAGATCATCATCATCTTCCTCTAATCTTGAAGATCTAAAGTTAGGGCTTCACTTGATGTGGTGGAAATCCAAGGTTTCTCTCATCTTTGAAGCTAGGGTTTCATTTTTCTCCATCACTACGACTTTGAGATAGGGATTCTTGAATCATATATACAAATTTTGCTAGGTTGATGTTGAATTAAAAGTGTTTTTTGAAGTTTTGTATTGATTTTAGATTTTGACTCAAAATGTAGAGAGTTTTGAATGTGAGTTTATATCTCAATCTTTTTACTACCTCTTGAGGGTTTCCCTCTATTAAACTCAAAAAAAAAAAAAAGGGAAATAGCTTGATGGAGTTTCTCTTGGAAAATAAGGAAGATTTGTTTTTAATGAAAACCCTAGAAATTGGGGATCTTGGAAAAATGGAAAATGTCCCTTTGAAATTCTTATTTTCTTGTGTCAAGGGGATGAATGGGAATAAGTTTTATCAAATGCTTAGCAAAATGGCAATTTAATTGATATTTGAGAAATGAGATGTTATTTTAATATATCCACCAACACTTGAACATGCATTGTTGTGAATGGCAAATTGTTATGCACCATGGGTTGTGAGAATTGTAATTATGGGAGATTAATATTTGAAAACATCATATGTAATCTTGAAGGGACTAGATGGTTAAGACTCGTGAAAAGAGAAAATGTAAAAATGTGTTAATGACATATGGTTGTTATGTAAAGGAACATGGTTGTTATTTTATTTAGGAAGTGAAATTGATGAAATAGATTGGTGAGATTATTTTGGGGCGTTATAACGCTCGAGCATCCAATGCACACTTCTAGTATTTTTAGACCTGCAAAAGAAATACTAAGAGTTGACAAATCTCGTTTGAGTGCAAGAATGGCTGCTCGAGCGAAGGAGCAAAATTTGTGAAGCCCGCTTAAGCGCAAAAATGCTTGCTCGAGCGGAGGAGCCAAAATCTAGGCAACAAAGGTTTGGAAAAAAATCAAGCAACCAACTTGTTCCAAATGTACAACTACAACCCAATAACCAAAATAAAGAGGAGACGAGGGAATAAGATATGAGTGACCATTCTAAACCATACCAACCCGAGTCCGGAATACAATAGATAATGGGTCAAAGCCGGAATCGCTATACACCGGTTAAAATTGTTAACGGAAAACAAACACGTGAGACGCACATGACCCTTTTTCAAGGGCAATATAGACATTTCACTATCCTTTCCTTGTTTCACCATCTTCTTCCTCTTGGACTCTCTGCAACACAATCACCTACCACCGTTGCTTTCCTCTACCACCAAAATCATTCATAGCTAATCCCAACATTAGCACCATCTACCTCCACCATATCAAACCTAGTATCATCTACCACCCAAACTACCAAACTCACCGCCCTGTCTTTTACACATACCCGCTATATCCATCACCTCCATCCAACCTCATTCATCTACCGCTATCATCTCACCATCACCAAACGACAAAGCAAAAATAAAAAAAAATAACAGAGAGATGATAACAATAACAATAACAAAGTGATAGGCCACCAACTTCTCCAAATCAAATAATAATTCAATCAAATCAAAAAAAAAATCATACAAATCAAATTAAAAAAAAATCAACCGAATAGAAGAGAGAAAATAAGAGTAGAAAAATATTGGCAAAGAAGATTCTTTGCAATTTGTTGAATAAATCGTCATGATCTACGAGAAGATCGGCATCTCCTAACCCCGACCTCCATCCGTCAGTTCCTCCATGACTTCCATTTGTCAACCCCTTCCTCACCTTGCTCAGCTGCGATCACTTTGGGCTTAGTTAGCCCCTTCACAACCCCTATCTATCTGCCCCTCATTTGCTCTCTTTCAGTTGTGATCCCCTCATTCTCTATCAGAATCTTTGTCATCCTTGTTCAGCAATGACTCTTTCCCCTTCTTTTTCCTTTCATCAATTCTTCTTTCACCATTCTCCAGCCGTGACACCCTTACCTTAGACCTCTAACCATGACCTCCCAATCTTCTCAACCATACTATTTTGTCGTCTCAACACTGATAAGCCACTACATTCCCCTTCTCCTGTTTCATTTTGTTTCTTTCCTCTTCCTCCTTCCAGTTCTCTTTTTAGAAAAATAAGACTTTAAGGCAAAATTATAATGAGTTAACTCACTGATTTGGAGGCAAAAAAAATAAATAGTATTGGTGAAGTTACTATTTTACCCCTAAGAGTATGGCATGTGTGCCTCACGTGTTTGTGTTTCTGTCAACAATTTTAACCGGTGTTAACAATTGGACTAAAATGATACAAAATCAAAAATTAAGGGTCAAAATCAAGTAAATTAAAACTACAGGGACTAAAGTGACACAAGAGGTAAAGTATATTTTTTATTTTTTTATTTTACGTTCCCAAGCCTTATCTAGTTGTGATTGGGCTTACTTCAACTCAACTTGATTACTAATCAAGATTTTAAAGAATTCCTTTGACTATACACATTCACAATTATTTTTTTTAAGGATGTGTTTGGTTTGTGAACGAATTTATGAAGGAATTTAGAAAATGAAATTATAAAAAAAAAAATGTATGAAATGTAATTATATTTTGTTATCTTCTTTTGTGAATTCTTATCAAAATGTATAAACATTTGTTTGGGAACCATGACTTTTTTTGGATAATGTGTTGGTTTTCCTTACAAAGTTATCGCCATCCCCTTCTACCATATCTGCCATCACTACTATTATCCTACTATTACCGTCAATGCCACCCACTTCCCCACAATCACCACTACCCGACCACCACTACACCACTTCAAACACCATTCTACCACCACAATTATTTTATTAGAGCTCGTTTAGAAATTGAATATTTTAGTTATATTTTTTATTTTTTACAAAAATATATACAAAAAAAAAAAAAGTAAGGAGAATGATGTGATTGAATGCTTTAGGTTTCGTTTGGTTTAGTTTTGAAATTATGATTTGAGTATGAAGTTGTAATTTAAGTGTAGAATTGTGAGTTGAGTTTTGAAAAAAGAAAATTTGTTTGGTTATGAGTTTTGAAAAACGTTTTGAAAAGAGTTTTTAAATTTTAAATTTTGAAAAGAGTTTTGAGTTTTGAAAAGAGTTTTGAATTGTATTTTGAGTTTTGAATTTTCGAATTTTGAGTTGTATTTTAAATTTTTTGGATTTATATTTTTTAAATTATTAAAAAATGTTTAAGAAAATTTTACTTTTTATTTTAGATATAGAATTTTAATTTTAATTTTTAACTTTAAATATTTTATTTTATTTTGTAAATATTTTATTTTTTTTATTTTTAATATTTTAAACTCAAAATATAATTCTACACCCAAATCTTAATCAAAACCATAACTCAAAACGCAATTCAAAAATTATTTTTAAAACTCAAAACTATTTATAATTCGAAATTTCACACTACTTTCAAAACTCTACACTCAAATCATAAGACCATCTCCAACGGTGAACCAAACCCAGTATCAGATTTAAATTTTGATGAAAAACTCACTTTTTCATGCTCCAACGGTTTCACCAAAGTCATACCAAAATGAGATTTCAGCAAAAGTTTCACCAAACTGAGAACAGACCAAGCCTTTCACCAAATTTCACCAAATCATCACATCGACGTTTATTTATACCCGGTTGACCGGCTGTCTTGACTGTTAACCAACCGGTTGTCCCGGAAAGAATTCAAAAAGTCCAACATTTGTGGTTCAAACAGTTCAAAAAAATATATATATATATTTTTTCCCCTAACCGGTCGACCAGCCGGTTGACCGACCGGTCGCCCCGAAAAAAGGTTCAGAAAGTTCAAGAAAAGGTTCAATTCGTTAAAAAAAAATAATAAAAATAACTTACCGGGCGACCTGAGGCTAATAACAACAAACACAGCTTGAAGTCTTGCCCCATGTTCATTCAAGTTCCTTCAAGCAGGGCCCACAATGTGTATCAATGGCACCTGTGTATCAATGGCACCTTGCAAGCAGGGCCCACAATGTGTATCAAGAAATAGCTTGAAGTCTTGCACCTGTGTATCAATGGCGACTCAAAAAAAAAAATAATGGCCTTATCGGTTGACCAATCGGTCGCCCCCTCATCTTTTGATGCTAACCGTTGGAGCAGGTGATATCAAATTAGGAAAATAGTGATTTTTTTACTCAAATTTGGTGAAAAGTTTGGTGAACCGTTGGAGATGCTCTAACCAAACACATAACAAAAAAAATTAAAATATTTAAAAATATATTTATAAAATAAAATAAAATATTTAAAATTAAAATATTAAAAAATATTTAAAATAAAAAATAAAAAAATAAATTTTTTTATATTTAAAATATTTAAAAAAAATTCAGCACATAAATATATAAAATATAGTGCACATTAAAATAAATAAATAAATATTTAACATATAAAATATTTACCCTAAAAAAAATTAAGAAAATTTTTAAATATTAAAAAAAAACGAATTCAAAAAATTTTAAAATACAACTCAAAATTCTTTTCAAAACTCATAACCAAACAAATTTCTTCTTTTCAAAATTCATAACTCAAAATACGACTTCACACTCAAATCATGATTCTAAAAATAATTTTTAAAAAAATAAAAATATATGTTTTTGAATTTTTTTCTTTTAAAATTGAGTTTTGAAAAGAATTTAGTTTTGAGTTTTAAAAAAAAATGAATTAAGTTTTGAATAGTGTATTTGATTATGAATTTTAAAAATAATTTTTGAGTTGAGTTTTAAATAGTTTTAAATTGTGTGTTTAATTATGAGTTTTGAAAGAATTTTGAAATTTTTTTATTGGAATTATAATTTCAAAAGAGAATTTTGATCTTAATTTTTATTTTTTATTTTTTTACTATTTTAGTCAAATCAAACTTCACCTCACCCGAACCGGTTGAGAAATATATGTATATATACATATATAATTATGTTAAAATTATATATGTAAATAAATTAATTCGGAAAACATAAATGGAAAAATTATTGATAAATCCTATTTAGAAGTGTTTTAGCTCAAAAAGTCCATGAATGAATTTTTTAACCTATTTAGTCCCCATGTATGTATAGTTTTATTCCATAAAGTCATTTTTCTTGATTTATACTATTTTCTTGGACACTTATGTCTTTATATTTAATTTTAATACCCTTATAAATATTTTTTGAACGGTTAGCAATTTATGACGTGAACATTCATTTTTTAAAATTGACATTGGTAGGAATGTAAAATTGGCCCGTGGACGGCCCGAAACCCGTCAGCGAACCGGGGCGGGCCCGGCCCGTTGACAATTTAAATATTCATATTGATATGTTAACATTCACATTAATAGGAGTGTAAAATTGGCGTCCGTCGTGGCGCGCAACCCGCATGATCCATGGGCGGCAGGCGGCCCGATCGGCGTTGACAATGTGAATATTCACGTTGTCATGTTAACATTCACATTGATAAGAGTATAAAATTGGTCATGCCCATAAATGGCCAAAGCCCGCGCGACCTGGCGCCGCCCGGCCGTCCGATTGACAATGTGAATATTTACATTGACATTTTAACATTCACATTGATAAGAGTATAAAATTGGCCAGCGTCTTGTGGGCGGCCAAAAGCCCCGCCCGTTGACAATGTGAATATTTACATTAACATGTTAACATTCACATTGATAGGAGTGTAAAATTAGCCCCGCTGCCTGGTCGCCGAAACCACGCGGCCCGTAAGCGGCTTAACAATGTGAATATACACATTGACATGTTAATATTCACATTGATAAGAGTATAAAATTGGCCCGCCCCATACTACAAAACCCGCCCACCACGGTGGGTAACAACCCAGTGTCTGGCCTGTTGACAATGTAAATATTCACATTGATAAGAGTATAAAATTAGCCCACGCCCCATGTCTGCCCGAAACCCTCCCACGGACCGTGGGCAGCCCAGGACGGGCCCGATCCAGCCTGTTGACAATGTGAATATTCACATTGACATGTTAACATTCACATTGATAAGAGTATAAAATTAGCTCGCGGCCCATGGGCGGTCAAAAGCTCGCATGCGGCCCGACCCGTTGACAATGTGAATATTCACATTAACATGTTAACATTCACATTGATAAAAAGTGTAAAATTGGCCGGCAGTACGCCCCGACCGCTGACCGAAGTGCTTGGCGGCAAGTGACAATGTGAATATTCACATTAACATGTTAACATTAACATTGATAGGAGTGTAAAATTTATCCGCTGCCTGAAGCTCGCCCTCGGCCCAGGGTAGGCCCGGCTCGGCCCATTGACAATGTGAATATTCACATTGACATGCTAACATGCACATTGATAGGAATGTAGAATTGGCCCAGGGCAGGCTCTCCGGGCCCGAGCATGTCCGAGACCCTAGGCTAGGGCCTAGGCCATCACTTTGAAGCCCAGCCCGGCCCATCGGCCCGCTTAAGGCTCATTCAAGGTTTGGTCCGAGGCCCAACCCACCTGAGACAATGTTTTTTTTGTAGAAAATAATAAAATTTTGGTAGAAAAAATTAAAAAGAATTAAAAAAAAATGGCCAGTTCGCCAAGCCCTACTTAAGCTCAAGCTTCAGTTCTTCTACCAGGCAATTCGTCTTGAGTGCGGACAATTTTACACTCCTATCAATATGAATATTAATATGTCAATGTGAATATTCACATTGTCATGGCCGCCGGCATGGCGACCTTGCCTCAACGGCAATGGCGAGCCGCCTTCTATGTCGGGCTAATTTTACACTCCTATCAATGTGAATGTTAATATGTCAATGTGAATATTCACATTGTCACGTCGCCGGACGCGAAAGTCAATTTTACACTCTTATCAATGTGAATGTTAACATGTCAATGTGAATATTCACATTGTCAGTCGCCGCCGGCAACATGGCGGGCCTCCCACGTCACGGCTAATTTTACACTCCTATCAATGTGAATGTTAATATGTCAATGTGAATATTCACACATGTCACACGGGGCCGAGCTCGCCCTGCTATCCACTTCGCCGTCAAATAATTTTACAATCTTATCAATGTAAATGTTAATATGTTAATGTGAATATTCACATTGTCACGGGCTGGACCGGACTCGCCCCGGGCCACGGTCTAATTTTACACTCCTATCAATGTGAATATTCACATTGTACATGGACCGGGCCCCTACACATTGACGGTGTGAACATTCACATTAAGGATATTTTGGTAATTATGTCATCCATAGGACTTATTGAAACATAAGAAAATAATATGAACTAAATAGAACATAAGTAGATATATTAGGAGTATTTTGGTAATTATGTCACCCATAGGACTTATTGAAACATAAGAAAATAATATAAACTAAATAGAACATAAGTAGATGAAAATGTTATTTTGGTCTTCTCATCTTAAATAGAACCTAATAAAATAATAAAAAATATATATATATATATAAATTAAATGGAACATAAATAATTAAAGGTGAATTTATAAAAAAAAGCTCCCAATATAAATCACATAAAATCAGATAGTAGAAGCTTTGGTCATGGTTTTAGTGGGTACCAGTTTGAGTTTTCCATCGAAGAGGCGAAGAAATGTCGTTTAGGGGTGTAAAGGTGCCGGCGAACTCAGCGAGCCTGGAGGAGGCCAGGACTCGAGTGTTCGATTTCTTCAGATCGGCATGCAGATCAATCCCTACTATCATGGAAATCTACAATCTCGAAGATGTCGTCTCCCCCTCTCAACTTCGCACCTCCATCGCCTCCCAAATCCGCAACCACTCTCACATCACCAACCCCAAGGTCTCTCTCTCTCTCTCTCCCCCCAATCTTCATTTGAGTTCTTGGATCAGTAGATCTGCTGTTCTATTTCCCTCGATTGATTGTCGCTGTGTGTTTGTTTGTACGGAAAACCCATTATTCAAATTGTAAAGAAAAGAAAGAAAAATTACTTTCTGGATAAAATTTTCAGAATTTGTTGCTTTATTTGTGTTCTGAAAATTTTCAACTGTTTGGTTAAAAAAATAAAATAAAGGGAAATAACAATTCAGTATATATTTATAAAATAAATTTCAAATTACTGGTGAACTTTACAAACTCTAATAATTAAAATCATAATTTTTTCCATGAATCAATAATTATTTTTGAAAGATAACACTGATATGTAATTTCCCAAAAAAAAAAAAACGTCATTTTTTTCCATATGATTTTCATTTTTGGGTGAAAATACTTTTTGGTGTTTATTTTTGTCAAACTAGTTTCTAAAAAGTTCATAAACATATTTTGAAAACAAACCAAATAAGGTGTGCTTTTGTCAACTGAATCTTAAATATAGAGATATGTACTCAGTTGAGTCAAATAGTTGAAGATTTTGGGGTTACATTTTCCTTAATTTTACTGGATCAAACTGTAGAAAAAAGGACCTCCAGCTGGAAAAATTAAAGAAAAGGGGAATAGTTTGATATAGTTATGGTCTTCAAGAAAATGAACATTTGGAGGGAGACATTGTAATGTAACACAATTGTAACAATAAGATTTGGAGTATTTCAGTTGCATTGCATTTTACAAACTTTACCCTTTATTGTACTTGCTACATCTATCAAAATTATCCAATATTATTTATATCTGAAGTGTTAATTAGTCAATATAAACCAGGACTCTTGGACTACTTTCCCTTCCCAGTTAGCTATGTTTTGACAATTTTCATTTTTGTATGCAATTGGAGAGGGGTCCCTTGTTTCAATAGTCTAAAGGTTGCAGTTGGTTGCACTGCATTAACTGAACAATGGCCCAATCTAACTTCTTCATTTTGTGTAATCTCTGTGTGCATTCATGTATTGCCTTTATCATTGGGTTCACAATCTTGATGTGGAAGGTGGTTGGAACTTTTATAGAATGTAGGATTCTTTGTTATTTGCTAGAAAGAGTTATGGTTTTGGTCCACATGCTATATTATGGTCTACTTATATTTTTGGGTATTTAATTTGGTTTAAAATATTCTAGTTAGTCAAAATCTCTTAGTTTCCTAAATGTGAATTTTAATCCTAATAGAGCTAAAGGAGTCCACCCTAAAAGTAATTGGTTCAGCCTGAAAACTTGAGCATGTTGATTTAATGGAATTTAATCCTAGTAGAATTACATTTGGTACCCTAAAAGTCATTCGAGTTAGCCGAATGCAGTGTTTTAAAAAGCCCTAGGCGCATCGAGGTCACAGGTCAACCTAAGCCTAAGCGCCCGTGAGAAAGCGCGCGCCTAAATATTAATATAGCACAATTTTTAACATAAGTAACTAGTTAATATGTATATTATTAATTTTTTTAATAAGAAGAAAAAACCATTAATTTTTTAATATATATAGTATTTTATTTATTTATTAATTTTTAAATTTTTTTATAAATATTTTATTTTATTTATTTTGAAACATATATATAATTTATTTTAAAACATATATTGTTGATAATTTTTATTTTATTTTAAAACATATATATAATTTATAAAGGTATATATATAATATATAAATAAAAACATATCATATATATAAATATAATTTATAAAAACATAAATAAAAATATATCATAAAAAAAAAAAGTTATAATAATATAATATAAATTATAATTTATATTATACATATATCTATATGCATATAGAAACAACTCGACCGTTAGGAACTCGAGCGGTCGTCTAGAGCTTCACCGTACCTCTCCTCTTCTTCTCTTCTCTTCTCTCTGTTGCCGTCCTTGTCCAGAAAAAAAAAAAAAAAAAAAAAAAAAAAAAAAAAAAAAGAACACAGCGAAAGACAAGGCGCCGCTTTGCGCAGGTAAGCTTCGCGCTTGTAAAAAAAAGCCTTCGCCCCGCCGCCCCTCCTCATCGCCTCGCGGCGCCTCTCCGCCCGCCGCCTCGCGCCGCCTGCGCGCCGCCCGCGCCCAACGCCTCGGCGCCTAATGGATGATGCATCGGAAAGAATTTAGGAAAAACATTTCTAACGATTGAATGGTGAGGCCCTGCGTACGAACGCACAAACAACTGCTTTGAAAAAGTTGTTTTTCGCTAAAAACACTAGTACAAAACCCAAATACAAAGTTTATGGATTTTAAATGTCTAGTGCACTAGGTAATTTAGCCTATTGTCTAAACTCAATTATCTATGATCAAGAACTCAAAAATAATCAAAACCCAAACACCTAACAAAGATAAAATATAAATAATATGTTGATGGAATGAATGATTTTACCTTTCCACATCAAGTCTATGTTGTACTGTGAATCACCACTTTAACTCTAAGTCTCCATGATGAATCAACTATTGATGATGCTTATGAATGCAAAACTAAAATGTAAAAGGGACAGACTCAATGGAATAAAATTGCAAACACTACAAAAATGACCAAGGGTTACAACTCATTTTTCTTAACCAGCCGTCTTCATGTCTATTCTCCACTTTTATACCTCCAAATCTCCAATAGTCGCATCAGCCACACGCACATGATTCTCCAAGCTCCAAGCTCGATCTATGAATATGTAGACGCTAAGTCTTTATGTTCTAGACCTAGCAATCCTCTCTCAAGAAAATGAAAGAAATTATGTATTATATATGAAAATCTCACTCAAGTTTTCCCAATGCATAGTGTAAGCCCAACTCACTCTTTATCCCTAACAAATAAGTCAATGCAAGTATATATAGAAAAGGGAAAAAACTAAGGGAATAAGGAAACAAGAACCAATATGGATTCTGTTCCAGCTACGATGTGGAGTACATACCACACATGCATGTGAATGGTGACAATATAAATTCGGAGAATGGTGAGGCTATTGTTTTATACTGAGTGCTATAAAATACAAATCTAGAATATCGTGCGTTCGAACAAACCAGCCTTGTGTACCTATAAGCACGGATACCTCGCCGGAGGCAATGTATGGGTGTCAGATACGGATACCCTACCTAATGTGTCCCCCCCCCCCCCTCTCTTTGCGTTTTTCCTGCTGGACACGCTTGGGACACGTTCTGGATACGTTAGAGATAGAGAGAGAGAAACTTGAATACAAAGAAAGAGAAAGGGTGAAGAAAAACTTTTTGAAGCCCTAAATCAAGCTATGTTTTCGAATCTTTCCTCGTTTCTTCAAATCTACTATCTGTTCTTCTTTTCTTCTTCGTTTTTCTTCTTTTGTTCATCTCTGTGTGTGTGTGTGTGTGTGTCTGTTCGTCTCTCTCTCTCTCTCTTGCTCGCTATGTGTTCGACTTTGTCTCTCGCTAGTGTTCGACTCTCTCTCTCTCTCCTCTATTCCATTCTTTTTTTTTTTTCCCTCTCCCTCTCTCCTAACGTATCCCTGATATATATACATATATATTTTAACAAAAAGCCTTTTTTTTCTTTTCTGCTTTTTTTTTTCTCTTTCCCTTTTTTTCTAGTTTTTGAGTATTTTTATTTGCTCAACCTAAACATACATAGAATAAATTTTTTTTTTTTATAGGAAAAAATTAATTTGTAAATGGTATTTGATATTAAAGTAAATAAATAATATATATTTTTTAATTTTACATATAATAAATAAATAAAATTATATATATTAAGTGTGTCCCTAGCGTGTCACGTCTCCCGTTTTTTGAAAATTTGCGTGTCCATGTCCGTGCCTCATAGTTGTGTACTAATGAAGAAGGTATTGATGTTCTATGTATCTCCAAAACAACATTTTTGTTCGTACACACACTGCATCAGCTTTGCTTTTTAAGGCATGATGGTTGTATGTTCGTACGCATATATTAATCTGATGTGGTCCACGCTTTCAACCCAAATGCACAAATTCCTAAAACCAATTCCATGGGTTCTAAAGGCCAAGTTCACAAGATAATAAAGTCTATGCACTTCAAAACTAAATTATCTATGATCATGAACTCAAAAAAAATCAACCCAACTAAGATTTTTTTTGTTTTTAAAAAAAAAAACAATATACATCATGTGCTAATGCAATGTATAATGTTTTACCTTGCCCAAAATCTGTCTATCTATTTGTTCTAGCCTTAACTCAAGTTTCCAATTTTGATCATTAACTACGGAGATTGTTCAAGAATCATCTAAGCTAAAATATTACTCTTTGGAAGAAAATTGCTAACATAAAATGACGAGGGGATACATGCATATATTTTCATTTTTTCTTGTAATATTAAGTTTTCTTTAAAAGTTTCATTCCATTCTAGCAGCTCAAACTAAAGACGGGAATGGAAAATGTCATTTCGTTCCCATATCCAACATCATAGTAGAATAAGATAGACATTCTATTTCATTTCACCATGCTTTTCATTCTTATTGTCATTCCATTCTTGCATACCAAATGTAGCCTCATTTCTATTGGAAGATTTTAAAGAATTGTCTCTAACTGTTGCAATGATCTTTCTTCAAAATTATATTGAACTCCCGTTTGTTTTGGCAACTTATCCTACTGTATCACAAGATCCTTTTTGTTCTTCTTTTATTTTCATCAATTGATCTAGCACACTTGTTGGAGTGCTTGCATTGCTTCATATATGTTCATGATGATTTATAAGATCAGCTATTTAAAAAAAAAGGCAATATCTTTAATTTTTACAAAATATATTCATTAATCAGGTGATATTTTTACTTTATTCTACTCGTCAACAAGTATAATCTGTCAGTCCAAAATGGTGATTAGATGTTGCACAAAAGCTTGGTGAGCTTGTGGGCTGACCAGAAATGGAAGAGCCATCTTAACTTAGCCATATTCCAAGACTTCTGAAAATACATATCTTTTACGAGTCTTGATCCAAGAAGGACAAAGAAAAAAAATAAAAATAGAAGAATCCCTTTATCTTGTTGTAACAAATGTAACACAAATTCACTAGGAAAGTGATAAGTTGATTCTTGATTTGGATTTTATCAATTTTTTGTATGTGATTAGTTTTATGGTTGTTAGTTCAGCAATTGTCTCAAAAGTTTAAGCCGTTAGGAAATGGATCTAACAAATATATCAAACTAGCATTCTCTCTCATGTGTGGCCCCAAAGACAAGGATAATGGGGGTGATAACAAGACTTGAACCTAGGACTTCCTAGAACTAGAGCGCTTTGATATCTTGTCAGATCACCAAATGTTCCAAAAGTTTAGACTTTTAGGAAATGGACTCAACAATGTATATCACAATAACAATGGCTAAATTTTTAATTGATTAATTTTGTTTCATGTCTTTAACTTAGATATTATGGTGGCAATTTCTTCATATAAACGTATTAGCTGACCCTTTTTAGTGGGTAACTAATGTGTTGGAGCAGGCATTGATGCACCTGATGCTAAAATTTATATGTAATGATACTTCAGTTGTTTCTTGTGTATATCTAAGAAAGATGCATTTTGTCTAAATAAAGTAGAAAATAAAGATACCATTCCTCACCCTTCTTGCAGAGAAACCGGTAGCACCTGCAAGCACATTTAGGAAGCTAGATTAGTTGAACCATATTGCTAGGTTGGTTGTCTGGTGGATTAGCAAATGGATCTTTAGACAATTGATATCCTTCACTAATTTTTGCTGGGAGAAGATGTTTCATTTTGGTTTTTAATTTGGAGGTCAGGTGCCACTTTTTGCTTAAGATTAATGATGCCTCTTTAAAGAGCAGAACTCTAATCAAATGTGGAGGACTGTATAGGAAGGATTGTCACCTATTGAGTTATGGAGTTCAATACCATTGGTGACATGCTCATCTATTTGGAGGAGTGATAAACTGATAAAGATGAGTTATCCTAGCAATCATATCATGATGAGAAGATTTGTAAATCATCTTTTATAATGGGTTTTTCAATTAACGATCTCGGAGATTTGTTGAATGTTATTGTACAAAGTGGACATCAATTCTTTTTTCCTAGCCTTGCTGGTTTTTGTTGAAGATGTTGAACTAGTATATTTGATTCTTTAGTAAGTACATGTTATTGTACAAAGTGGACATCAATTCTTTTTTCCTAGCCTTGTTGTTTTTGTTGAAGGTGTTGAACTAGTATATTTTATTCTTTAGTAAGTACTTGCCTATAGAAATAAGTTTGATTAACAAAATTATAGGGTATAGTTGGAATCAGCATGTTCCTCTCGGGCAAGAGTATATTATGCTAGGGTAGGGACAATAATATAATACTGTAGAATTCAAAATTTGTCTATGGCTGTTATTATTATTTTTGGTTAGAAATCATAATTTTTCTACCAGTTTGTGTGCTTGTTCTATGTAGTATGCAACTCTTTCATCATCTAGGAAACTCAAGTTAAGTATAAAGCTTGCTTGAATTAGGAGTCCAAGTTTGTTGCAAAAGCTCTACATTCCAAGTTTGATTATTTAGGAGTTTATAGGTCTTATATTTGGCGTTATGACTTATGACTAGTTAGAAGCTTTGTCCTATTATTGTTTGATTGAGGATTTCAGTGTATTAAAGAAATGGATTGCGCGAGATCATCTAATGCTTTAGTTTCTTTTAGTGACCCTATGGCCTTCAAATTTATTTGTTTTCAACACTTAACATCCAATATTTGAGCAAAAGACTATCTTGCACTCTCTTGCATCTTAAGTAGTTATCAGAAACAGCTGTTGGTGGAGGAAGGCTGCTTGCATTACGGTTGTTATCACAGTACACCAAGAGTGAAGGCTAAATCTTCATAGCTTCAATGATGACATGGTTTTTGTACCAGACTTGTTACTTTTGACTTAAATCTTGTGCACTGCAACAACTTGGCTTGCCTTAACAGATATCTGTCTAATGCATGGTTAAATAAATTGCAATTTTAATTGGCCTTAGGCAGTAAGCACTGTAATTTTCTCAAGGGCACATTCAATCTTAGGGCTTTAGCAATAAATTTTAACTTTTTTGTGGACTTTTTGCCCCTTTTAATGAACTTCAAAAAAAAAATATTAATTCAAAAAAACACATCATTCTTAGGTTCTACTACACTAGAAGCCTCAAAAAATAAAAATAAAACAAATCTGGAAAAAAGTTCACTAAATAAAGACCAAGAAAAAGAAGCAAAAGGGTTGTTTTTTTCGTCTTTAGTTTACTTTTTTGGGATTTTTTCAAAAAAAAATTTAACCTTTTAGATCTTTCTAGACTTGAAGGGTCTGGAGAGTAAAATTTTTACATAAATTTAAATTTTTTTGCACTAAAAACAAAAAAGTTCGGAAAAAAAATGTGTCTTTTTTTAACCTCTGCCAAACAGATAGTACCATAATGTTTATCACTGCTTACACATAAATAATGTGGTAAAATATTGTGTAGACAGTATGAATCCTTCTACGATGAAAGTGTTCATCCCCATTTTGCTGATCGGTGTTAGTAAATCTGTAGGTGATTGACATGTTGCTCTTCAAGGGGTTGGAAGAGCTTAACAACGTTGTGGAGCATGCGAAGCAGAGGCACCACATCATTGGCCAATATGTGGTCGGCCGCGGAGGGCTTGTGCAGGATTTGGGCATGAAGGATCAGGGCGCCTCCAACTTCTTAAAAAACTTCTACGACAGCAACTACTTTTGAACCTTGTTTGTGTCTGGGATGTGTTGCTTATGGACATGGGTATTTTGCATTTGGCTTTAGAATTAGCAAATAATGACGCATTCTTTCGCATCTTGTTGGGCAAAGATCTTTATGTTATTTCTTCAAAGGTCACTCATTGTGTTGGAACAAAGTGCTCATGAGTAAGCCCCGTTGCTAGGGCACTATATTGAAGCAAGAAACCGGGCATGTTATTATCTTTTTTGATCATGTGATGGCCGTTTTGTGGTGTTTATGTGAATCTCTGTAATGGAAATGTGGTGGCTGTTATTCCATAACAGGGTGGTTTATTGTATACTATTTTTTTGGGTGAATGGGTTATTGTATACTATACAAGCTTCAATTTTGGGTCATTTCAAGAAGAGAGACAGACTTGCGGTGGGTGGAGTCTGTGAGCTCTTCCTTGCAAGTTGGTATGGTGGTTGGCAAAACATCGCATTCACATTGATGCCCCACAAACTGAAAATTTATGCAAAATTTCATATAAAAATCATGTGGCTATGACTTTCTTAAAATTGCAAGTCGTATTGATAGTGTTTTGTGTGTGTAAAATGATAGGATTTATGACTGTCACAGCATTCTGAATAAAAATTATATGTAGGTATATTTATTATTTATATACTGCCACTTTTGACACAGTAAAAATAATAGTGATGAGTAGCAATAAACATATGATGTATACAAAAATTTGTAGATGACAAAAGATGGTCATAGTTACTGTGTGGGGACAAATTTTGCAAAGAGATGGAACTACAAGCAATCCAATGAACAAAGGTGGCCTATAGGACAAAGAACAATGAGTCTAGCCGACTGGTTCATGGCTAGACAACCCCTTCATGCTTGTCAAATAGAAAGAAAGGTGTGAGAGTGACGATGGTTTTGGAGTGCTTAGCTTATAAAGAAGATTCAATCTCCTTTTCTGCAGTTCTGCTTGCTTTCCCTCCGAGGTAGGCTTTCTCCACGTGTGGCGACTTCCTCACAGGCTCTCCCTGTTCAAATGATGATGATCAACATAGGAAAATTCCAATTCTGTTGTTTAGAATATTTGAATTGATTCTCCTTCGTTAGATGTACTAATAGGCAATTTCGCTTGGCATTTTCTGACCTTCTGTTATTGAACTGGTGTCCTACTTTGGTTGAGTTTAAAGTAGTGGTCTCGGTTTGCGCTCAATCGGGTAGTGATTGAACCCGTCCCTTTTTAGGTTGTGTGGTCAGATTGGTCTCTGATGATGACGAATGATCAGTTTTGTGGGAAAAGTGCAGGCTTTTGGGATAATCGTGTAGTGCAACAATGGTGGGTTTGGTGAGGCTGAACTGGGTGGCCAATAAGGGGCAGTGTGGCATGCAACTAGGTATGCAATTGCTTGTGGTTGATCTGTTGCCAGTAGTAGCCTTAAGCTGATGTATAGTAGTGAAAAGAAAAAAAAAGGAAGGAAAAGACAAAAGGATAAAATAGGAAAAGAAGAAAAGAAAAGAAAAGAAAGAAAGAAAAAAAGACAAAAAGAAAAGGGGGAAAAAAAAAAGAGCAAAGAGGAAATGAAAAGAAAAAGATAACTCCCAAGGATTTGATGAATTTGTAAGGTAATTTACCATTGAGACAATTCTTGAGTTCAAAATCTCTACCAGTCTCCTTATAGTCTTTGATTGAAATTGGGAGGATAAGTGGTGAGGTGCTACCAAAAAATATAAAAGAAAAAATAAAGATAAAAATGAAGAAAAGAGCAAAGGAAAATGAGAACCAAAAAAAAAAAAAAGTAGAGAAAGAAAAGAAAAAAATAGATGAAGAAAAGAAGGAAAGGTGTAATTTACCATTGAGACAATAAGGTAGCGTTTGGTAGAGTTTTATAAATGTAATTTGAGAGTATGAGTTGTATTTTGAGTTTGTGTGTTGTGGAATTATGATTTGAGTGTAGAAAATTTGTTTGGTCAAGAGTTTTGAAAATAGTTTTGAAAAGAGTTTTGATTTGAGTGGGGAATTATTGATGTGACATTTGATATGTGATACAAAAATTTACAACTCATAACTAAACATACAACTCAAAATTATTTTAAAGCACATAAAAAATTCAGAAAATATTTTTTTTGATTATAAATTAATTAACATATCAATTGTAAAAAAAAAAAAAAAAAAATTGTCATCCGGCCGGTCAACCGGCCGGATGTCCGGCCGGACGACCCTAACGGAAAAAAAAATTGCAAACAACGCGCAGAACAGATGCAAAAAATACAGAGCTTTCGGCAGAGTTTTGGAAAATTAATTCCAAAACTCGTACCAAACATGGAGCTCAAACACACATGTAGAATCATGATTCCAAAACACAACCAAACACAGCCTAAGTTTTGAATTCAAAATCTCTACCAATCTCCTTATAGTCTTTTGATTGAAATTGGGAGGATAAGTGGTGAGTTGCTCGACATCTTTATCCAAGTTGCGTTGGGATTCGCGGGCTACCAAAAAATATAAAAGAAAAAATAAAGATAAAAATGAAGAAAGGAGCAAAGGAAAATGAGAACCAAAAAAAAAAATAGAGAAAGAAAAGAAAAAAACAAATGAAGAGGGGGGGGGGGGGTGTATGTTTTGGAATAGCTTGGTGGTCACAAGGTTGTTTGTTTTCGGTTTATAAAAAATAAAAAACAAGTTTTGTTTCTATTTTGTAAGGAAAAAAACACACACACACACACAAATTTTCAAACAATTGTTTAATAAATGAAAAAAAAAAAGAAAAGAACAACATGTTTAGTAAATTGTTAAAAGTACTTGTGAACATGAGCACATTTTAAGAACATAATTCTATTTTGATTTCTCTAGTTATAATGTTCACTTAAATTTAAAATTAATAAAGTGACTACATTAAAACATGAATTATTCTAATTAAAAAAGATAAAAATCAAATTAATTAAAAAAAATAAATTAATTAAAAGTTGAAAAATGTAATATACCGATGAAATTAATCATCTCCAAATAATCAGTCATGTGAAATGGAACAAACAAACAAACCTTAAGGGCTCTACTATAAAAAGGGGGACTGAACTAGGGTTCCAATCATCTATCCATTCCCTCTACCTCCGCAGCTCAACCCTAACTCCATAGCTTGCTGATCAGAGGTACGTTTCTTAAACCCTCTCTCACTCTCTCTCTCTATATATATATGTATGTATGTATGTATGTATATGTGTAATGATGTAATTGTACATGTACATATGTATGTATATGTAATGGTCAGATCGTGAGGTGTAGGAACTTGTGCTTGAGTTGCAGATCTGATCTGATTTCTCAATTTTTTAATCTCTTTTTGCTTCCATGATTTTTGTTATCTTACATATAGATGGATGAGAAACTAGGGTTTTGCTCTGTATGTTACTATGCTCTGTTACTAGGGTTTTCTTTTTCAATGTATGTGTATGTTTCTGTATATAGCTTGAAATTGAAGAATGCCTTTTTGTATTGATTCTTTTAATGACTGTTTTATTTTTTTGTGATTGTTAAAAAGATTGTTGTAGTGGCAATTCTGAGAACTAGTCATAATTGGACTTGGGTTTGCTTCAATTAATATCATTATATTGAGTGATTCACTCATTTTTGTTGCATTTTTTGTTTAGCAACTGTGGCAGCAATTAGCCTGGAAAAGATAATTATAAACCAGATTTAGCTTATAATGTTTATTAGACTCATTGCCTATTTTATTTTTTTAATTTTATGAATTTGTTTGTGGTTGTAATTTACTTATGGTGCTGTGACATATGATGATTGGAACCTCATTTCTATTATTTTGCAAATGTGGTAAAATTAAAAGCTTTGCTGATTTGATGTAGAGATTGTTATGCATTTTTTACTCTCTAGTTCTCTTTATTATGCAGATGAATGTAGAGAAGCTTATGAAGATGGCCGGTGCGGTCCGCACCGGTGGAAAGGGTAGCATGAGAAGGTTTGTGTGTTTGCAACTTAATCTAGACTCTTTTTTATTTCATCAACTAATCAAAAGGTAAAGTATTGCTAAGAGCTGCCAATTTCTAAACTTTTTATTTAAATTAGCTTTTGAATTCAAAATGTTAATAAATGCTCAGCTCAATTATGTTACAAAATTCAAAATGAATGGAGCTCAGTAATCTTTAGAACAAATTATTTATGCTGCACTTTTACCGCTCCTTTTGTTCCTGATCATGATAAATTATTATTATTATTATTCTCTGTCCCTTGCTGCCATTATTGTATCTGTTGGAATTCGATTCTCTTATGTCGGATATTTGTCCGATGGCACAACCACTAAGGTTGTTGATTCCTGGTTTGGGTAACTTTCTTACATTTTTGTATTGATATATATTGATAAGTGAGCATTTCATTACCAAAAAGAAAGAATATACAATGGAGCTCAGTACAAGCCCCAAAGGGCAACAACTTTAATTAGCAAATGAGCCTCTAGCTCCAATTGTTATCAATTAACCCATATCTCTATGAAAAGAAAATTCTCACAACGTGAGAGCTTAGGAAAAAAACAAATATGGGAATTGTCTCACAACCCGAGATGCTAGGTAAGATTACCCCTATCACCTCTTACACGGGCCAACTTCAAGCTGTGGAGTTGCTCTTGTTTATTGATATATTCAGACCTAATAGCATATTTTTTGTGATATTGATCATACAGATTTATTGTCAATGTAATGGTTTGAGTCATGTGAGTATAGGCCGTGCATCATGGGGAGGGGATGGTTAGTTTTGTAATGGTGAAGTACACTCAGGTTATTCAATTCAGATGATATTAATTGCTGGGGATAATTTTTACATTATACCTAATTTTTGTAGATTATATTGCTTGCAACATATAGAGAAGTATTGTGCCTTTCGTTTTGGCTGATCGTTTTTGGTGGAAAATGAGGGTGTTTGATAAAATATACCTTGTGTTGGACTGTTTAGCTTATATATTTGTAGTATTTCATCTTGTGGCTTTGAGCTTCTACTTCTTTGTACTGGCTTAATTATAACATATGCTTTCAACCACAGGAAGAAGAAGGCTGTCCACAAGACAACCACCACAGATGACAAAAGGCTTCAAAGTACACTGAAGAGAATAGGGGTAAATGCCATACCCGCAATTGAGGAAGTAAATATATTTAAGGATGACGTAGTTATCCAGTTCACAAATCCAAAAGGTAATTCAACCGTGGCAGTAAATCCTTGTTTTTTGGTCATTTAGTTTTTATTTTCTTGGGTAACTAATAAGTATTGTTTCTCTTCAATATTTCAGTTCAAGCTTCTATTGCTGCCAACACTTGGGTTGTTAGTGGGTCTCCTCAAACAAAGAGTATATTTTCTTCTCTTTCAATTCTTCAATATAAAATATTATTATCAACATTTAATTGTCTGTTGACAACTTGGCTATCTGATGTTACAGTAGTGCACCTTTCTTCAAGAATCTGACTTTGGATGACTAATGCACTAGTTAATGCCTCCTGAACATGAAATACCAAATTCACTCATTAGTACTTACAAAAAAAAAAAGAACAGTCACTCATTGCCAAAAGTATTCATCGCCAAAAGGGCCTAGCTTTTGGCTTCTTTTAGTATTCTTATGTTTGTGTTCACTGATGTTTTCTTTGCCTGATATATACTTGCAATGCTCACATTTCGGTAAATTAACTTCTGCAGGGTCTGTTAGTTCCTTGGTGGTAACTTCAATTTTCCAGTTGATGTGTTGTGAACTTCTTTTGCCTCCAGTTTTGTTTTTATTTTATTTTTAAACTCAATTTACCAAATAGGCTGCCTAGACATATGATGACAACCACCTGTGATGCCTTTTCTTCTGCTTTTATGTGAAGTAATAAATGTTGATACTCTAGAAAACAGCAAGCAAAGGTCTTGATTGATACTTGATTTGGAAAGGTTTTAGGATCATTCTTTCCTCTTGAAGAACCAAAAGTAGCGGCTTATAGCACAAAGCTCCAAATCTTATGAGCTCAAATCAGTTATCTGGGGATGGAGAAAGAAAGAAATCTCCAGGTTGCTGGAGAGCTATGGAAGGGATGTAATTGCGGATTTTCCAAATGTTCCAATATCTTATAAAGTTGTTTACCTTGTTATGCTTGAGGGTGAAACCATATGCTATTGATGGTCATTAAACCAACTATTGTCCCTTATTGTTTTAGATTTTAGAGTGCCCAGATATTTAATTTAACCTTTGTTTTGTTTTCTATTGTTTTGCTTTTGTTTTCCAGAATTGCAAGATATTCTCCCTGGAATTATTAACCAATTGGGTAAATGCTGTTGTCCCTTTCATTATCTTTATTTTGTATATCGAATAGATCAGGCATTAATATTATTAAATGTTGTTTGCCGTACCTGAATGAATGTTCAGAGCTCTGAAAAGGTTGTTTAGTTAGGTTGCATATATATGCTTTGCTTACTCTGGATTTTCTTTTTGCCAGGGCCGGATAATTTGGACAACTTGAGGAAGCTAGCAGAGCAGTTCCAGAAGCAGGCACCTGGTGGTCAGGGTGCTGATGCAACTACAACTCAAGATGACGATGACGATGAGGTCCCGGAACTTGTGCCTGGTGAGACTTTTGAAGCAGCTGCGGAGGAGGAGGGTCATACCCATACTTAAGAGGGAGTTGTATATGAATTTTTGTGCAATTTCCATAATATTTTCATGGGTTTTTCGGATCTGGTTTGTATTTTTTTTGGTTGTTACATTTGATGTTTATTGTGAGATACCAGAAAGTTGTTAGTTTGATGGGTAAAAACTCTTTTTACGTTTCAAAAAATCGGTTATCAGCTATCGATTATGATTATTAGGTTACATGTATTGGAACCCTAATGAATCAGCTGCCCAAAATGTTGAAACATCAAGGATCCCATTTCTCAAACTTCCAAACTCGTTGAGATTGCATTAAATGAATGGCACGTAAGTATATATAATAATACTACTAGTTGGGTTCTCAGTTTTGCATTTGTGCTATTAAATTTTTGAAAGATTCAAGTTATGTGAAATGATATGCGAGCAGTGGCTGAGTTGGCTGAATTTGTAATGCGCACCACTTTTTGGGTACCCCATTATGTGTTCGAAGTTATGATTCATGTTGTAATTTTAACATTTTTATTACTTACAATGTGATTGTAGGACCTGATTGGTTTTGAGAAAGGATGATCAATGAGATTGTTTTTATATGGTGAGTAGGATTGGCTTTTTGACAGCTGTGACACTGCCTGACTAAGGGGTTGTTTGGGGTATCTTAAATAAGTATATTTTTTGTCTTTTTGAACTAAAAAATTGAGGAAGAAAATATAAATATTTGGGTTAACTAAGACATCTTTGGACTGCGCTTGTTGTCATGTGATCATTAGAGCTTTAATGGACTTCCGCAATGGGCTTTGGTGCTTCGATTTTTCATTATTTGTAATTTGTATGTCTTAATGGGTAGAAAAATGTTAGAAATTTTAAATGTTTTACTAATATCCTATCAAATGTCTTTGTGAGACACTATATAAGTCTTGTGTGGGTTTTTCAGTTGAGTAAGATATTTGGTAAAACATTTGATAAAATATTTAGAATCCTTAATAATATTTTTTGCTGACATGTCTATTAATTAATGGGTAAAATGATAGTGTCAAAAATGGGCATAATGATATTACTGAGGTCTGCTGCTGCCAAGGTATCTTGTGTTAATAGGAAACTTCTAAATATACCTAACGCATATTTTCAGTACTTA
This sequence comes from Camellia lanceoleosa, assembly GCA_025200525.1. Lineage (NCBI taxonomy): Eukaryota > Viridiplantae > Streptophyta > Magnoliopsida > Ericales > Theaceae > Camellia > Camellia lanceoleosa. The sequence continues at coordinate 107,834,171 of CM045764.1, read as the reverse complement.
GTACATATATTGTAATTAATTATTGTATTTTACAAAATAAATTGTGGAATAATTTTGAGAGGAATTGCAGAAAAATAGTTGAAACAAATGTAAAAATGTGAATAAAAATAATTATAGCAGAGGGATGGATATTTAAATATTCACTTTTTTGCCTCTCCCAGTTTTGCTGTCACCCTCTCAATCCGCCCTCTTCCTCTTCCCTTTCCCAACCTCTCCAACAGCCACCAACCCCTCCAAGCCCTTAGCCTATCCCCAACCTCTCCCCCACCACATGTTTAGAGAAACATTTCACCTTATTATGTGACCACGAGATTAATTTCTTACGACTTTCTCTTGATTCTTCCATGTTTCTCTGGTTCATCTTTATTAACGGCTTGGAGAGGCCTTTTTTTCCCCATAAACGTCCTCTGACTACTTGCTTCATAGACATGGTAACCTCCTCTCTTTCTCAACTCCCCCTCTTCTTCCATATCACATTTTTCAAGTTCTCTGGCAAGACATCTTCAGCAGACCTATTCCACTCAAGCTCTTCTCTACGACTCAACCCTGTACATTCTCCAATTAGAATAGCCCAAAATATTCATGTTTGGTGGAATTGGGATAAGCAAGTAATCAAGCCAGTTTTGACACCAAGAGTAAGTTGATCATGCCCATATATATACACTACATAAGAGGCAAAGCCGTTTCACAACCAGATTGGCTATCCATCAAGATGTCCAACTCCCATGCATGTGGTGTATCTCTGCATTTTCAGGTGTTGGGGATAGTAAGAGTTATCGATTGTTGATTCCAAATAAATGAGGGAGGGAGGGCTATGTAAAAATAGTAAGCCCCCAAATGGAAGCAACTGCATTTTAATGTTGTCAATACATCGGCCAACTTGAGCACTGATTTTTGTGACATTAAATGCCATCACTATTATGAAAAAAATTAAACTATACAACAAGAATATGAACTGCACCAGTCAGTCAGGATGCATCATCAACATCATTATCGGCTACCTGTCTAGCAGAAATAACCCTATCTAAGGTTTCGTCTGGTACTGTGATTCCACTAGTTTCCAAGTCTGCAACTATAGCAACCGCTGCATCAAGTTCCCCGAGATCAACGCACAACGTGATTATTTCATCGTACAAGGGACTGCAGAAGATGAGAATACAATTCAGAAATGATTTAGGAATAATATGAAGTTTTAGATGAAATTACGGATAAAATGAGATTTGGTGGGAAGGATAACGATAAACATGTTAAGTCAATGTATCTTGAGAAATCCCCAAACCAGAGATCCTATCCTATTGAGAAATTCCCAAACCCATTATACTAGGGTCGGGTATTTTGGCAACTTGACTACTCCAGTCAGTCCTCTACCATGTATTCAAGTATTAAGATGTGATACTTGGACCCTTTACCTTAACAATTATATCCCTAATTGACACATGACAAAATTAGTATGACATAACATTTGGCACTTCAAAGACATGTACTTTTTTTCATTTTTTTATCTAAATAAGATGAAGACAGGATCATACATCTGTAGCCCAACACCAACAAACAAAATGGATGTCATCGCAACGGGGATTAAATTTTACCATATGTAGTTTGGTATAACCAAATATTTTCAGGTCAGCAAAGAACATCACGCAGCTTTGATATTTGTACAAGTTGCAAAATTTTATATAGCTAGCATTTGTAGTTTGATCATTTTGTGCTTTCCAAAAGTGCCAAAAAGTTCTAAGAGAAAATGGATCTTGTGGTTCATGCTAGAAGATTTTCTGGGGTGATCATATCTACATTTTAAAAATGCAAGGTGAATTTCAGTGACATTTTTAAATTTGAAAAAGCCAACATTGAAATTTCTATCACATGAGGGAACTAGTTCATACCTCCCAAAGACATAACCAAGACTGTGTGACGTCTGCAAAATTTTCAAGAAAGCTGAAGGCATAGGAGTCCTTATAGCTGCACGCAGTATCATAGCACAATCCCCAATAGTTGGTGTTCCACCCAATTCTATTACCTGAAATATCAGTCTTTGTTTCATTCAGTTGCTAGACAACAAGTTGAGGTAGAGCACAGAAATGAGTCTCATACTACATATTAAATGTAGCTAATTATGTCTCTCCCTAGGAAATGGGGTTCACAAGTAACACATCTATGAGGATGGTTTGTGATAACTAGACTAGTGTGTGTGTGTGTGTGTGTGTAATGACTCTAATTATAAGAAGGCCAAACATATTGAGGTTGATCATCACTTTGTACGCGATATGGCAAGAAGGCATAAACAAGTACAACTAATGTCAAACTAAAATCAGTATATATGAACAAGCTGGGATGTCAATGCACAAGCTTTGAGGGGGAGGGTTAAGAAATAAAATAAAAGGATAATGGAAAATTTGTGGTAATCAGTAATATCAAATAGAGTAGGCAGCCCTAGTTAGGCACAGCTCTCTCATTCATTTCATTTATTTTCTTCACTTTCCCCTTTACTCTCCTCTTTCTCTATTCAGTGATGTCAATCGATGCAGACAAGGTCAGGATCAATAAGCAACAATACTGTTAAAATAGTAGGGTTTGACGAACTATGCACAGAGATGCTGGTTGATGTCCAAACTGAAATAAATTATCTAGCTCAACAAAATAGCAGAAGTTGCGGAATAGAGTTGTTTTTTACACACAGCACTCAAACACATGCTATTAGTTATACAAAGGTCTGACATCCATTTCTCTGATAAGGTGCATCTCAAGATCTACAATAAGAGGCCAGGATGAAAAGTTCTTAGTCAACTTCAAGGAAGAAGAAAATAATGAACAATGGAGTGGCTACTGTTTATGATTGTCAACAGTATCAGCAAGACATGAATATTAATCCACTGAAATAGATATTTACCCAGTAGGATACAATTCAAAGGAACAATAAAGAAAAAAATAAAATAAAATTCCAAATAAATCATATACATGTCATATAATGAGAAGAAATTGTACTAGCATCGCAAGATAAAAGACCAAGAAACCAAAAGATATGGAAACATGCCTTCAGCATTACTTTTACTGCTAACTCGACTTCCCATTGTTGTGACCATCTTTGAGGAGTTTTATTCTTGAGTTCTTTTTCCCATGTCCAACCCCAAGCATCAGCAATAGTGTACATATCAGATACATCAAACACTTTCCTGTTCCTCAACTCCTTAAATGCCTCATATATATCCTCTGGAAACCAGTCATCATCAGCATCATCCTGCATTCGTATGCAAGTGTTATTGCTTGTATTAAACTTCCAAACCTGAACATAGCATCTAAAATCTGATTAAAGAAAGGGTTTAAGTATCATGTAACAGTAATGAGGCAAAATAGGAAACCAGATTTGGCATAAAAAATGAACCCACCACCATTTTCAGGAGGTTAAAAAAGGAAATAGAAAAATGGACACGTTAGTCTCATTTCAAAAGTGATTAGAAGGAATGAAATAAACATCCAAAACAGGCAATTCTAATCTAAGAAGCATGAACACAGACACGCGACACGCGACACGTTGACACGCCAATTTTCAAAAAATATAAGACACAACACATGGGGGACACGCATGAAATATATAATTTATATATTTATTATATGTTATATACATATAAACTCTGTTATTAGAATCTTACGATTCACGATTCGATCTATGATTCGATTCACAATTTTTATAAAATCGATACGAATCTATGGATGAATCTATTTTGGAAGTAAATCTCTAGTAAATCACACGATTCACAATTGATTCACGATTCGATGTACTTTTTACGATTCATGCAATTTTTTAAATTATTGTGTTCAAAATATTTTCGATTCTTTTTTTCTCCATCTTTTTAGTGAAAATGACATAATACAACTTCTAACAGTGTTTAAAACCAAAATAACCAACATATATATCATTTGTTATTATTTTAGTAATCTAGAGTTTTTAATAGGATCCAATCAGATTTAGTCAGACCCAACATATTTTTAACATTTCTTCTCATTTTTTTTTCTTTACAAAATGATAATATATTTTTTAAAGATGTTTAAGATTAAAGTCACACTCTGAATTATCTATTGTTATTTTATTAAATTGAATATTACATTTGTGAGGTTAGTTATACATTTTAAAATGTTTTAGGTTTTAAAATAAAATATTTTAAATAATTATTTATTATTATTTGCTCACTGTCACTTAAAAAAGTATGTATGCTTATTGTTCAAATATCAATATCGTTGTTAATTATTATTACTTTAGAAATTGATAATTTGTCTATTTGGTTATTATCTTTATTAAGAATGGTTGATAAGAAATATCTACAAAAATAAAAAAGGTAAGACAGTGATCTTACATAGGAACTTTTGTTAACTTCTACCTATTAAACTACGTGATTATCATTCAAAATAACATTTTCATTGATTCAAGTCTAAATATTTCATATTCATACGATATGTTTAACATCTAAATATGTATACATATGTTTTTAAGTAATTTTAAAAAAACAGACCAAATCTTTATGATTTACGATTCAATTCGTGATTCGGTACGAAACCATTTCGATTTACAATATGAATCCCGATTTGGCAACTATGCATATGAATATACCATTCAAAGATAATAAAAAAAGCAATATGACACTAATTCCTATAAATTTATATAATTTTTGTTTTATTATTGTATCTTAAGTTGTTTTATTCAAACTTATAATTAGTTTCACTTGTGTCTAATCGATCATTATGAGTGTCAGATACGTGTCGGGGAAGTGACCAAAGAGTGTTGGTGTCCAACACAGACACGGATATGTCACCTTCTTAAAAGTGTCCGTACTTCTTAGGTTGTAATTCATGCCTAATGCAATAAAATTTACACATTCCATGAACTAAAGCATATGCATGTTGCTTCAATTCTCCAAGTAATAAACCAAGAAAACCAAAGAGACATGTAAATCTTTGATAACAATTTTCACACTAAAAACTATAACAGATTTTGAACATAGAAAGAGTAGGGGCTATGAAGCATGGACACCTCTCCGAAGTCACGTACCGGTGTCCAACACAGACATGCTTGGACATGTCGCAAGAAGTTGGACAAGTTGGGGACACGCTGAGGACACCTTGGGTTGGGGATACGTTGAGACACATTGGGGTGGGGACCCTTTTTTTAATATTAGTTTTTACTTTTTTTTCACCAGAATAGGCAGTCTAAAAAAGGGCAGGTTGTAAAGCACTAGTATTTCAACAAACATGTCGTACCGTACTGCATGCTTACCTTTGCATGCTACTTCTGCATACATACTCGATACACGAAACACATACCCACATTTTCTCTTTTTAATTTTTGCCGTACCCCAAATGTACCAAGTATATACTTAAGTAGTACCTCAGTTGGAATAATATTTTCTTTTATACAAAGGTGAAGTTAGTTTCATTAGACCTGTTTTATTTTTATTTTTATGCTTAGTATGATTTTAAAATTAAGCATTGGTTTGTAAGTTATTTAATATAGTGACATCTATTTTTGGTTTATACCTTACTTTTGAAATTAAATGAGAATTGTAGATTCGATCTTAACCAACTAAATCATTTAACTAATTTTTGGATTACTCAAAATTAAAAATAAATATTTTTTTACGAATGTACCCAGTTGTACCATACCCTACTTTTTTTTTAGATTTTACTGTAGTAACATACCCATACTATACCAATACCCGTACATGTGCTTCATAGATTAATGCCCATTTCTAACAATTTTATTATGTTACCAACAATGGGAAAAAAAACATGACAATAGACCATCATGAACTACCTCCATTGATATTCGAGAAAGTTTTTTCTTCGATTTTCTTGTGGTAGACACTGTCATGTCAGAATCTTTCAACAATTGGACCCCAATCATTTGAAGAGGTTTCGCAGCTTCAACTTCCTTGTCCTTGACCCTGTCACCTACTTGGATTTCAGTTTGCTCCACATCCTCCTCTTCATCTGCCTCTTCATCTTCAACCTCTTTCACAACATCCTCAACATCAGTGGTGTCATCCGTGACATCTATATCTTCCGATTTATTTAATTCAATGGGCCTGTCATGATCATTATTTAACCCTTCTCCAAGAAAACGGCGTTTCCAGAACTCGGTATTTCCTTCTTCCAGCTTTATTCTGGAAATTAATTCATCCAGCTCTTCGTCAACCTGTCAAAAGAATCCCCATTACCATTCAATATCAATTAGAGTGAAACTTCCAGTCACAATTATAATGAAAATAACTCGTAGAAGACCTGAATCACTAGGATACACATCAAGAAGACCATCAAACAGGAAGCGAAATAAGAACCATAAGTATGATATTAACCTCTTCTTCTTCCTCTTCCACAGGAGGCACCCAAAGGGGCCGACCTCTTGAGCGATTTATTCTCCTTGCTTTTTGGACACGCTGGTAGAGAACATTTCTAGTTCCATCAGTTGGTAAACCCTGCGCTTCCAGCTCTTCCTTCAGCTCAGATACTATCATCTTACTAGCAGCCTTAGGCTTTAAAGCATTTTGGTCGGGCCCTTTAATAATGTTCCTTAGTCTCTCTTCGACTCGGATATAATCATATTCAGATACAACTCCTAAAGCAGAAGGTCCTTCATTGCGCAAGGTTTTCAAGAGCTTCCGATGATGCACCTTCCAATCATCAAGACATCTTTGTTTGAAGGAGGCTTCTATGGGGTAGTTATAAACAAATCCGAGGGCATCAGGATCTAAAGGAGCTTTCCCTCTTCGAGGTACCCATCTCTTGCGCTCACCTGTAAGCCCCCCTTCTGCAATGTACCTGGTTGTTGTGCAATTTTAATCATAGCTTTTAACAGAAAACAGAAGCGCTCCATGTTACCCTTTTTCCCATGTCTTGTGTCACTGTCTAAATGGATTCCTATTAAAGGTTCCTTATTTTGAAGAGATTATTAATACGGATAAGAGAACTCCCAAGCAGTAGAAAAAGATAAAGAATCATGAATAGATTTACTGAGCATAACAGCCTCCATGCTGTTTCAATCTCTGATATTTGATAGCATGCAAAGTTCATGTGATATGAGCTCTAATATAATTAACACAGTTTTCTATAAATCCTCTTACATTACTTAGTAATTACAGATTATAAAAAAAATAATTGATAGTGCTTAATCTAACATCAATTGCAGCTGGTGGATGATATGTACTTGTTAATTTCATGAAGGCATAGTATGTCTGAATTTGGAAGGTCAGTGTGTCTATGATTAAATAAAATAAAGCACTGTATATTAGCTTTGGGCCCAAATAAATAATTATAGAAGATTCAGGGAAAAAAAAAGAGTCAAATTGAAACATGGACTTTATAATCTACAAAGTTATAGATACTCGAAAAGAAGCACGGACAAAAAAGTTATAACATCTACTTTAACCAATTCACAAACAAAATGAAAGATTCAAGCTTTAGAGTTTCTAAAACTAAAAGATAAAGGAGGAGAGATAAAAAGCTATAAATCCTTGCTTTGCAAAGTGTTTCATGTGTCTGACTAATGGGCACTAGTATCCCTACTTTTTTCTTCAAATTTGAATTGTGCCTGGTTCTAAAATATTTAAGAGAATAATAGGACACATTTGAACTTGTGTCTGACACGTATCTAGGCCTATCCGAGAGTGTTAGTGTCTGACACGGATAAGGCACCATCGTAGAAGTGTTTGTGCTTCTTAGATAATCTAAAAGCATAAGAAACAAACAGAGATAGAGGAAGTGTGAGAAAAAAAAAAAAAAACAAAGAACAATACAAGAAAACTAAATTTGATATTTAACCTATGAAACTTCCAGAATGAAGATAAGTTGAAAAAAGTCGTATTATTTTATACATGAAAATTGTACTATAACTTGAAACAATGATGCACAAATGAAAACAAGATGCAAAATAGAGGGTACAATTTTAGTAGAAGATTCTTTTGAGACCTTTAAACCATATGTAAGTAAATTAATAAATTGAAGGGCAGTAATCGAGTTGATTGATGATAATGACAGCAACACACACCTGGCAATATAATCAATCTCATATCCAATTTCAGCTTCTTCATGCAAAGGTTCAATCCAGGAGCTAACTAGCGTCCGATATTTCCTGCTCACAATCATCGCTCTAGGGGGGATTCGTTGGTTATCTTTGGCCATAGCTTCCAAAGCTTCGATCAACTCAACAATCCTTCCTGATTTCAAGATGAGTTAGAGCTCAAAAACATTTAATTTAGGATCTGTTTAGAGAAACCTAAAGCTACTTACCAAAAATAAATAAAGAAAAGAAAAGCATTAGACAAGAATGAGGTTATCTGATAACTTTAACCAATGACCTAGATAGATATCCTCTGGAACATAACATATAAGGTATTATGAACGAAACAAATATGAAGTTTATTAGAAAATGTTATAATATCTTGCATTTTACTGATTCAGTCATATGACTTTGAATCAGGCAACAGCAGAAACAAATTTAAGCCATCACTTGGATAAAAAATTTACACAATTTGATAAAAAGTACATATATGTTATTATAGTCAGAGTTTAATTTATAATTAATTACAACATGTCGTGTGAAGATAAATTGAGTGAATTAATTTGGCACATATAAATTAAAATAAATGGCTAATTACACTTTGGTCCCTAAAATATGCATTGTTTTGTTATATTGGTCCCTAATATTTCAACTGTGTTAGTTTCATCCCCAAAGTATTACATGTGTGTTAAAGTGATCCCCATAGTTGACGCCATCATAATTAGAGATATTTTTTGTACAGAAAAATACATCTCAGGAAATAAAAAATCAAGCCTTCAGATGTTGACCAAATTAAAATATTGGGGACCAAAAGTATTATTAACCTTCTTCACGAGGACCACTTCAATACACATTTGATACTTTGGGGATAAGATTGACACAATCTAAACGTTGGAGACCAAAATGACACAGCACGTACTTTAGGGACCAAAAGTGTAATTAAACATAAATAAATCAAATGCAAAGATTAAAATTATATCAATGCACGAAACCCCTTCATTTATTTTGTAAACTTAAATTAATGAATTGAACCATTATTTAAATAAATAAAAAAAATGGTTCTTGAAAAATGGTGGTTGATAACACAAAAAACACTACACTACCTATGCTATTTTAGGACAATAAATATTACAAACTAATAGAGTAGCTTGTGGTAAAAATGTTTAAAGAGCACTTTGGTTGTGCTAAAATTGAACAAAAAATATTACACTGCTAGAGATGCTCCAAGAACCAATGTAACAAAGGATGCATTGGTTCAAATCTTTCCATATCAACCTCACAAATCTAGATTGTAATGAAACATTGCTTTCTAGAGTTACTGCAGATATTTGCCATTTCATTGCAATTAGCAACTCAAAACTATGCCTAATCAAATACCAATGGTGGGGGACCAATCATCTTTGGAAGAGTAGATCAATCAGCTAGAACTTTTAGCAATGCACTATACAAAACAAATTACTAAAGAAACTAAACAACCTGAAATCAGCAATGAGTTAGATATTCTCTCCAAAATTACAGAAAAGAAAGAGTTCATAATCCCCATTACAGTACCCTTGCACAGTTCTTCTCAATGCCACAAGTATCTTGACAACTTTCTAGGATTTTCTAGGATTTCTCGTAAATGAAAACTAAGGCACAAATGCATTAAACAAAAAAAATTGATTAAACACAAGTTCGTAAAAATAGTTTAATGATAGTACTGGTAAAATCTGAAAAGTAGGTGCAACTTTTTCATTGTTGAATTCATCATGTTTAATTTTGAAGATCTACAGAATCTAAAATAGTTCAACTGAAGGTTTTGCTAGATTATAAGGTTGACGTTCTTGATAAACAAAATAAATATCACAGTGATTTTAATGCATGTGACGTGACCTTATTTAAGATACATTTCAGCTAATCAAAAAGGTAAGTTCCATTTTTCTAAAATAGATTTATCAAATATACACAATTAAATACATCCTAAGTGTGTGCACATATAATCTTCAATTAGGCTAATGAACAATATATCAAAGATCAATCTTGCATTGGAGATTTGAGGCTTCAAAGTGTTCATGAGACAAGCTTCTGTTTGGCATTATTTAATCCAAGTGAAATAAACTTCATATCAAAAGATAAAATTAAATACCTATTAGAGAAAAGGGGGGAAAAAAAGATATGATGTAGAAGCTTAATCCTTATAAACAAGTTCAAATATCAACTTTTAGATCCCGCTACATATAAGCACAAGTTATAGAGATACATGTAATATGTCACAACTTTCTTCACTAGTATAAATGACCTTCTCAACTTCCAGGCCCCCATGACTGAACTAGAGAAATATATCATTGGTCAAACTTTGGGCTGAATGTCTAAGAAGCTTTTTAAAAATAAAAAAAAATCAAAAGTTAAAAATATTAGGAAGAAAGAGGTTCTAAAGACAATGAGATCATTCCTTTGATTAACATAAAAAACATAATAATAAAATGTTTGTCCATACCTTCTCGACATAACGCCCGAAGATACAATGAAAGTGGATCCCCATATTTCCCATCATTATGTAAAACTTTTGTTCCCCCTTCAAAGTTTTTTAGGCCGCGAAAATGCCGAATAGCTTCTCGTACTACACAATACTTGGTAAAGCATTCCACTAACAGTCTGCAAAAGAAGGCATAACAACATAAAAGCTAGAAGTCAAAACCAATGTTTTCTAATCACACATATATTCAATGGATATAGTTATTGAGCAAGACATAGGCTTTGATTCATATTTTTTTTTTATAAAAGTGCCACAGCACGTATTCCATTCATGAAAGCCTGTAATGCCCACAGAGAGAGAGAGAGAGAGAGAGAGATTACTCACAAGAAGCTCAATCAATAACAATACCACGACAAATATTAACAAAACAGATTTTATTATATTAGTTGTGATGGAAGAAATTCTACTTACGCATAGGTGTTGACATTAGGTTGCAAACGTTTGTGATGTTCAATCATCATGCCAAGTAACTCAGCAACATCTTGTACCCTATATGTCACATCCAAGCCCCGGAAGAAAACATGTTATACAACAAGGATAACTTAAAATTAGAAATGTTTGACAAATCACAAATTAATCAAATAATATAACAAAATGTCACAAAAACCAGGATAGAATTTGTTAACATTTAGTGAGGAAAAAGCTAACGCTTGCAACCTAGATAAGGTAACTGTCCATCCATGACCAAAATCATTGCTACAGATGAGCCCAAAATATCGAGAAAAATTAGTACTCATCGACAACTATTAGTTTTCCTAATAGAATACATGCAAATTCAAAATTTTCTTGGGGCAATGAATGTTGGGCCAAATCAAGTAGACTAAAACCCCACACAATCTTAGAGGTTTTTTAATTTATTTATCAACAACCCCACACAATCTTAGAGGTTTATGTCTAGCAACCTATGTTAGATGGACTCAAGTACAAGTATCGGGTGAAGGTGCAATTGTCGGATCTTCATAAACTTAAATCCTAGGATTTGGGATATGTATCCATAAGTGGAACAAGGGTATGGGACATGTCATGGACACTTACATATATTGCATATTGAATAATATTTGTACATAAAATGTGATATATTATATAGAAATGTACTTGAAATTAAATACGATGAAGGAAAATATTAAATTTCTATCTCTTATCCATGTGAGAGATTTGACATGTTTCTTTACTAATAAATGTGAGTTTTTTTTTCTTCAAATGTCTTAAAAAATTAGAGGATCCAATATTCTAAATTTGGGTAGGGTGTCAAACACATATCCGACGCTCATACCCCTATCATATTCGGTGGACGTTGGTACTTTGATGGAAACAAAAGTGTCCATGTAACATAGTTAGCAACTATAGATTGATGTTAGTTAATGATAATATCTTATAGTAGGTGTAGGGCTTGCAAAAAAGAAGGATATGAGGCTCCTATTTCTAATTCTTCTCAGAGGGAAAATAATATGATAATAATATTTGATTTCTATATATTATTAATAGAGAGAGAGAATTCTCTTTTATAGATAGAGAATAATACAATGAAGCACACACTAAAAAAACTAAATGGCACACTACTACTTAGCACTCACTTACCACTCACCTATAGCACTAAATCTAACAACACACATACTAATATATACTATACACTCACCTACACACACTAAGGTAGAGTAGTTGTTTTTTTTTTTTTTTACATTCACTCAAAACTCAAGGGAGTTAGAACTAGAAAAACCAACAAACTTGAGAAGAGAAAAAAAAAAAAAAAAAAAAAAAAAAAAAAAAAAAAAATAAAAAGAGGAGAAGGAGACAGGGTCGCATCACAGACCGAAGAAGAATACTTTTCATCGTGTCAATGGTCGAAGAAAAAAAAATGTCGGGTCATCGGACCGTTAAAAAAAAAAAAAGTAAGTCGTCCGTTCGGAAGGTGTAGAAATGGCCTTATCGTCTCTTGTCTCACATATAGAGGAGCTAACCTAATCATGATCAATATCATAATTCTTCTTACTTGTCCCCTATAGCCCATAATAAATATAAAATGTCTCATCTAGCTGAGCGGAATTCGGACCCGGGGACAGGAATAATAGGACCCAAAAAAAAAGCCGAGTTTTAAAAAATTCTGAAAAAAAAAAAAAAAATCAAAACCCAAAAAAAAAAAAAAAAGCTATCAAAAAAAAGGCACCAATACAAAAGCGCCGGCAAACCGCCGCCTAAAAAAAGTGCCTGCACGTCCCCTTTTTTTTCTGCTCTGCCTCTCTCTTCTTCTCCTCTCCGCCTCTCCTCTTCTTTTTCTCCTCTTTCTTTTTCTTTTTTTTCTTTTTTTTTTTTCTTTTCTCTTCTTTTCTTCTTCTTCTCTTCTCTTCCTCTTCTTTTCTTTCTTTCTTTCTTCATTCTTATTTCTTTCTCCTTTCTCTCTTCTCTCTTCTTTTCTTTCTTTCTCTCTTTTTTTCTCTCTTGGCTTTCCTCTCTATCTCTCGCTCTCTTCACCTAATCTTCCAACCTAGTCATCCCCCCTACTATCACGAATTCTTGACCTCGGCAGGCTAACCAAATCCAAATGACATCGAGGCGACTGCGAACCAAAGGAAAACATCTCAAAGCCAACCACGCATGATACAACACTCGCTCAAAAAAACACTGACTCACTGAACTTGTAGTCAACGCAGCAAACTCTCTCAGTGGTGCAATCAGAGAAGATACCAAAGATTCAAGCTCACAAACCTAAGGCAAAAAAAAGGCGAAAACAGAAACCACCTTGGCTCTTTGGTAGATTTGGGAACGTACCTCGGGGAAAAATTGGAAAGCGCACTTAGGGGCGTGGGAGCGGGAGCGGGGGCGGCGAGGAGGGCGTGGCGAAAAGAAGAGGAAAGCGTGCTGGCGGAAAGAAAGAAGACAAGAAAGAGAAGTGGCGTGGGAAGAAAAGAAAAAAAGAAGAGGAAGAAGAGAAAGTTTAAAAAAAAAAGAGTTTTTGTTTGTTTTGTTTGTGGGTTGAAATTTTTTTTTTTTTTTTTTTTGTGTAAATTTAATTTTTTTGTAAAAATAAAAAAATGTAAAAAAATGAGAAAAAAAATGTAAATGTGGTGTTTTTAAGGAAAATAAGATAAATAAATAAAAAAAAATAATTAAAAAGCTAGCAAAAAATAAACAAAGAAGGATGTGTGGGTGGCTTGGCCAGAGAAGGGTGACAATGGAACAGCGGCCGATGCAGAAGATGCAGCAGAGTGAAACAGCGAGAGCATGGTGAAGGAGATTGGGAAATGTTAAAGACATGGAAAGAAGAAAACATGGCCAATGGGAAATGAATCAACATGGAACATGGGATGAAGTGGGAAGAAGAAACATTAAAGGGGAGAGAGAGATTTTTTAAGAGGAGTATATAGAATTTTCAAGACAGAAAACCCAAAAATTATAAATCATATTTACCATATTCATATACCCATACCACATGCTTATGTGAATGATTCAATACAGGCATATGCTTCGGACCGTGGTGCCAATGACCAAACCAACTAATTATACAAAACCCAATATTCCCAATGAATGAACAAATATCACACCGGACTCATGTCCCTTCTCAATGACACCTGACTCATCATTCTCGCAATCTTCTTCATCACCAACTTTCAGCATCAATATTATCTCATCTTTAGAAAATCTAAATGGATTTCTTGTTCTCACCAAAAATTTTTCTACAAATTGGTCGGTTATCTTCATGTTTTTTCAATCTTTTGTTTGTGTTTCGATCCAATGAGAAGCGTCAATCTTGCATCGCATTTCCCTTCCCCTACCGAAGTAAAAAAATCCTTGAATTTTTCAATACATGAAAAATTAATTCAATCAAAAAGTCATGAATAAAAACCCCGATATACCCCCAACATTTGCTTCTATGAATCTAAAGGAGATGATGAATTTCTAGCTCACAAGGCTACTGAGAAAACCTTTCTTGCTCTTTCAATGATAAATGCTGTCATTTTCTTGCTCTAATGCTCAGAGGGAGTCATATTCTCTTGGTGCAAATCTACATAAATAATGCGTATAAAATAAGAAGGTGCGCGAAGGATGGAAGAGCTAGCCATGGATAAATTGAGAAAGCGACAAAGAAAAAAGTGATGTAAAAAAACAATGCTGAAAAATAAGAAATAATACCGAAGGTAAGGTAGAAGGTAAGAGTGGAAGCAGTTGAGGAATGTATTGGTAGGGCTGATGAAATAGAGAAGAATTACAACTAAGAACCTAAGAACTAATTAGCTTTTATCTCAATAGATACACATGATATGATAATAAATTAATGACTAAATATATGAATTGATTATAATATTTTACATTCAACAATAGGATATCACTTTTATTATACAACTCTAACAATCTAATAATAAACTAAATAAAACTTACCACTCACTAGCACTCCACCCACACTCTAACCTACTCATCTTCACCAATTTCAATCCACATTTTCATAGAGCCTAAGAGCATCTCCAACGGTGAATTGGTAAAATGAATAGCCAAAGCTATAATTTAGCAATGAACAATGCAAAAAAGTTATAGGATTGCAATGTTGCTCCAACAGTGAAATTGCTATTTTTTAGCTTAACCAACACTGGACCAACATCAACCGGATGACAGGCGGGCTTGCAAAATTCTGTTGATGAGTTCTTTAGCTATAGGTAAAACTTGAGCCAAATTTGACACAAGATACATCAATTGTTATTTTTAGCAACTCCAATAGCAGCCCATTGGAGCACCATATTTTCCCACACCTACTACATTATAGCAATAGCAGCTCTAATAGCTCACCGTTGGAATTGCTCTAAGAATCCATATTCTTGTCCCATTATTACATACTTCTCAGTTTGTGGACTATTCATGTACTCCTTACAGAAATTGTGTGCTCCTATACAAGGAAGGAAGCTACTTCATCAATAGGTTATGCTACTACTATTAGAACAAATATACCAAACCAAACTAAGCCTTGTGTCCCACTCAAGTAGGATTGACTACATAAATCTTTTTTTGCACCATTCTACCCTGTCAAGGGCTATATGCTCAATTAATTAAATAAATTCATATATTTTTTTATTATATACCATGTCAATTTAGGTCTTCTCATCCCCTTAAGATTTCCATTTATGGTGATCACTTCACTCTTCCTTATTGTTGCATCTACAAGTCTTTGTTGAACATGACCAAACCATCTTAATCTATTATGTAGTCATCTTAAAGAATATTACTAATGAAAATCACAAAGCTAAACAAGGGAGCGTATTAATTGATAGACTCACTCAGGCCATTAGTGAGACCATACAATATACTCACAGCTAAATCAGAATAATTAATGTATTTCCAGATTGTTTGAACTAATGACAACAGTGTTTTGGTCAAATGGTCAACTTGGACTATCAAATCACAATAGGGACTGCCCAAACAAACTGCCTAAGTTTCGGAAATATAGTCATCAAGAAAACAATGTGTGTGTTTGGTTTGAGTTTTTGGATTAAATTTTTTGAAAACTGAGTTTTTTGTTTCTTGTTTTTTGTATTTTTTTTTATTTTAGTGAATATTTTTAAAATTTTCAACATTTTTTTTAACTTTTTTAGATGCACCTTACTTAGATGTATCTAAAAAGTAAAAAAATTTGTGAAAAAATATTTTAAAAAATTAATAAATACATAAAAATACGAAAAATATACTGAATTCTCTTTTTCTTTTTTCTTTTTTGGTATTTAGTGAATTTTTAAAAGATTTTTTCACAAAATTATACTTTTTACATGTATTTATGTTAGGTGTGCCTAAAAATTAAAAAAATTCAGTAAAAATAAAAAAAAAAGGGAAAAGAAGGAAGTAGAATTTTCTGAAAAGTGCTTTTGGAAAACCAAAAACAAGCAAAGTGAATAGTGTTGTAGCCAAGGATGTTCTTCAGAATTCACCTATCATAGGACTCAGCTCTTGTATATGCTTGGATCACCCAATTATATGTCTCTGTATCTGGCTTCATATGATCTGCCATCCAAAGCTTATAATAAGTAACAAAGGAACTTTAACAACTTCGGTTATGACAAGATAGAGACAGAACATAAGTTAATATAGCCAAAACAAACAGCAAATCTGAATCCACAAAAGCGACTATAATTATTTTGAAAATTGTGGCATACCAAACAACTCTACCACTGTCTACTACTGATTTCTCATATTAATTTCTAACTAACTAGATTTCAAGATTTTAGTTATACATGAACAGGGTCTAAACCGAAGCCAAATTGATAAAATCAATAAGTGACACCAAAAAAAAAAAAATGGATGAGAGTGCCCACTATCAACTCAGCATGTGTATCGTTCTTAAGGTAAAGCATTGGGTATTTAGACAACACGACAAGGCAACCCCGTAGTGCAACAAATTTGCCACATTATGCAATTGCATCATTGAGGGTTGCCTAAAAAAGATGACATCTGATAAGTCCGTGGATATTGAGGTACCACAAGCGGTACTTCCTAATATTGTATTTGATGTAGTAGTTTGAATTCCTTCTGACATGCAATTGAAGAAGTTCTTGCTAATGGAAAACAGGGTCTTTGAATGTAGTGGTTGTTCTCATTTTACTTGACGTTTTAAATTAGCCCCTCTTGATCGCATTTCTTCCAAGATAATATATATATATATAACAATCTGTCTTTTCTGAGTATCACCCGAATTAAAATATGTTCTTTCGATAGGCTCTTTCCCCCGTCAAAAATATAGTGAAATACAATCCCCTTCCATAATCTTTACATTCACTTCTTAAAATATCCTATATATGTAGGCAGAAACAAGGCAAGGGGTTAGATTTATCCCGATGAGAGCAAGAGTGACAAATACAATTTATAATGCCATAGCAACAGACATGGTATACAAAATCATACGAAAAGAAAAAGGGGGTATACATAATAACCATGACGGATGCATTGGATGGACATCAAGTGGTTGATATTATCCCTCCCAAGACCAGAACTTCGTGTTTCAGAGAGGGAATCTATCAAATTTGATCAAACATTAACAAGTACTCCTTATGTGTAACAATTTATCCACAACTATCTAATTTCTTTAGGAAGATTGAAGAATTCCATGATATTGAAGAAAGAACAAAAGAACGAAAGACTCAATTCCATTTGGGAAGGCTACCTAAAGTTAACTAAGCTTATTTAAGAAGATTGAATAACTAGACATTAAAAGAGCAAAACTTGGTTAAAAGGGAAATTTGAGAGGGGGAAAACATCTCCATGATAAAGATATTCATAGTAGAAAAGAAATACATACATATATATATATAATATGTTCTAAGTCTCTCTCACGTACCACTATTTGTCCTTTGGAATCAACGAAAGACCAGGCATGATTAGTAAGGAAGAAAAACACGAGAATATAGAACGGAATCAAACTACACTGAGAATTCGAAAAAAGTTGAAAAATAAAACCTAAGAAAACAAGTTGAAGATCAATGTGCAAGAACAGGAGCCACAGGCCACTGAAGGGGAGTTTACTGGAGAAGCTCTAGCACAAACAAGTCATCTGCTTTGATACCTTGAAGATTAACTAAATCATATTCTACTAGCTAGGATACAACCTACCAAACAATTAGTTAATAGACATCAGAACTAAATATAGAAATAATTTGAAGTGTAGAAGTAAATAAATAAAAGAAAGAATTCAAATTTCTTTGACCTCTCAATATAGCTTGATTTATTTCGATACTTTCTAGATTTCCTTCCTTAATAAGTGATTTTCGGTCCTTCGATGATAGTCCTCATTGACTCCCCATAATCTTTTCATTCCCATCCTTGAAATGACCTTCTCCTAACAATGCTTAGTCTTTGTGCAATGATCATCATTGACGATCCAAACTCGGTACATTTATGTCCACCTGAATAATTTCATTAGTATCCTCCAGTAATCGGAGAAAGGAGATAATGTTGCATGAGACAATGAGAAGTACGAGGGTTGGTGAGGTTAAAGAAATCATTGGTGTCTTGAAATCAGAGACAATCGATAAAGAAAGGAGATAATGTCACAACATCCATGTAACAAGGTGGGGGGTGACACGAGATGTAACTAAGGCTAAATGTTCAAACAAAAGCATGTTCTTGTTTTTTGGGGATTGGTCTAAAGTTACTTTTTCTCTTTTCCAGTGTTGGAAGTCATTCAGTCATTCCTAGTGATGAAGTCCTTGAGGTGAGATAGTGTTCGGTTAGGGTTCAATAAAACCAGGGGCAGGGCTCATGAGGGGTTGTTGGATCTGGAGTTGAAGCAGGGTGTTGAGTTTGAGGCTGATGAAGAAGGGGGTTCGGATGGGAATGAAGGCTGGGGTGGTATCTATACAGTGGGCACTATCATAGTTGATTCCAACAAGAGAGTCTGCAAACTTCTAGGTTTTTGAGAAGTATAAATGAGCAGGATTGGGCTCTATATGATCCAAACTGGGACTTGGAAAATGTTTGTGACAATGAGGATTGGGAGTTGGGTCTGTTGGATCATCTGGACTACTCTCCAATGGCAGTGTTGAGTCTGGTTGACAATGGAAGTATATAGACGATTTTATATTCATTTAATTCTGCAAAGGCTATTTTATTGTCAACACAGCAACAGTGAGCAACATATATATATATATTATGATATGTACATCAAGCAGTTCATAGACCACTAGAAAGGCTATCACTTGCTCTCAACTAGGCATCTTGACAACATTATATTAACAACACCACGAACCAGACTCGAACAATTAGGTTGGACTGCAAACCACTACTTGCTGACGACCCAAAATTTATATGAATGGAATAACTTAAGTTGATGTGTACACTGGACACTTAACTTGGGAAATAGTACACAAAAACATGCCTCTAAAGTAGCAAATTAGTTCAATGCGTTGAGAGGTACTACTGAGACGAAATACAAACAACTTACAGATAATTCAGAAAGTTTAGAGCTCCACTTTGCTCAATGTTGAACATAAGAATACCTATATATTTTAAGGCAATCCAGTGTTTCCAATGATAGTAATACCATCAAGTAAAAATAAAAAATATTTGTTCGAGGGGGTATTGATTTTGACCTTGCAGATATCCTTGGCAGCATCATTGGGACCAACATTCTGAAGTGTTGAGACTTGAGACAGATTCTATGCATGTAATGAAAATCCAAGTGTTTTCTCATCATCAAACTATGATTAAATATTTGGTTGAACACATAGGAAAGCAAATAAAGTGCCCCAAATTGTACTACGCACATTCTTTTGGACTTCTCTTTCACACACTTCCAACAATTCATAAAAAGAAAATTCATGGGTCTCCCAAGATTTACGAAATATTATAATTGTTCTGCAATGCGTAAAAGCTGTAGCATCACAAACAGAAAAGGCTAATGTGCAAGCACGAAGGGAAGAAAAAGTTGTACACCTTCTCCATATTCCATGTTCTCAAATGTTGCAAAAGCAATTTCAGGTATTCCACAAGTAGCCTACCAAAAGAAGAGAAGACAATATGTTGTTAAAACTCAAAATAAAGAAAAGTTGAGAATTCATTAGCAGATGCCAGATGCACTCCACAAAAGCTCTCGTGTACTATGCATAGTTGATACTGGCACAACCTAATTCCTTCTGACAACTAGGAGATATTGTTGGACAGATTATTTTTCAAATAGTATACATAGTTGATACTGGCGCAACCTCATATACGTATATCTTTTTATTTTGACAAGAATAACGCAATATAAATAGCAAACTATCAGACTGTTGAGTTCAATGCACTACATATTTTGGAAGACATTAAAAACAAATTGAACAGAAAAATATGTAGTTTGTACAACACTAGAACATCATGGAATGGAAGACCCAAAGCTCTACAAGAACTAAAGTTCGATCATGCAAGGCTGAAGTTGGTGTTGCCTTGAAATCGACATATTCTCAGTTTTTCCCACTTCTTTCAATTTTTTTTTTTTTTTTTCTCGTGACTTCTATTGATTGCATCAAATAGAGGAGGGGGGGGGGGGTTGGGTGTGGTGTGTGCCTGCGCATATGTTAGATACATTGATAGGAGTCACAATAAAAGTATTACATATGCTTCTATCTCCCATCTTCAGTGATCTATTTTCTCTTGAAGCTACTACGGGTATGTTTGGTTTGGCTTTGTAGAATGATTTTGGGAAAAAATTTCTTAAAAACTTGTTTGGTTTATAATTTTTTCAAAACAATTTCTAAAATCACTTTCTCTCTCTTACATATCAATCAATCACTTTTTCTCTCTCCTCTCTCCTTCTCAATCACTTTTTCTCTCACACACATCTACTCAATTACAATAAAATATCAAATCATTCCAAACTCTCACACTCCAAAACTACTTTCAAAATACACAACCAAACAAACCAAAAAAATTTCTAAACTCTCTCCCCAAAACAATTTTTAAAAACTACTCTCTCAAAACCAAACCAAACATACCCTACATTTCTCAGCAGTGTTTGCCCATGGGCAAACCTATTATCAGAATCTCTAGGCCGTTGTATCATAGAAAGCATACCTTATATGCCTCAATTTGATTTGATCCACTGTGTCAGCAGATCACCATTTTCAATTCTAGCAGTCAGTATATTAATTCCAAGGAGTTAAATCTTTGATTAATATTAACCTTCAACACACCAACAATATTTTCCAGGAATATCTATAATTAATATTTTTTAAACTAGCCAGCGACTTGGAGTACCAACTGATTTGAAGAAAAAGTTAAATCAACAAGTGAATGAAGGCCACAAAATAAGTTTCCAGCACAAGCAATTGACTGCAACTGACTTACCTGCACACTAAGAAGACAATTGAAATGGAAAGTAGTTGCCATCCGCCCAGCTGCCTCCATTTCATAAGCGATGGTTAACGCATTCGAGTGATCCCCAACTCTACAGTCCTCCTCAATTAAAAGATCATAAAGTTCATTGGTAGCTCTCAGTCCACCCTCAGCACCCTTCAGGAACACTTTGTTGGCATCTTCCAGATGATTGCTTCTGATAAGTTCCTCTGGTTACAGCAAGAATACTGACTTAGATTAAATGACAAAAAAGCAAGAAAGAAATAAATCACATGCATCAAAAATAGATAAATCAAGGGAGGGGGTTGATGGAACACTGTACCAACAAGAACCAACCAAGCTTGGCGAATGTCAAAATGCAGCTTTTCCATTGCTGCAAGGATTTCTAAGCCTCTTGTGGCACAGCCTTTAGAACCAAACAAACGAATCAACGCAACAAATGTTTCATGGAGAGGACGAATGCCTTCACTCAACTCCCTTCTCAATGCATGCATCTGCATTTAGGCAACAATATATAATGAAGAATGTCTACCAAAAACAAACATATATATATATACATATATGTGTAAGTATATAAACTTACACACAGAACCTAAGAAGCACATATACACAGACATACGCCAATATGACAATTTTCAAGAAAATAAAAAATAAATACATACACAGCAGGTACACAATAACAATTCTATGTTTTTTACATAACAAATATATATTTTGTTTTGTGTACCAAAGTAATAAGAAATCATTGTCCACATTCTGTGTTGGAAAAGAAGTATGGACAAAAAGACAATATCTAGTTTAAAAAGCTCTATTCCCAAACAACCTTGGAGCCATAATGGAGATTCATAGGGCTTTCTTTGAGATGGCACCCATACCATTCCTAAAAATTGAAGCACATGGTTTTGAGGAATCCCATGGGTAATCTGAAAAGCCGGTGGAAAAAAACGTCCAAGCACCCCTGATTATATACAGTCTGACGAGCACCTCATATTGAGAAAAAGTCTCGAGATTGAAATGGGACAGCAGGATCCCTTAACTCTTGTGTTCTGTGTGCAGCTTTAACGCAGAACTTCGATTTCCATTTATTGATTTAGTCAATCCAGCCCAGCAGTTAACTAAAGAGTTAACATGACCAACTTGAACATTGTTCCGAGAAAACCCATTAGACCAAAGAAACTTTGTTGAAAGCTGATCTCCAGTAGTGGTTGCACATGCATTTTTTGTGATTGTAGAGCCCTTCTACTAGCAAGGCACTAAGTGAGACAAATTGGAAGTTTTATGATTTTGGATTCCCTAAATTTAAAAAACCTAAAGAAGAGATTTTAATAATACAAATCCACGTTATTTTGATTTGGGCAAACTTCACTTCACCCCCTATGGTTTACTCCATATGCAATTTACCCCTTATCACTTGAAAATAAGCACATAACCCCTGTGGTTTGTTGACTAAAGTGAATCGTCAAGCATTCTGTCAAATTAACAATATGTGCCAAAACATAAGGGGGCAATGTGCTCATTTGCAAATGTCAGGGGGCGAATCATACATGGAGTAAAGTACGTGGGGTTAAAGTGAATTTTGCTCCCAACAAAATAACGAAAATGTTTGTGGTTTGCACAATGAGGTTACTTATGCATTAGGGTATTTTAGTCTTTTTGCTTAAGTCATTAATGGCCCTGATGGTGCACTTTAGTCCACAAACCATAGGAGGTTATGTGTTTATTTCCAAATGACAAGGTGGTTATGCGCACATGGGCCAAATCACAAGGAGATAAAGTGAAATTTGCTCTTTTGATCTTAATTGATGTGTTTCACGTCTAACTAATGGAAAAGTGTGTCCCCTAAATATCTAAAGGATGTTCAATTCTAAAAAGTTACGTAGATCATTGGACAAGCTTGGACACATATCAGGATGTGTCTAAAGAGTGTTGGCTTCGAACACATGCTTGACAAAACACAACACCTTTTTATAAGTCTCCATGCTTCTCTTAATATAGAAATAAGTACACTCAAATTAATTAGTTACAGTCGAACCTATGACTTCAATAGCATAGGGTATCTATAACTTCTATATATAATTGGGTCGGGTCTATGCTAGCACATGGTTGGACAGTTTGTGGACTTGTAGCACTAATGAATAAGTTATGGGTGCTATGACATGCATATGTGGCTCGGTTGTGGGCAACACTTCCAGAGGGTACACTATTGTGTATGGTGATGTGATTGGAAGCCTTGCCAACGATGGGACCCTCTATGGGGCAAAGGCCTCGCCGCTGAGCAAGTTTAGTAGGATGAAGAGCCAAATGGCAACGTAGATATGCAACTTGGAACAAGCATGCCCACAAGCGGCATTTGATATACAGAAATACTTTTCGGGAGTTGTTCTTGTCAATAAAGCTTATGGGCCAAAGAAATGACAAACAAGTGTTCCTAAAGACTCAAATGGTAATAATGAACCTGGACTTTATGGAGTCTACAAGCTTCACAGGCTATTTCTGTTGCATAAAATGTCGGTCCATGACACCATGCTAAACCACCCATGTATGGCATGGTTTTTAATGGAAAACAAATAAAGATAGATGCCCAACAATTTTTATAAACTTTTACATTGCTTAAAATGAGAGTTTGAATCCCTCTTTTGGCAATTGATGGATTTGCGTAATAGACTCGATCAAATTCAAACGCCAACTTGACTAAATGTAGGGAATTCTACACGCTCTAAATCTATAAGATTTGAATTGTGAGTTGGTTTTACCATATTGCATGAAATTAAATTCCATGAGATACACACAAAACACTTAAAATTCAATATTCAAATTGCCAACAAATGAAACTATAAATAAATTATAACTAAAACTATTTAAGTTGGTATTTTTTTTGGAAGTAATTTTGAATTGTGAATGAGGTGACACACTTCAAGTGGGTTCTTGCCTTCTAATTCCCCTAAGAGAAGCCAAATTATATTAAAAAAAATAAAATAAAATAATTCTTGCATGTCTATTCTTATAGAACAAAAAGGGTATATATATACACTTACACTTACGATTGACACTCTTAACCCCACTACTCACTCCACCTAATAACATCGAAATTACCACAAGATAAGCTCATCCACTCAACCACTAATATACATAATTGATAATACACATCCCACTTCACATTACAACACCCACAACCATCAACCCACGTATACTAACTACCTACAAAATATTTATGCATATCAATCTTATTTGCAAAATTGATGTCTTGATTTTGATCCACATCATTACAACATGGACTATCCAAAAGAAATCGAGACAAAACTTTTCATTGCAATTGTAGCAAAGGCATTGTTCCCTTCTTTGTTTTGCCTCTTTTGGCGTGAGACGTTTAATTGGAGAAATGGTGGACTTGGAGTTGCCATCATTAGGAGTAGAAATTAGGTTCTCATCCACACAAACCAAGCTTAAAGTTGCTAACTTCTCTTCTTGCAAGCAAGCTAGGCCAATTACTACAACTACGGATGTTAGATGCAACATTTGTACTTCAAATTGAATTTTATCTTTGAGCCCACAAACAAAAGAACTAATCAAGAAATACTCATGGAGACCATCTGCATAGTTGGCTAAATGTTCAAACTCACATTGATAATCCCTCATGGTTGTGGTTTATTGGAGCTTTAATAAGATACACGTCGGATCCTCAATTAAAGTAGTGCCAAAAAGTGAATTGAGAGTAGTAACTAGCATAGGCCATGTCAAATGGTGGTGAAACTTGTCATACCACCAAAAACCAATTGAAGATCTTCACCCTGCATATGGAAAGAAGCAATGGTGAGGCGTTTGTCCATTGGGGTATGATGGTAGATGAATCATTGCTCAAATCTAGGGAAATCAAATCAAATTGCTCGTGTTTGGATACCTCCAATATTGTGACCTAACCCATTGACAACATCAATATGTGGATGGTGGTTAATAGAAAACCTTGTCAATGTTTTCCCTTGATCTTTGATCAAAATTTGAGTCATTTAATCAAATTTAAATCGATGGCTCCAAGTAAATTGTGAAGTTCAAGTTGCTTACCTTGTTCAGTAGCGTATTGATCAAGCTCATTTAGGAGCTGGCCCTGAATAATCTTCAAAACTTCCTCCATTTTCATAACATCCAAACCTTCATCCATTCTTGAGGTTCGCAGCTTTGAAACCACCATGTTACATTGGTATTTCTTTTTGAGATCAATTTTGAGTAGTAAATGGGATGACCCACTTTGAGGGCGGGAATTCTTGCCTCCAAATTCTCATAAGGCTATGTTTGGATCATGAAATTAGATAAGAATATGGAATGGGAAAAGAAAAGACGAGGAAAATGTAGAACAAATTCAACTTATATTTCATTCACATTGCCCTAACCTTTTCCTTTCTCTTTCCAAATTTTTACCCAAATTAGATAAAAACTCTTGCCTATCTACTCTACTCTCATAGTACGAAGGAGTAACATATATACACTTACACTTGCATACTCTTAACTGCATTACCCACTACTATCTCCTTTTCTTTTTTTTTTTCTTTTTTAAAGTAATTACACGGAGAGGGAGAAAATCGATATGGAAGAGGCATCAACAATGAGGCTTAGTTCAAACACCTCATTAAAAGAGCTTAGATCTTGACAGGGTGTTGGCCACCATTGTTGTCAAATCGCAAACCAAATTGTGAATTGTTTTTTTCTAAAATAGAAAATTGTGAATCTCAATATTCACTCTATAATAGCATAATATATAACTATATATATATACATAAAAAGTACATTTAGTGTTTGAAATGACATAAATATTAATATAACTGAATCGCATTGAAGATTCACTCAATTTAAGATTCAACTACACGAATCGAATCGTTTTGCTAAAAGCTCAATACAATCCTATCGAACTGTGAAACATAAGATTCTAACAACTATGTTTTGCCACCCAATACACTCATGAGTCATAGCATTCCTAATCCACTCCTAATAATACTGAAACTACCACAACATAACCTCATTCACTCAATCCCCAGTACCACAAATTATTTATGCATACATCAAATTGATACATACACTATACATGCGTGTATATATATGAGTATTGCTATTCAGGCCCAAAAATTAGACCCACTTCATAATTGGTTGATAATTAAAAATTATTATTCTTGACAAGTCTAGAAAGTGGGTCTAAAACGTGGAATTGTATATCATTTTCCTATATATATACATATAGAGAGATAGAGAGAGAAAGAGAGAAGGGGAATATCTTACGGCGCCTTCATCATCGGCGGAGAGGACGTGGGAGACAATCAAACCATGGAAAGAGCGAGGACCGGGGCTAAGGCCGGCAGCAATCATGTCGTAAATGACTTCGGAAACCCCAAAGACGTCGCGGTTTCTAGCGCGGCCCATGAGCTCCTCCATGAACACCAACCTCAGACCTTTCTCCGCCGTCGACGCCGTCATTGAGGAAGCGTCGTCATTCGGATGCTGCTGCTGCTGTTTCTTCCTCCTAGTCTTCCTTCCCGGAGACGATACCACTGATGCCAATACTATCACATTTCGGGAGGTCGAAAATGCGAACTGTGCAGAAGAAGAAGGGTAAGAGAAGCTCAGAGGCAGGGGTGAAGAGGATAAAAGGTTCGCCATTTGTGAATTGCTATTGACTCTATTGTCGGAGAGAGTCTATCATCACTCTGAAGAACCCGGACAGAGAGAGAGAGCGGAGAGTGGATAGAGTAGAGGGGTTTAAGAAGTTAGGAGGGTTTGAAATAGAAATTCTCCAAAACTGGTGTTCTTTCGGTAAATAAAAACAATGGGCTTTTCCCAAAATAAGCTCATGTACTAATTTATTTCTCAAATTAAAGTTTATTTTTGTGAAAATTTCCAAACTAAGCTGAAAAACACGCTCTCAGCATATTTGTAGTCTAGGCAGACAAAATAAATAAAATCATGAAAACGTATTTACAAAACGCTCTTTTAATTAAGATCGCGCGGCTACAAATAATAAAACGTAAACGCGTGTTTTGAAAATACGCTTTCAATAAAAAAATAATAAGTAGGCATCTATCTGTCTTGCCTAACCTGCTCAAAACTGATCATCCTACCATGCAAGCAATGGGTTTCAAGCAATGACAATTGTATGCTCTGCCATAACTGCTACTGTTGAACATAACGAGATTGGGTATTATTATTTTATTTTAAAAATTAGATTTATTTTTTAAATCTAATGATATGATAATCAATTAAAATATTTAATATAATTTTCTCTCATATCTTTTTTAATCATCAATCAATTATTTCACTTATATGTTATTGAGTCTAAAAAAATTCACTTATATATCATTTTTTATTGTGCTTAAAACGACACAATTTTATCCTCTCTTTTTTATATTCTTACTATGTTTTTTGGTATCATAAATTACACTTTGCCCTAAACACACTTTCAATAAAAAAAGGTTTAAGGCAAAGTGTAATTTATGATGTCAAAAAATATAGTAAGAACATAAAAAAAAGAAGATAAAACTGTGTCGTTTTAAGCACAATAAAAAATTATATATAAGTCAATTTTTTAGATTAACTTTTTAGACTCAATAATATATAAGTGAAATAATTGATTGATAATTAAAAAAAGATATGAGAGAAAATTATATTAAATATTTTAATTAATTATCATATCATTGGATTTAAAAAATAAATCTAATTTTTAAAATAAAATAACAATGCACAATCTCATCATGTTCAACAGTAGCAGTTATGGTAGAGCATACATCTATCATTGCTTGAAACCCATTGCTTGCATGTTAGGATGATCAGTTCTGAGCAAGTTAGGCAAGACAGATAGACGCCTAATTATTATTTTTTTTTTTTTGGTTGAAAACATGCTTTTACATTTTATAAAAAGTGCAATTTGTAACCGCGCGACCTTAATTAAAAGCGCATTTTGTAAACACGTTTGTATGATTTTGTTTATTTTGTCTGTCTGAACTACAAAAATGCTGACAACGTGTTTTTCAGCTTAGTTTGGGAATTTCCGCAAAAATAGGCTTAGTTTAGAAAATAAATTAGTATAGGAGCTTAGTTTGGAAAACGCTCCTAAAAACAAGTTACACTTCCATTGTATTTTAGTAGATATTTGCGGTTTTAATGTTTCACAAGCATTTTAGGTGGTTTGGAAATTGTCTATTTTAATTAATTTTTTAATTTTTTATAAAAAAATATATAAAAAAGTAGAGAGAGTGATGTGATAATTTATAATAATTTTTTGAATTTTTAAGTTTGTTTGGAAAATGGGTTGATTTTTGGATTTTTGACTTTTTTTAGTTATTTTAACCTAGGGCTAAAAAGCCTCGTTTGGAAAAGATTTTTGGCTTTTTTAGCTTTTTTGACTTTTTTGTGAGATAAATAATATAATGATTATGAGTTGGATATGATGTTTTGTCTTATTGGACTAAAAAACCTATTTTGTTTTTTGTGACTAAAATGGCCAAAAAAAACCCCAAATGTGGTTTTCCAAATGAAGCCTTTAACTATATTAGTTTATTGCCAAACAAGTGATGAATTTTTATTACACTTATCTCCCCTGAAATTTTTGACAAATATAAGGATCTCTCCTGTGGTTTCAATAAATACAGTAACATCTCCTACTTTAATTGGCAATATCAAGATTCTTCCATTTCGTCAATTTTGCACAAATGACGTTAATTGTCTACACAAAATGACCATATTACCCTTGTTTTTCTACGCAAAAAGACGAGAATGCCATTTATTCACAAAATCCCCAATCAGACTCTATTCATAATACACATCGAATTCTTGAAAGAAACCTCTTTTGGCAACATGGTAAAAAATCGATTTTTTTTATTACCAACCTCTCTCTCCAGAAAAAAAAAAAGCTAATTATAATATATTTCACTCAGAACACGAGAGAAAGAGACGACATCATTATTGAAGAAGATTGATCGATGTGAAAATGACAAAGAAGCTATTTGATTTTGGCTCGATCGTCGTTGTCAATGCACAATATAAAAGAGTGTCATCAGTGAGAAGTTGTTTTTAAGACTTTCAAGTAAGATTTCAAACTCATTACACTTCGAATATGATTAATTTGAGTTTAGGGTTTCTAATTTTTTTTTTTTCATTTTTTTTCTTACAAATTTGTTTATATTCTGGGTTTGATTTTATGAGATGCATGTGAAAAGGGTTTCCTTTGAAAATATACATTTAGGGCTTATATTTTATTTGCAAAATTTATGACTGAAAACAAAAGGAATTTGTTGAATATTATTATAATAATAGTGTAATCTAAGGATTTATCATGAATTTGTGATTTTCTGGGTTTTATTTATGAGATGTATGTTTAAGGTTTTTATTTTATTTGCAAAATTTGTCATTGAAAAATAGGGATTTGTTAAATATTAGTATAATAATAGTGTAATTTAGGGATTTCTTATGAATTTGTGATTTTTTGGAGTTTTTTTTTCCCCCCACCCCCTTATTTTTCTTATGAATTTGTGATTGTCTGGGCTTGCTTATTTTATTAGGGCTTTTCTTCTTCATTTTATTATGAGTTTGGGGCTTCTTTTTCTTATGAATTGAGAGTCAGAAATTCTAACTTAAGGCTTTTCTTCAATTTTTTCTTCTTTTGTTGAGTTAATTATTGACTAGAGTAGATTTTGGTAATTAATTGTTACTTCATTATGATCACAGTATGGCTGCATTTCTTTATTTTGATTTAATCATCAATTACAATGTGAAAGTGGAAAGAGCGTATAATGTGGACCCAAATATGTATTGCTACATTGATGCCTTAAAAGATGTGACTATAACAGTCCTCTCTAACATTTCTTGCAGTGAAACAATAATTATCACATTGGTACTAAGAATAAGAAATTAATAGAAAATGATCTTGATGTGTTGGATATGTTTTATGTGAAAGGTAGGAGTAAAACAATTAACTTGTATGTATACATAGCATATTTTATTGGAATAAGTGATGGTGGACATAGAAATGATGATGGAAATAGAAATGATGGTGGAAATGGAAATGGTGGAGGTAGAAATGATGGAATAGATGTTGTAGATGTAGAGCAAGGCATATACTGTAGATGTAGATGAAGAGTACCATGAGGATGATGTTTATGGGTTTAGTGATGAGAAAATGGATTGGAATGCAGCTGTTGAGGGTGAAAATGAAACAGATGGTAATGAGAGTTTGAGTGATGATGATAATAATAAGTGCTCAAATGAAGATGATGATGTTGTACTTATTGATTACCAGTCTGGTAATGATGAAGTGGCATATTCTACTACTGATGATGAATATGATGATGAAGTAGACTGTGTGGATGATGAAGAGATGAGGTTTCCAGGCATGAAGTATGATGGTACCTGCAATGGAAAATAGTCAAATCTCAATCAAGATGGAGAAGTTGTATTGGAAAAAGGAATAATTTTTCCAAAAGTGAATACTTTTAGAGCTAGATTGAGGGACTATATAGTGCAGACTGGTTTCAAGATAGTAAGGGACAAAAATAAGAAGTTTAGAGTAACAACCCATTGTGCTGTTGAGGGTTGCCCTTGGAAAATTCATGCATCTCCACTTCCAGATAAGATAACCTACATGATAAAAACCTTGGTACCTACTCACACATGCAGCTATGCAAGTGAAGCTAAATAAAATGTTTAGGATTGAGGCTCCTAGGATACGACTGTATAAAGCCAAAAAGAGGTGCAAAGAGAAGCTGGAGGTTGATCATAGGAGCCAATATATGTTATTGCCAACATATGCTAAGGAAATCAAGAAAACAAACCTTGGTAGCTTGGTGGTGATAAATTATGACATAACGCCTTATCCTAGTCTCAGAAGATAGAGAAGAACCAGACCTTACTATTCCTTAGTATCCATTGTTCCAAAGAATATACATATCATTTGATGCAATAAAAGTAGAGTTCATGAATATATGTAGGCCCTTCACAGGAGTGAATGGTTTCACTTAAAAGGTTCTTATGGTAGTGTTTTAATTTCTGCAAATGCCTTAGATGAAAATAATGTTTCGTTTCCATTGGCATTGGCAATAGTAAAGGGTGAATGGAATGACAGTTTGTCTTTTTTCTTAAAGAACTTGAGAACAATCATAGAAAATACACTGCCTTTCAAACCATGGACCATCATGTCTGATCAACAAATGGTAGTTTACTTACATATTGAACAACTAATTTACTTACATAATGCTTTATTCTCTAATTTTATACTTTTAATGATTACAAATGTTTCATTGTTTTTGTATATAGGGCCTTGACAAGAATGTTAGTGACATTATACTAGAGGCTACTCATAGAAGATGTTGTATGCACTTATTCAACAATTTCAAAGTCAAATTTCCTAGTTTGATTTTGAGAAAGCAATTCTGGAGGGCAACAAGGGCTTGTAATCAGATGGAGTATGATCAGGCTATGCAAGCCATTAAGGACCTGAACAATGATACTTTCATTTAGTTGCAAAAGATTCCAATTAAAGGAAGGTTTAGGCATCATTTGATGGTAAGATTAAGAGTGATCACATCACAAATGACATAACAAAGTCCTTCAAAAATTGGTTGGGAAATATGAGAAGTCAACCAATTTTAACCATGTTAGAGGGCATAAGGTACAAGTTGATGGGTAAGTTTCAGATAAGGTACCAAAAGGCAATGCAATGGAAGTCTAATGTGACATTGAATATCAAGAAATAGCTTGAGGTCACACTGAAATGGTCAAGGACTTACAGAGTGGAGTATGAAGGAGGCAATGAGTATGAAGTGAAGGATAATGAGAGGGTCAATCACATTGTCTATCTTGGGGCTATGAGTTATGTATGCAAACAGTGGGAAATATTCGGCCTCCCATGCAAACATGTGTTTGGCTGCAATTTCTCACAGTAAGTTAAACCTATAAGAATTTATCCACCTATACTACTTTAAGACAACTTACTTGAGAGCCAATGATGGGATAATACATCACATCTTAGACCATAGCATGTGGACACTTATACCTTGGGATCCTTTACAACCCCCATCTCTGAAATGATTGGTGGAAAGCCAAGGACTTTAAGGAATAAGCTGCTTTATAAGCCTCCAGCTGGAACAAGTCAGAGTAAAAGGTCTAGTACCTTGAGATGTAGATGGTGCATGTAATTTGGACACAACAAGAAAACCTGCCAAAGAGGTCTAATCAGGGGTAGAATATCTAGTAGTGGTACAACTGGTGGTAGGGGCAGTGGCATAGCTGATGGTAGGGGAAATGGCACATCCAGTGGTAGAGGCAGTGGTAGAACTGGTACTATGACCAGTGGCACATCTATTAGTAGGGGCAGAGGTTTTATGAGAGGCAATTCAATTGGAAGGGGAAATGCAAGTGGTAGAGGCAATTCAAGTGGGAGGGGCACTTCAGCTGAGGGATGGGGATGGAATGTAACTAGTAGAGAAAGTTCAAACGGGATGGGAGTTCAATTGGGAGAGGCAAGGGACAAGGCCAAGCATGCACAAGTAAGTTTTCTTATTTCTTTTTCCTTTTCATTTGTGATTTTTATTTGTTTTGCCTATCCATTTATGATATTGATATGCATATTTATTACATTACTTTGGTTTTCAATTTAGGATATTCCAAAAGGGACCCCCAATGCTGACTCAGTGTGTGACACAAGTCACACAACATCATGTTAGTTATGCACGTAGTTATAAAGTTACAATTAAATTATTTTCTTATTTTTTCAGATTGTATGAATCTAACATTGCCTTTTTGTTTGTTTATTTGACTACTTTTGCAAATGACTTAGCTAAGATGATGATGTTTTTGATACAAGACTTAACATGGTTGAAGTATATAATAGGGTATATTATAAATACATCCCTTGAGGTTTGATTAAAATATGAATCGCCCCTATGGTTTTGAAAATTATATTCCACCCCCTGAGGTTTCCAATTTCATAATAATTGCTCATTTTATTAATAAATTATCAAATCAATTAACAGTTTTTAATGATATTAGAAATATGTTTCAATTAATAATTTAAGTAATTTTACTATTATATAGGAGAGTAATTATGAATTTTATTTTTATAATTAATTTTGTTAAATAAAAAATTCTGACAAGGGGATATTTGTAATTTTTCAAATTACAAGAGGCAATATGTACTATAAGCAAACCTCAAGGGGTGTATTTGTAATTTACCCTATATAATATATATTGCTTTAGTGTAGAGTTAGTGAAGATCATGTTTCACTTTTTTTTGTATTTTTGTAGTGGACATGCAATACTAAGCATAGTAACATAATGATGTGCCAACTTTTGTTTTTTTGTAGTGGTGTAGCTGGTTTTTCGCGCTCCTCATAGAGGTTTAGTCTCCTCGGAAGCGATTGCCCTACAGTTCGGACTCCCGTGGTTCTGAATTTGGTTGCACAAGTGCAATGTGAAACAGAAAAATAAATGAGAGTCCAAATCCAATAAATCTTAGAAAATCCATTAATCATCAGAGATGCCAAAAATGGACTACATTGTCAGATTTCAGAGTAGCCACCTAAATATTTTTGAAAAATTTAGAAAACTCATGACTCGTGCCAAAGGCCACTTGTCTGTCATAACCAAAGTTGTCTCGCCTCGGGAACTTAGGTATAAGAGGGAAATGTCATGAATTGAGCACCCCATTCACCCGATCAAAGATTGGCCTCTACTAAATTATGATGTGAATTTTATGGACATTATATGCTCATGTTCTAATTATTAATAATGCTGACATTACTATGTGAAGCAAACAAGTATAGATCATGTCACTTACTTTGGATTGATTTGATCTTATGCAATTTTGAAAAAGTTTAGAATATGTGCAACTCAATGAAAAAATGAGCTCATATATACAATAATCAAATGCATTTCAATCTAAG
Source organism: Camellia lanceoleosa (assembly GCA_025200525.1). Classification (NCBI taxonomy): domain Eukaryota; kingdom Viridiplantae; phylum Streptophyta; class Magnoliopsida; order Ericales; family Theaceae; genus Camellia; species Camellia lanceoleosa. The sequence continues at coordinate 107,799,898 of CM045764.1, read as the reverse complement.
CAAAATAGCCTCTACCCACAGAAATGCAAAGAGATATTTCTAGTAAGCAAGTAGCCTCATGGTAGTATGCTCGACATGACAATACAAACACACATGTAGTATGCTAAAACAAAAATGTTTACCTAGTACTCAAACGAGGCAAGCCAAAGGAAAAGAAGATAGTTAGCAAAATGTATGATCTTGAAAATGCACATAACTAATGCAACACATACAAAATGCAACTATCAAATTCAACTACTAATATGACATGTGAAGCAACTCAAAGCATGAGATGGCGCACATAATCATTTAGGAAATAGTAAAAACATTATATATGATGAGCCGAATTTTAATGCGTGCTAAAATGGATGTGAGGCATGAAAATGATGGAAACAAAAAAGTGATGCTTTGTACAACTATAGTAAGCATGTAAATAAAAGGGAGAAAGAAATGGAAGTTGCAAGACATACATCAAATGTTACAAATTTGCCCTTTTTAGAATAGGGTCCGAATGGCCTAATTAACTAATTATTATAACACCAAATCACAAAGTTATTGTATGATGATCTTAGAAGCAATATGGAAAGGCTTTACTAAACACAACGAAAAACAAGACTATTCTATCTACCTCTTTCCTATCATGAAGTTACTTCAAGGATGAGATGGACATACTTCAAGGTAGTGTGAAAGCAAGAAGTTTATAGCTAGTTAAGCAAACTTGTGGCAGGGTGGCTAAGCCTAAGCTCTAATCCTCCCATGACCATAAGGTTCCAAAAATACATAGGGAAAGCTATAACAAAGTAAAACAATCAACTCAAATGGATTGGCTGCTATATCCTAAACACGCCAAATCCGTGAAGACTTACAACAATACAACTATAGTATTCAAAGCATAAATTAACACATTAAACAGCCCACAAACAACACCAAACAGTGCTAAAAATCAGTTTTAGAAAATGGAAAAAGTGAACAAAAATGGAATAAAGCCAAGAGGTTTTATCTAGCAAACAAGCCTAATGAAGAGTAGCTAACCCCTTGTGAAATTCCGTATTTTTATATAATAAAAAGAATATATATATTTTTAATTTTCTTAAATAATTATTCACAATATTTTGAATTTAATAGTCTGTATATTTTTATACTGAAAATTTATTCAAAATAAAATAAAATAAAATATTTTGACTTTATATTATTACTCAATATTAATTTCTGAACTGTATGATATTTTTAGTATATTTTTCTCTATATTTTTTTTTGTAATCAAATTACACTGGAACCTAATATTTTCTGTACTAAAACCCAATAAAAAACCATGGGTTTGCTCCCCATGTTTTCTCGCCTCCCACCTTCCACGTGCAATCATTTTCTGCAACAAAAGAAAATATGGTGGACATGCAGATGTTATACACCAGGTGTTCCATTTCCTTCTTTTTTTTTTCTTTTTTTTTATTTTATTTTAAATTTCTCTTCATTTTTATCTTCTTTTACGCTTCCTCATTTTTCCCATAAATTGAGCCTAACTTTTCCTCACATGTCTTCATATTTTGCTTCATTTCTAGTTTCATTTCTCTCTCTCTCTCTCTCTCTCTCTTCTTCTCTTCCTCCTCCCGACCTCCATAGCCACGGCCTTAACCCCTACTATCACCATCTGAACCACCAACCCACGAACTTCTCCACTACTGGCGCACCGTCAAACTATCACCACCACCATCACCTAATTTTATTATCATCTAGAACCACCATTCACAACGTGTTGTAGGTGAAGAAAGAAAAGAAGAAGGAAGATGGAGGAGAAAGAAACAAAGTTAGACAAGTTTATTTTGAATTTTAAAAGTTGGTTTTCGGCTTACTTTCGGCATGCCAAAACCATTCATTCCGGGAAGAAGTGAGAAAAATAGGTCATGTAAGATGAAGTAATAAGTAAGTTGAAGAGATTGGCGAAAGAATGAAGTAAAACCGTTAAGAATTAAGAAAGTTATGGAGTTCGAAAGATGGTTCGAAGAAAAGTCCGAGACGGGAGGCAAAAATCTTATTTTTTATCAAATTTTAGAGATCCAATGGCATGCAAAAAAGAGATGAAACGAGGTGTGTGAGGAGTGAAACAAAAATTAGGCCGTGAGGTAAATCCAATGACGTAAAAATAAGACAAAACGGAGTTACGACAAAAAAAGATATAAGAACTTGAAGTAGTGGATTTGAAACTAAATTTTTGGGTCTTTCTGTTCGTGCGTGCTACGGCTATTTGGAGAAGATGAACTGAATTTTATCCAACGTTTCTCGGCCCATAATGCTACGGTACATCCTAGTACATTTAGGTTAATCAAGTGGTCCTATGACTTTGGAGATGACCACCCCTAGGTTTTTTTACGTGTAGAATCCATGCGTTAGATCTAGCAAATTCTGAGTCTAAGATCATGATTGACAATTAAAAGTTCTAAGAGAATCCATTGGAAGATCAATGGTGAGATCGCGTCCGATTAATGTGAAATTTCAGTAAGACGATCATGGAGCCATGACGGTTACATTTTACGATCAGAATCATAAATCAAATTCGAACGATAAATCGTTAGCAACCTAACATAGTAAGAAAACTCTCTCAAGCCTCTCATTCTTTTTAATTGTTAATTTTTCATATTTGTGTTCATATGTTATAAATAGCTGAAAATTTAGATAAAAAAATTGTTTATAGTTGTATGTAAATTTGTGATTTGTATGTTAAATATTTGAAGGTTATTTTTATTAGTAGCCTTTAAATCATGGTTTAATTTTGGAATTGGACTTGCATGTGTAGTTTGTACCATTAAAAAGATGATTGAAGATTTTATTTGGTTTGATTATATGACTCTTAAATTTGCCAAAAATTTGTACAAAATTTTAGACAATTTTATACTCAAAATTTTGAGATGATTTCTTCTACAAAGTTGTTAAGAATAATGTCTAGTTCATCCAGGAAGTTTTGTAACAATTATTCTAGTTTTGTAAAAACTTATACGGAAATTTAATTAGATCTGAAACTGTAGACAGATTTTACGGCATATTGGAAAAATCATTAAAACTCCTATGTTAAACCAAATTTGATATTTTTTAAATAAAAAATGAAATTTGGGAAGTATAGTTTCAAAATAAAATTTTAGATTATGGAATTGATTTATAAATTTAAGTGTGGAATTATTTTAAGAAAATGTAACAAATCTGTGTCATGAAATTTCTTGAAATTTTACCGAATTATTTATAACTTATTTTTGGGAAATTCTTTTTGAAAAATGAGCATAACATGTTTGTTGAATATCCCATGTAGTTACATGAATTTTAGAGTTACATAAATAATTTATTTATAATTTTAACTATGAAAATTATGTTCTGAAAATGATAAAGAATCAAGATTACTACTTCAACCATTCATTAGGACCAAAAATCAATATTGTGCTAGTCTATTTAATTGAATCTTGTAAGTTAGTAGTCCATGCACGTGTGTTGTGATTTATTTTAGTATTTAAAATTATTATTTCACATCATAGCTTGATTAAACTGTTCACAATGATTTATACACATTGATGGATTGTTATAGAACGTATGTGTTGATATTTTCTGTTAAAAATTATATTGAAATGGTATAATATCGATTGTGATCTAATTTGTAATTATTAGTGATTAATATGAAAATTAATTAAAATGATCAACGAAGTGTACGAAATTAACAGTTGATGGTTAATATCGATTGTTCAGGGTGAGTCCTAATTTTAAAGAGTGTATGAAATCAAGGGTTGACGGTTAATACCGGTTGTTCAGGGTGAACCCTGGTTTTGAGAATTCTCATGTAAATTGTGTCGCGAAACCCTAAGATGGCACAGGACTTATTTGAACCATTTTCGGTATTCGATTTTGGAATAAGGGTAGATGTGCAGGTGGCACAAGGGAGGTTACGTACCCCTGGTAGACCGTTTCCTTGGGGCAGACCACGAATGCCACTACTTGGGTATATAACTCCAGACGTGGGCATCCCTGGTAGTTACGGTTGGTAACACTTGAATATTTGACCAAGGGATGGTTTCAAATTAACTGTTGCCATGTTTAATGGTTGGTAAGTTAAATCTCTTTAGTGAGATTTCGAGTGTTACCTAATTTATTAAACTTATTGAAATAATTTTAATGGTTGTAATTTATGTTTACAATTTTATTGTTATCTCATGTTTATAATCTCATTATTTTTCTCTTAAAAAGAATGGTATGTTGGTTATGTTTTCTTACTGTGTTGCAAAACTCATGGCATATATTTTTTTGCCCTGACGTTTTATGCCAGGTTTTGGTGAGAAAATAATTGAAGCTGAAATGGAGTTGACACTAACGTAGAGCCTTGGCTGCCTTGAAACCATGACTAGAGTCAAATAACTTTTATTATCTTATGTGTTAGCTATTAAGGACTTTATAATTTCATTTGATGTTGTATTTGGATAATTTTAAGTTTTTATCTATTGTTGTTTGAACCTTTGGTTATGTACGAGAGTTGGAATATCCAATTAAGGTGTCAACTTTTTGATTTATTAAGTCATTTTGTTTATTTAATTTCCCTTTATGTTCCAAAAATTTTTTTTGGGGCGTTGCACCCCTCAACTTTTTGTTTCTTTAAATCACATATTTTAGGCCCAAAATGCTCTGAAAACAGTATGTAAATACAAAAAAAAGAGAGAAAATGAGTGAAAAAGATTCAAAGTTCAACCTCTTGAAAAGAGGAAGAGTTTCTTGATTCACAAACTTCAATCTAAACACTCTCAAGTATATGAAATTAGGCTCAAAGTTTCAGCAAAAAGCTTCAAGTTTGAGCTTCAATGGTGTATCTATAGTGTATCTATATTCAAGAAGGTGGAGGAAAGCTTTGGGCAATTATCTAAGCCTTTGGAAAATTGTTCTAACCCTAAATTCAGAGGGAAGGTGTTGTATTTATAGAGTTTCAACCGTCTTCCAACGTAAATATCATCAAAAGAGAGCAGCTAGCCAAATCTCATGATTGGGAGTAGCCTGCTGCTGCAAAATATCTGCTTCACCGAACATGGCCGGTCGGCTAATCCTTTGTACGACCGGCCCACAAAAAAATAGCTTGCCGGTCATTTTTTGGTTTTACTGCTTTTTGAGTGATCAGGCTAGAAAATTAGGTTTTGGTCCAAATGGGTTACAAGGTTTGGGTTTGAACTTCAAAACTAAATTCTTTTGCTAAAGATTCAAAAGATTACATAGCATAATATTTCATCATCGAGTGTTTCGGAATGAAGCGCTCAAGTCTTAAGGGCGGTAAAAAATGGGGTATCTACAAGTGCGCATGAAGTATTATTTTATATATACTCATTTTGGGAACTTACATGATGTAATTGAACAAACTTGCCAAATATGGTCCATAGAATGATGTAATTGAACAAATATGATAGGAATGATGTAACTAAACCGTCCTAATTGATGTTTATATGACGTAATGGAATGGTCTTTACGTTTATAGGGCATTATGCTAGTCAAATTAGATGCACATATTTATACAATATTCAAATAACTTCATCGTATTTATATAAGATCCATTACATTTTGAGATGCATTACAAAACATAAGGTCTTTTACAAAATATTATGTAAGGTTCATTACAAAACATTACAAAAGCTTCAAAGTCATTGCAATTTCCATTACATTTTGAGTGCAACTATTAGGAAAATCAAACATAAAACAACATTCATGATTATTACTATTTTTATAAACCTCATGTTTGCTTCAAGTATTTGCATCCTTGTTTGCATAGCCCCTATTTGGTTCATTAAATTCATTGCATGACTTTCTTCTTCATAGGATAAAGTGTGTTTATTTACAGTAGGTTGAGTGTCTTCCATCATCATTTATCCTCCAATAGATGAGTTTACTGGTTTGCACCAGTCCCAGAATGAGCATTTCCGATGTATGCATGAATAATACAATTTGCCTATGTTTTTCTCTAATTCAGCAACTTTAATTGCTACTTTGCTCCCATAATAGCAAGTCTTACTTCTATACTTCATCACTCCTCCTCTATTATTTGATGATGACATATCCATCCAATGAATCTACATTTATGAAATGTGAGAGTTATAATACATTTTCAAAACATATATTGCATTGTTGTTATTGTGTTTTATTATGAATGATGGAACATACCTGTATTAGATGTTTGTTGTTTGTGCTTTATTTGTGAATAATGATTTTATTGTTTGTGCTTTATTTGAGTTTAGGGTTGTGTTTTCATGGTTTTTTTTTTTTTTTTTTTTTGGAACTGGCTGGTTGTTATTGATATGCAATTATTTTTTTGAAATATTTAATGTGAGTGGTAACATATTTGTGTTATGCTTTGGTTGTGAACCTGTGCATTGTTCTTTAATTTTTGTTGCCTCCCATCTTTTTCCCCTTTGCCTTGCAACATTTAGTATTGGGATATATAGATGAGTTGAAGACACTTGAGGGCATTATGAGTATTTTTCTGTGTTTATCTTTGATGATATCACTAGGTTTTGTTAGGTGTGGAAACGGCAGTCAAGAAATAGAAGAATTTTGATATTGTCAATTAAAGTAGAAGAAGTTACTACAATTATTGAAACCACAAAAGAGGTTCATGTAGTTGTCAGAAACCTCAGGAAAGGTAAGTGTAATTTACCTTTTTACTTTTTTGTCTGTTAGTGTTTTGTTGATTAGTGAATTTTTTTCATATTTAAATTATTTTTTTATTTTTCAAAATATACTTAAAAAATAAAATATTTATATATTTTTTTAAAAATACAAAAATGTACTTTTTTTTATATTTAGTAAATTTTTAAAAAATCACAAATATTTTTATTTTCTTAGTATTTAGATTAAGTAGATTTTAAAAATTTAAAAAAATTTGCCAAAGACCAAAAATATGAAAAACAAAAATTCAAAAACTATTTTTAAATATTAACCAAACAAAGTGGGATGAAACTCTCCTTTGAACTTCCACAAGGTTAATTGGGTAAATTTCTTTATGAAATTTTAATAAGGACAATTATGTATACTCCTAAAATATAAAGAGTGCTGCTATTAGCGCCTCATAAATTATTTTGGACCCCTTAATTTTTAATTTTTTTTAATTACAATAATAACCTTAAATAAAATTACTAAAATTGATATCATTAATTTTGGGACACCTCATCTCACAATTAAAGCCACACACCCGCTACATCATGAATTAGAGTTTATGAGAGCACCCACCTCCATTATCATCCATCCATCTTTCCCAAATCCCACCTTCAAAACCTACTCACCCTCAAAACCTTGAAAACCCTTTGGCGATAATATTTCGGTGGTAACATTGGCAACCATTTGACTGTCTATACGTCTTCGACAATGACAATGAGTGGAAGTTTTTCTTGTAACCACAACTCTATAAGACAAGAGGAGTACAACAATAAAAGTTCAAAGAAAGTTCATAATTTTGAGGTTGTCTTAGTTTATAGGAGATTGGTCTTGTAAGAATAAATTTCTTGAAAAAAATAATAAAATATATTTGTCATTTTTTTAAGACTGAACTCCCGAACATATGACCGAAATTTGAGAACACAGACCCGAACATTGTTTATTTGTTCAGGAAGGCATTCCCGAACAAATAAGTAATGTTAAAAAATGCAGGTCCAAACATAAAAAATTTTTAACACATTGAACGGTTAAAATTGTTGACACTTGCAGAAATTTTCATTTTTTCAAGTTCGGAAATACAGACCCGAACATTACTTATTTGTTCGGAAGGATATTCCCGAACAAATAAGTAATGTTTGGGAATATATGTCCAAACATGAAAATTTCTTGACACATTGAACGGTCAAAATTGTTAACGCTTACAAAAGTTTTCATTTTTTCAAGATCGGGAATACAAGGCCCGAATATGGAAATTTCTTAACACATTAAATGGTCAAAATTTTTAACACTTGCAGAATTTATCGGAAGTAGACAAAATTCATTATTAGGTAATTCTCTACTGAATTCACAATTTTATAATATTTACTAATCAAACCAATTATTATAATTTTTTTATGAGAAAACTAAGAAATTATGTATATATATAGAGAGACAGAACACATCAAGTGTGACAATAGTGAATGAAACAGCAGAGACAGTAATCACATTCACTCTTCTTTTTCTTGGTAAGTTTTGTTAAGATTTTTTGAAAAAGTGATTTTTTTGGAATGTAGAGGAGGGTGTGCATTCAATGGGTAGAATATTTTCATAAGAATAATTTTGATATTATTTAGAGATAATTTTTTTTTTTTTAAGGGTTTTAAAATTTGCAAGTAAAGGCTCAATGAGGGTTTTAAAATTTTGAAGTAAAGGCTCAACGAAGTCAGGCTGCTACTAACACCACCCAATATAAATTATTAGTCGATATATAATTTGAAAAATTACAAATACTCATTTAAAAATAAAAAATTATTTAATTACTCTTTAATAAAAAAAAATAAAATTACCTTACTACCCATATCTCATTCTCTCTCACTAAAGACCGTTTCAAGCAAAATGCTAGAAAAGAATGGAAGATCTGAACTGGTTTGTTGCTATCTGAAAAACCAAAATATCATATATTTGGCTAAGTACCAAAACAAACTAAATTCCCGTGTCATATATGCTGAATTAAATTAAATTTTGTTCAACGTTTGAGAGAGGTGAACAAAAATTTGGAAATTCAGAAAAGATTGACAGGAAAAAATACAAAAATGTGTATTTGAAAGAAGAAAATTAGATACACACCTAACATTTAACATAATGCACAAAGTGATTGTCTGAAGACTTGAACCCATAAAGCATCAAATAACCATAGCATAATTCAACATCTAGTGGTTCTTAACCCTTTTTTCCCCCCTGCTTTCACTTTCTCAAGTAAAAGGAATTTATCAGAAAATTGTCATATTGGAGAAACTAAAAAGAAAGGGACATTCACAGCTTCAATAAGATTACAGCAAAGAATACAAAAAAACACACATCCCCTTCCATTGAAGCCTACAGTCTTCCCATTTAAATCATTTGCTGATGAAGATCAGCTGCCTGCTGGGCTAGCTCCACCACCATGGCCTCGTCAAAAAATTTGTTTATGCTCACATCTTCGCTCATTCCCTGCCAAAGATCAAAATGTAAACAATTCATCAATCTTAAATCTATTTGTTTGCACGTCAAGGGCATTCCCAATGCATTCCACAAGTCTGAGGAGGGTCAAATGTCTGTACTTTCGTTTGCACGTTACTCATGAGAGCTGTATGCATATTGCAAAAGACCAAGAAGCACGAGGAAGTTCGAACACCAATAAAAGCATGTCAAACACTTCAACATGTCTTAATTAAAAAAAATTAAATTCATAATATCTGACACATCACGGACATTTCGGCAACACTTTTTGAACCCTCCGAGCACATCCTATGTAATGAATCCCTTAATAATAACAATATTTTGATTTCTTCATAACACAAGTCGCACACTCTAAATATGTTTTACAACATTTATAAGATGAATCCATTATGTGTATTACAATGTTCATTGTTTTGCATTCTTTACAATGCAAGCGTGAATGATATCTCGGTATTTAAGTAATGAATTTTTAATATAACTAGTATTATCTATATGACACAATAAAAAACTGTAAAAATATACAATTTTAACATGTCCCAAGCATTTCTTGTACTGCATTTTTTAAAAATCAACGTGTTGGCGTGTCACGTGTCTATGCTTTTTAGGCAAAAGACACTTTCACACATTACTAGGAGAGAATCATGTCTCATGTTTCCACATATCTTTTACGTGTTCAAATCATAAGAATTGCAAGTTATGAAAGACTCGGATAGCAGGAGGATGACTGAGAATATTTATACCTTTCTACGTCTTGTCTTCACCATAAACTCACGAGCCAGGTGTTGAATGGGTGCAGGCTCGAGTGGTCTTAAAACTATACTCTTGTCAAGAGGGTCACCGGGTACTATTGCCCAATGATCAAACACAGAGAGGCAGAATGCCTGTCCTTGGGTATGATACCTCAGGTCTGTCTCAAAGCCAAATGATTCGATCACAGGTAAAAATGCCTGGAATTTCCAGAAAAAAAAGGAACACAATATAAATAAAAATGATTATTCAAAAGTGTTTAGCCCATGGGCTTTCAAATTTCCAGAGATTTGAATTAATGGGTAATAATAGTTATTTGAAAAAGTTGGTGACCAAACCTTGACAATATAAGCTGGGGTTCCAGGTTGAGGAACATCAGCTGTGACATGCCCACGCCTCCGCGACAAAACCGTGTAGATTGCAGAGACACAATCTATAGGTGTTTGTATCTGAAACAATAACACATTGTTTAGTTAATTCACCAACTAGATACTTAAATAAATAAATGAGGGAAATGCAACTGTTTTGAGTTGAGACAGTTTACTGGATCCTTATGTTCAAAAACACCTTCAAGTGGTAAAAAAAATCACAACTTGTATATAAGAAAAACAAGCTAATTTGATGAATCAGGGGGAAGGAACCAGGTTGAAATGAAAGAGTTGTGAACAACAGAAATTATGGAACAGAGAAAATCAGTGTGTCTACCACATTTGGCTGGATTGAAATAAGGATGTTCTGACAAAAATGTAAAAAATCCAGAACTTGTTGAGATATAGGGGGGATCTCAGAATGAAGATAGTGACTAGTAAAAACATTCCCAATACATCCCAAAATTGGGAAGTATGTCTGAACAGGAATTTGCCAACATTTATGTTGTAGAAAATGAAGGGAAGGCAGAAATATTCATTTTCTGTTTATATTGCAATATAGGGAATTATTTTATCGGTTTGTTCTAATGGAGCTTCTTCTTATTCTTTGTAAACTGTAAGGCACAACCTATGCTCTGTAATCACAGATTCATTCTTTTACAAAAATCTATTACTTGCCAAATAAAAAATCTACATAGCTTCGATGAAAAATCTAAATATTTATAAAATTGATTTCAACCAAAGTTCTCTGCAACTGATTCCTGATAAAAAGGTACAACACGCTTTTGGGAAGACGTCAAAAGAACACTAGAGAGACTGAAAGATGAATACACTTTTTCAAGCCCTAGCTAACATAGCTAACATGCATTTCTTCCCTTGAATAGGTTTAACAAAGTCAATAGTTTTTTGTATTTTTACCTCCACATAATACACTGGCTCCATTAGCCGTGGGGTTGCCATAAGGAAGGCTGAATAAGCCACACGTCGAGCCGTTGGAATGATCTGACCACTACCCCGATGCAATGGCTCAGGCGCAATACGTGCATCAACTATTTTGAACTTGACATTTCTAATAGGTTCATCACAGAGGGGACCTTCTCGTGCACCCCATTGGAATCTGCACAAAATAATCCTTTGTTAACAAGAAGAAAATTTAAACCAATGAACAGGACAGGGAGAGAGTTTAGTGTACCCTTGAACAATGGAATCCTTCACAGCATTCAGCAATGTCTTGTCAACTTCACTTGAAAGTGTGTCATCTAATAGAATGTTGGGTCCCTACATAAATGACAGTTTTCAGATTATAAAAAGAAAAATTATTTGAGATTCAGACTATAATCAATGACAGATGGTAAGGCTCATGTGAATAATTTTATTGTCTTTTGAAACCAGCAGTATGTTTTCAGCTATGTAAAGCATATATGTTACCTGCTTATCAGGCCCAAATGCCCAGATACCACGTGCAGCAAGCAAATCCCAGTCATATTTTGTCTGGAAAAAGTCACCAATTTTCTTTCGAGGCCAATCAAGACTTACAACACTATTCTCAATGTCCTCAGCAAGTCCCCTTTCCAATGGTTCTGCAATCTAGAAAATAAATTTACATAGTTATACAGCAAACTAAAAATTAAATGATTCTCAACAAACCCTAAATTAAAATAAACTTCCAAACCATTGTAATTTTGTTTCTCTTGTTGGGCGTTTCAGCAAAACATTTCATTGATGAAGACTCCACCACTGTTTCACAGAATGAGACAACAGGATCTGCCACCTAAATTTTTATGCAGCATAAGATGAAAATGTACATCCATTAATAAAGATGACCTTTTTTTTTTCCACTAACCCATAGCAGAAGATTAAAAGAAACACAATATATATATGAAGTTTGTCTATACCTTGACTTCCACTTCTGAATAAAGCTCCCTAAGGTCTTTCATTATAGAATCTAAATACAACTCTCCAGTACCTAGGATAGTGTGCTCCCCTGACTCCTCAACTTTAGTTATTGCTAAAGGATAGCTCTTGCTGATCTTCCTAAGACCTTCCACCATTTTGGGCAGTTCACTTGGATTTAAAGGCTCAGTTGCTGTTTTCACCACAGGAAGAGTATTGAACTGAAGAGGCCGAAATATATACACGTCCTCATCATAATCCAGATTACAAAGCGTGGCAGTTTTCATAATAGAAGCATCCACACCTTCAATGAGAACCCAAGAACCGGGAGGAGCCTTGCTTATGGGTATCCTATAACGAGCTTGATAAACCCATAACTTTGTTACTTCTTTTATGGTCATGTCCTCCTCATCATCCGGTGAATAGCCTTCTCCCAAAACACGTACAGTCTGCCCTGTCTGGATTTCACCACTATAAACCCTACCAAAAGCATCAAAAACACTACAATCAGATTTAGGGTACAACTTGGTTACATTAACCATGAGTGGGCCAGAAGGATCACATTCATCCATGGCCCTGCGAATAGCTGAATCCCTAGGGCCAGTATAAATATGTTCAACCTTCCTAGATGCAGCATCTTGTGCAGAAGGAATGTGATGAACTAGCATATCAGTAAAGCCTGTTGCAGAGCCAAAAGCCGAACTACAAGCCAACCTAAGTAAAGGCCTAACATTTAATTTGTAAGCTGCATTGCTGAGAGTCACACCAAGTTCTGCAAGAGTTGTTTCCACACTCTTCTTATGTTCTCCAATCACTTGGCTATATATTTTGTAGAGTGGTTCTAGCACAAACTGGACAAATGACCTTTCCACTCCACTTGCAGGTTGTTTCTTCTTAAAAACTCTCGTATCAGAATCGAAGTAGAAATCTCCCCAAAGACGGGACGCAAATTTATTTGCATCGAATGGTATGCCATGGAGTTTGACATATAGTTTAGCAAATGATTGCAAAGTGAAAGACCATCCTGCACTAGCACTTGCAAAACAAACATTTCCAACAGCCGGGTCAATAATTTGGACATTTCCAGCAGTTGAAGATGCAGCAGAGATGTGGTTATTGATGACTTCAATTGTATGCCTAAGCTTATGGTAAGCATCCTTTGGGGGCAATTTAAGTTCAGTGATCAGCCTGTCAACCTAAAAAAACAAATATATTAACCCCAGTTTATGGAGGAACAATCAAAAGTATATAAGAATGTAATTTAGAGCACTAAAAGGATCAAGATATCACTTTATTGATCACAACTACAATAGGAAGGCGCTCTTGAATTGCATGACGTATAGCCCTCTCTGTATTAACCTGTAGAAGAAAAAATATTATAAAAGTTAAGCCAAGCAGCAGAATTATTTTCATATTCAAAATTAACTAATGGGATAATACAAACAGCAGTTATATTATGTTAAGAAACTGTCTCAAAAGCAACTATAATGCCATTCAATTCAGACATGGTTGCATATAATAGAGTTGGTTCCATGTACTGTACTGAGCAATGATCGCCCTGTAATGACACATATAATTGGACTCAAAGGGTTAAAAGGGTTTAATATGAGGGACTCAATCGCCACAGGCTTACATAAGGCTCAAGATTAAGCCGTGTCTTTTGTTCCTCCAGTGGTGGATGAACTGACAAAGGAATGTTCAGAAGGAGAGACAGTGTACATGTGGTTTCCAATATTCAATAGAATTTTTAGGGAGAAACAATGAGTTGAAAAAAATAAAAAATAAAAAAGGACAAACCCAAACCCAATTCAAGTAAGAACTGATTTAAAGATTAAACTAAGCAAAAATGCTTTACAGGAAAAAAATAAAAAAATAAAAATAAATAAATAAATAAATAAAAATAAAATTGAAGCAACTAAGTTAATGTATAATGTTAATAAACTGTGTAATATTTAAACTAATGATGATTTTACACATTACCACGAAATACATTTTATCTGTCCAGATATGAATATATCATATTTCATAATAGCAGACATTGACTACTAGAAGACAGACAACCACATTAAAAAACATAGCTACAGATTAGAATGTAAGATGGACAAGTACAAAACATCAAGAAAAAACATCGTGGCTCATTAATGATTAAGTTTTGCAAAAAATGCCAAAAATTACACCAGTAAGATGGACATGTAAGATGAACAAGTACATAACCTAGAGAAAAATTATACCAGTAAGATAAAGTGAGATGGCATAATAAAACTTACTAGGAGGATAGGGTCACAGGGGGAAAGGGGGATTAATAAAAAGGGAGACAAGGCAGTGAGAAATGACCTAATGGCCTGTGTTTAGCAGTGCACAAACTTTACAAGATAGAACTCAAATGGTTGGGGAAGTTCATGAGTTCAAATGGTTGCACAAACTCTCTGCAATTGTGTCTATGTGTGTGAGTGTGCATGAGTTCTTACAAAAACACATAGATGCAATACGGTTTACTCACCATTACTCCTTCAGCAGCATCAACAATCAAAACAGCACCATCAGCAAGCCTGAGAGCGGCAGTCATTTCATCAGAGAAGTTGGCATGACCAGGAGTATCCATAATATTACAGAGGTATGATTTCGAATTGCTATCCTCAAGAACCAGTGACATGGGAACTGCCTTGATGGATATTCTTCTCTCTTGCTCATCTATCCGTGTATCCGTGTATCTCATATGCTTCTCACTGTTTTGATCAAATGTGGAAATGTGGTGGGTCTGCTCAACCAACATATCCATGAAAAGAGTCTTCCCGTGGTGTATGTGTCCTACTAAGGCAACATTCCGAACCAAAGAAGGGTTTGACATAAGCCCCAAAAGAAATTGGGTTGAGACATACGTAGATGAATCCTTAACACCCAACTCAAACTTAATATTCCTGACTGGTTTAATTATTGGTTGTTCAAGGGGCTGCTCATCTTCATCCATGACTAATGTTTCAACTTCTTCCCCGTAAACCTCTTCTGCAGTCGGATAATACTTCTTGTCCTCAGCAAGAACAATTTGATTATCCATATCAATGTCATCAGTGGTAGTCATCCACCCATTGGATGCACCGCCAGCATCCTCACCATCGGATGCATCTTCCTCATCACCAAGTTTGTCAGGGAGGTCTTCATCATCTTCCTCCCTATCACTCTCCTGATCTGACTCAATATCCGGCCCAATATAGTTCCCAAATTCATCATATAAGCTTTCATCCATTTTATCTTTGAACTCTGTCACATCAAATAATCAATTTAACAACTTATTTCAGCCACCATAATTAAGCAAGTTACAACTAAATATAGTATCTTTAACAACTCCCACAAATTCCATTGAAATGTATATCCAACATAGCAGTTCTTGTACATATTAAGGCAACTAACAGGGACAGTGCCACTAAGAGCTCAGGCTATTCACCTGAATACTGGAAAAATAAATAAATAATACTAGTAATAGTATATGTTTTTGGATGGCATTTGTAACTTTTGTAAAATGCTTTGAACCTACGCACCACCTGTCACCTCTCAAAATTTGTTTTGCACACCTTGGGGCCACTTTGTCACTTTGAAAAAACAAAAAATTAGAACACCATGTGCTGCTTGGCTTCAGCCCACTTCATCAAAGTTTTGAATAATCTTTTTATGTCTAGCCCACTTCATTTAAAATAAATAAATAAAAATTTGCTTTCTGAGAGCAATATCTGCAACCAAACCTTAAAATTGGAAGTTACCACAATTTTTTGAAAGGCTTATGTGGCATTTTAACATCTTTAAATTTGACATCTCTGAAAATAAACACTTCACCCAATATGCCAAATTTATTTTTTTATTATTGATTTTACTTTAATCTTTTTTTTTACTTCAATTTGTTTTTTCAAATATCTAGACAACCCCACTTAATGTGGGTCTTACATAATAAACAAGGCAAATAAATAAATAAATTTGACAACCCTCTCCTCATATGTCACATTTGACTTGGGTGGGCAATGTCAAATAGCACCTAGCAAAATGGCATTTGGTTAGAACTTGTAGACATGTGCGACTCTACATGGACTCTAGGGTAGACAGTTGAATACCCTGAGTTTGAAATATAATTTACTGTACATATAATATTTGAAGAGGTTGCATTTGTTTTGAACACCCTTAACACTATCTTGAACACCCTCCACATGTAGTCCAATTTAGTGCTCTTTTATTATTAGGAACCTTGGTTTCTCATATAAGGTTTTTTTTTTTGTTTTTTTTTTTTTCACAGCTTCAAGATTTCCTTTAATAGTGTAATACTACATACTAAAAGAAAAATTAATCTGAAAATAAAATGTATTGTTGACTAAATTTATTTTAATATATACACCACACATTTCATTTTTAAGTTGCATAATTTTTTCGTGGAGTAATACTAGTAGAGACGTTGAAATATTATTCTTAAATTTACCCACTGTGATATGGCAAGGGATTGAGTGATTAATTGCTAAACAAATCAACAACTAGCATGCAATAGTCCACGTCAATATAAGTAAATTTGGGAGTCATATTTTAGAGGTCTTAAGCATTTTTCTTTTCCTATTTCCTTCCATCATCTATAAATTTTAGAGTGCTTCTGTTCTTGCTACTATGTTGCTTCTTTGGCTCTTACCACCATGTCATTACATTCTTTGAATTAAGCCTATTTTTTAGGATTTGATTAAAAATTAGCCCAATTTTATCCATAAATATTCGTTTAATTTTATGGGAAAATCGATAAGTATTCATTGGATTTTAAAACTTATGACCCTTGTTATCAGAATCTTACGATTCGCGATTCGATTCACAATTTTGAATCGATTCAATTCACAATTTTGAATCGATTCGATTCACAATTTTTGCAAAATCAATACGAATCATGGGTGAATCTATTTTGGAAATGAATCTCTAGTGACTCGCACGATTCACAATCGATTCACAATTCGATTCACTTTTTACGATTCACGCAATTTTTGAAATTATTGTGTCCAATATATTTTCGACCTTTTTTTTCTCAATCTTTTTAGTGAAAATGACGTAATACAATTTCTAATAGCGTTTAATATCAAATAACCAACATATATATATATATATATATGTATATATGATTTGTTATTATTTTAGTGATCATGGAGTTTTTAATAGGATCCAATCAGATTTAATCAGACCCAACATATTTTTAACATTTCTTCTCATTTTTTTTTCCTATAAAAAATCATAATATATCTTCTAAAGATATTTAAGATTAAAGTTACACTATGAATTATCTATTGTTATTTTATTAAATTGAATATAATTGAATATTACACGTGTGAGGTCAGTTGTACCTTTTAAAATATTTAGGCTTTAAAATAAAAGATTTTAAATAATTCTTTTTTATTATTTGCTCACTGTTACTTAGAAAAGTATGTATACTTATTATCCGAATATCAATATCGTTGTTAATTAACTTTGGAAATTGATAGTTTGTTTATTTGGTTATTATCTTTATTAAGAATGGTTGATAAGAAATATCTAAAAAAGAAGAAAAGTAAGATGGTGATCTTACATAGGAACCTTTGTTAACTTCTTACCTAATAAACTACACGATTATCATTCAAAATAACATTTTCATTGATTTAAATCTAAATATTTCATATTTATAAGATATATTTAACATCTAAATGTGTAGATATATGTTTTTAAGTAATTTAGAAAAAGTGACCGAATCTTTACAATTTACGATTCGATTCGATTTGATTCGCGATTCAGTACGAAGCCATTTCGATTCATGATACGAATCTCGATTTAACAACTATGCTTACGACTTTTAATGACTACCCTAACACAAACTCCTAGAGTCGCCACAGCTTGTAGATATAACCAAACATTGCTTTTTGAGTTGCCACTTAAGACTTGACATTTTGGTCGGAGATACTCTTACTAACTTCTAAACTTCTCTTTTTTCTTTCTTTTTCTTCTAATTTTTAAATGTCTATGAAGTTAGCCCATTGGCTAAGAGACCATGTGTGCAGACCACCCCACTGCCATAGCACACACCAAGATATTGTCCGCTTTGTACCATAAGGGAACGCATGATTTTGTTCTTCCTTAACAAGAAAAGGCCTCTTGGAGATTTGTGGGTATGGCACACTTTATAAGGTGGGTAAAGAGTTCCTAGTGGACCGATGTGGGACAGATTCGGACCCCCACACCATGCATATCACTAAGGTTCAATTTTGTCACCTGTGTGTCCCTTCTATTTGTTTGAGGCCTATCTTATGTTTGTTGGGTTTGATATAACTATCTTTCATAGTTTGAATGTTCAAATTTAATGCAACTCCCATAATACTTGTCCATTCAAAAAAAAAAATTTAATTTACTATCCATACAAAAATTCCTGGAGCCACCACAGGGCACTAAGCAAGTAGCTCATTATGGCAAACAAATGTTTAAGAGATATATCCATTACTTGGAGAGCAAAGATGGTTGAAATAACCAAAACAAGTACCAAATCCAACAAACAAAACAACCAATTCACATTTATAACAAATTCAATCAGATGGGAAGAAAGTTTTATAGATAGGGGAAGTTGGGATATGGGTTCGGTCAGGGGAAAAAGGGGGCTTCATCCTAGGGTTTTGCAGATTGAGGTTCGGTAAGTTCCATAGAGAGAGAGAGAGAGAGTTTTATAATACCTTTGACGATGAAGGAGGAAGTTGCAGGACTTCAATGGTACTAGGGGTGGGAGCGAATTGGTTTTAGACGGTTCGGTTTGGACCCGCCCGCATGTCTACGGTTTAGAAAAAATTGAACCTGCAACCGCCCGCAGTGCCAGTTGCGATTTATGTGGATAGGATTCGCGGATATGCGGGCGGTTTGCGGATTGAACTATTTAGTCTTCAATCTTCATCCTTTCTTTGACAAAGATAGTGTATAAGAATAAAGTAATGAAAAGGTAAACAATATTTATATATTGCATCTCAATATAGTAAGAAAATAAATATATGAAAATTATATTCCGAATATACAATCTAAGGTCAAGATGATAAATTTTGGGTTTCGTTTTATGTGTTGATAGATTTTCTCACAAGTCCTCCCCTTATCTTCTATCCCCGCCCAACTCCCCCATCATTACAGCAGTGTCACCAACCACCAACACTAAAACTATTTTTTTGTTTTTTTTGGTGCAACTATAAGTATACCTAGGGGTGTGCGCGGTGCGAGTCGGTGCGGTTTAGGAGAAAAATAGAAACCGTATGGCGGGTGGCGGATTGAAAAAAATGTCATTAGAATTTGCCATTTTTTTTTATCAAAAACCGGCGGTTTGGTTGGCAAATAATAGTGAATTTGCCTTGGCAGTTCGGGCGGTTTGGCGGTTTATGAACAATATAATTCAAATTATAAAACTTGAATCAAAGAATAAAAAGATCTAATTTACAGATGATTGCATGTAACCTAATATATTAGACTACAATTATTACTTCATGTATTAGACTACAAATTAGTAATTCAAATTATTCTGAACCTACTTATAAATAAAATCTTGAACAACAAATCATAAAAAAAAAATAATGGCACATGATGACAGAGAAAACACCTACCTTCACACAATGTGAAGCAGAATTGTCAAGCTCTCCAACAGAGCCTCTGAATACGCTGAAGAAGCAGCACTACCACCAGAGCCTTCCAAAGCATTCTGAAGCATATGCAAAGCTTCCTGCCTAACAAAATCCTAAAGATGCAAGTGGTTAAATATGGAAGTAAACAATAAATTAATAATAATAATAATAATAATAATAATAATAATAATAATTGGAGTGAGGAAACAAAAACCATCTGACATGAATGGGGATCACATTTGAAGCAACAAACTATGAACATTGCATGAATATACAATCCAATAAACTGTTTAAAAATTTATAACCCTTGGTTTTCACTGATGAACCAACTAAAGGAGGCTTTGTTTTTAAACTGTACCAAGAAACAGTTGCAATAAAGAAACCTTTCCTTCGTTAATAAGTAGAAGTATTATACAAAAGTGCCAGAAGGGGCACAAACTTGTACACATGAATAATACAAATAGGAAAAGAAAACAAATCCTATATATCTACAAGAATGTACAAATCCCCCAAAAACTACAAAACAATACAATGAAGGGAAATTAATGTTTACAGAGAAGAACTAACATAACAGTGGCAGTATAGTAGCAAAACAAAAGAGAGAGCATCGACAGCATCGAGAGAAAAGATTAACAAGAGAGAGAGAGAGACTTACAGTGGTAGATCGGCACAGCAACGGCAGTGAGAAGAGGAGAGGAGAAGCTAACAGATCAGCGGCGGTGAGGAGAGTGAGCCGATCTGCGATGAGGAGAGTGAATCGATGAATGAGATGTACGTAGCAGCGGCGTGGTCTCTGTGTATGTGAATGAGATGAAATTGAAAAGTGTGGGTGGGTGTCAATTAGGTTTAATTGAGAAATTATTGTGTGTGGGTGAGTATATGTATGGTTGATATGATCTGTGGTTGGTTTGTAGTTGGTCTGTAGGTGCATAACAGGGAAATTTTTTTTTTTAAAACTTTGGCAGGTCGGGTCGGTTAGACCTGCGGGTTGGGAAGTTATCACCCGCCATAGAGAGTGAGAACACACCTCTGTTGCCGCACTTCCGCCGCTATGTTAGGCAGATTAAAGTGGCGAACTGACCGAAGGTGTTGCCGAAGGTGTTGTGAAG
This sequence comes from Camellia lanceoleosa, assembly GCA_025200525.1. NCBI lineage: Eukaryota > Viridiplantae > Streptophyta > Magnoliopsida > Ericales > Theaceae > Camellia > Camellia lanceoleosa. Next base: position 107,779,039 of record CM045764.1, on the reverse strand, counting down.
GTCGTCGTGCCGGCCGATCACCGACCGGTTACCACAGAGAGAGAGAGAGAGAGAGAGAGATGAAACAACAAGAGAACAGTTAGTGAGAGAGTAGTTAGTGAGAGCTGCTGTCGAGGGAGGAGAGAAAAGAGGATTAGGGTTTGGGCAACCGAAAAAAAAAATAATAGAGAAATTTGGCCATAAACCACTCCTACCTTCCTTATCAATATACTAGCGTATCCCCTACTCGAAGGTACGGTATAATTAATGATGATATTAAAATATAAATCAAAATTAAAGGGTGATATATTTAAATTTTTTGTTTTGTTTTGTTTGTTTTTTTTCTCTTTTCAAAGACTAGGTAATGAATTTACGGGAAGGAAAAAAAATCCTTAAATGAAGACATAAAATTTAAATAAAATACCAATTTATTAGTAACTCAAATAAATTTCAAGAACCCCCAAAATTAGGAACATCCATGACTCTGAAAATGATGTAAACTAATCATATATTTTTATTTTTTTCTTTTCATTCCTGGACCAATCACAAGTGAGTGAGAGTTACAAAGTTGTATTTTTTAAAAAATATGTAGCATTTATGATATTTTTAATAAAAAAAAAAATCTTCCCAAGATAAATTGCACTTCTCCCAAATTGAAACACTTCCTATCAGAACACTAATCATATTTGAAACACTTCAATCTCATTTATGCTATATTTGATACACTAAAATAAGATGAAATTAAATGAAATGGTAATTTCTTATGCTTTCCTATGGAATGATCATCTCCTTATAATAGTTAATGATGACTCCCATTGTAATAATTTTTTATTATTATTTTAGTCAACCAAACATGAGAAGTATAAAGAATGTTTGAACTTTATTACAATGAACCAGACACTACCTAATTGATCAATTATCAAGAGTAAAGTCCTATCAATCAATCGTTGAAACTAATTGATTAAGTGATTTGATTTTTTAAATTATTATGTAAATGAATTATTATATATATACTCTTATATATTTCTCACTTTCAACCCAATTTATAAAAAAAAATTAATTGGAATATTAATTATGAAAGATGATAGTTATTGTGTTATTGTGTGTGCACCTAGAGATGCAAAAATAACTAAAACTTATTTAATAGTGCATGCTTACCATCTCGCACATCAATATCACTATATATGCGAATATAATAGATGAATAGTGATTCGATAAAAAAAATCAAAGACTCATGTTTCAAATACTAGGAAAAGTTATTAATTATTTAAAAAAAAAAAAAAGTAATGGTAGGCCATCACATGCAACAGTTTTTGATAAAATCACACAATATAAAATCACATCCAAAGAATAAAATATCGTTACAAAGGAAAAAAAAAAAAGAAAAAAAAAAAAGACAATTCAAGAAATGGGTGTTGATAAGAATACAAACACAATTCTAGATCTTCAATTTGCACAAACAAAATGATAAAATAATAAAAATAATTAACAAGAAAAAAAAAGGAAAAAAAAACAAGATGAATCAATGAATGAATAGGGAACTGGTACAAACATCCATACAAACAAATGGTGTTATAGACATGGAGGCCGATAGATTTGCTCCAAACAACCGTTGTTTCTCTCTAATTGGTGAGTCCGATTGCTTTAAGTCCACCGTCAACATTTTTTTTTTTTTTGGATAAGTAAACAAATTTATTAAAAGGCATCAAGGCGATGCAAAGAATACAAGAACGAACTAACAAAACAATAAGCAAGCAAAAGAACTATGAAGACAAATCCTCTACGCATTCAACAAAAGACAAAACCGTCGGGTCCACAGTCAGCGTTAACCAACTATGCACCACGAGAAGCAAACGCCTCTCCAACCAAACCACCGAGCGCAGCTCCCCCAAAAAAACCCTTCGATTACGTTCCAACCACAAAAGCCACATAAGACAATGGCCAGCCAAATTCCATGCCTTCCGCCTTCGCTTCCCAACCCTCCCCCCAACCCAGCTTTGTAACACAGCCCTTACAGTTCCTGGCTAAACCCAATCCAAACCAAAGAGAGCGACTATAGACATCCAAAGGCGTGAAGCAACCGGACAGCAAATAAGCAAATGATCCACTGACTCCGCAGCTCCACAACACATGCAACACCAGTTGACCAAAATATGCCCACGGCGTCTCAAATTATCAATCGTCAGAATACGGCCTAAAGCAGCTGTCCACACAAAGAAAGCAACTTTAGACGGACAACCCACCACCCAAACACTCTTCCAAGGGAAAGGCACCCCAAACCTCCTGGAAAGCCTATGGTAAAAAGAAGATACAGAAAACACCCCTTTAGACTTCGGACAATCCCACCTCATAAAATCCTCTCCAACCCCTCTAAACCGAAGCCCATACAAAAAACCCAACAGACCCAGCACTTGCCCCGTCTCCCAATCCTGCACTTGACGACGTAGAACGATATTCCACACCACCACCTGCCCTTGCATCTGGACATAAGAATGCACTGTCGCCTCCCGATCAATGGCAATCCGAAAAAGCAACGGGAACATCACTGCCAATGGCAGTTCCGCACACCACCTATCCAACCAAAACCGAACTCGGGTCCCCACCCCAACCAAAAAACTCACATTCTTTCAAAACTCCTTCCGTCCCAACCAAATTCCTTTCCATAAACTACGACCATGCGACTGGGTAACCTCCTTCGTATACCAATCCCCCTAATCCAAACCATATTTAGCCCCGATTACCTTCCTCCACAACCGCTCCCTTTCTACCCCAAACCGCCATAACCACTTCCCCAAAAGAGCTAAATTAAATGAAATCAAACTCCGGATCCCCAAACCCCCCATCGCCTTAGGAGAACAAATCTGATCCCAGGCGACAAGATGATAATGGAAGGAATCTGACCCTCCTCCCCATAAGAAATCCCTCTGTAACTTTTCTAGCCTCCGAGCAACAGACACAGGAATAACATGTACTGACATGAAATAAGTCGGGATACTCGAAAGGACACTCTTGATCAAAGTAACGCGTCCCCCTTTCGAAAGATATTGCCGCTTCCAACCTGCCAAACGACGTTGCACCCTATCCACCACCCCATCCCAAACCCTTAGAGCCTTGAAAGAAGCCCCCAAAGGTAACCCCAAATAAGTTGTGGGCAAGGCCCCTAACTTACACCCCAAAATAGCAGCCAATATGGAAATACGAGGCACGGACCCAACCAGAATCAACTCTGACTTCCTCAAATTCACCCGAAGTCCCGAGACCGCCTCAAAACAGAAAAGAACACACCTTAAGAAACCAACCTACCTCTCCTCCGCGCCACAAAAAATAAGAGCATCATCCGCATAAAACAAGTGAGACACCACTAAACTAGAATTCCGCTCCATACCCACCTCAAAACCCGTCAAAAGACCCCTCCGAACGGCAGAAGATAACAAGCGCTCCAAAGCCTCCATAATTAAAATAAACAATAAAGGAGACAAAGGGTCACCTGCTGTAAACCCCTATGAGTCGGAAAAAATCCTGCTAGCGTCCCATTTACTAGGACAGACATCCTAACCGTCGATATACAATACTGAATCCACTGCCTCCACCGTTCCCCAAACCCCATCCGCTCCAACATATACATCAAAAATCCCCAATTCACATTATCATATGCCTTCTCAATATCTAACTTGCAAATAAGAGCAACACCCCTCTGCCGAATTCGTGAATCAACACACTCATTTGCCACCAACACAGCATCCAAAATCTGATGGCCCCCCACAAAGGCATTCTGAGATGTAGACACCAGTCCCTCCAGGACACCGCGCAACCTGTTCGCCAAAACTTTCGCTAGAAGCTTGTACACACTCCCCAACAGGCTAATGGGTCGGAAATCTTTTATATCTTCCGCCCCACCCTTCTTAGGAATTAACGCTACAAAAGTGGCATTAAGACTCCTTTCAAACTGCCCTTACTGATAAAACTGAGCAAACAAGGCTAAGACATCAGTCTTAACCACGTCCCAACACCGCTGGAAGAAAAGCATAGTAAAACCATCTGGACCGGGCGCCTTATCCCCAGACATGTTCTGAAGAGTCCCGAAAACCTCCTCCTCGGAAAAAGGCCGCTCCAGCATCTGCCTATCCGCCTCCGAAAGAGCATCAAACTGAACACCATCCAAACTCGGCCTCCAAGTGTCATCCTCCCCCCGAAACAAATGCTGGTAAAAGCCCACGATGCCCTCTCTCATCGCCTCTTCTGAAGATAACAACACCCCATTAACCCACAACTTCCCAACTTGATTAACCCGGCGATGAGCATTCGCCATATGGTGAAAATATTTTGTGTTCCGATCTCCATCTTTCAACAACAAACAACGCGAACGCTGGCGGTAACTAATCTCCTCCATATGAGCCACCTGACCAAACTCCTGTCTCACCCCTTCACGGACCGCCAACTCCTCAGCAGTCAAGCTACTTGTCCCTTCATTTGCATCCAACTCTTGCAAGACAGCCAAAAGATTAGCCTTTTGAGTATCTAAGTAGCCAAACACCTCCTTATTCCACCTACGCAAGTCGGCCTTTAGAAGTTTTAATTTCTGAGTCAATCTGTAACTAGGATCTCCCATGACATCATAGCCTTCCCACCACGACCGAACCATATCCACAAAACCGGCAGATAGTGCCCACATATTTTCAAATCGAAATGGCACCGGTCCACTCCGAATCCCACAACTATCCAACAGCACCGGCCAATGATCCGAGACAGGACGCTCCAATCTTAGTTGAACCACTCGGGAAAAGTGCTATTCCTAGTCACCTGAGATCAGAAACCGATCAATACGCAAAAAAACCCGTCCACTCGACCAAGTGAAACTACCTCCCTGCATCGGGAAATCAATCAACTCTAAATCATCAATCAATGAAGAAAAATCTCGCATAGCATCCACTGCTGGGCACAAACCCAACTTCTCCTCCAGACAACGCACCATATTAAAATCCCCATACACACCACGGTGCTGACCACCGAAAAGCAATATTTTGTATTTCGTTCAAAAATAAAGGTCGTTCTGCCCGCCTTACCGGCCCATAAACTCCCGTGAACACCCAACGAAAATCATCCCCAATACAACGAAACAAACATGATAGAGAAAAACTACCCACCTCCTCATCCTCTTTTTCAACCACTCGACGATCCCAACACACTAAAATCCCTCCAGCCACCCCAACAGACGGCAAGTATGACCAATCTATATTCCGCCCCCCCCACACCTCCATAACCAACGTCCGATCTATGTAATCCATTTTGGTCTCCTGAAAACATACAACATCCGGTTTCACCTTTCTCAAGATCGCCCCGACCGTCACCCTTTTCCCTTTATCATTAAGGCCACGCACATTCCAAGTCAAAATTTTCAACCGCATGGCAACAATGATTGATTAACCCGCTCTTTTCGGACAACCCTACCACCCTCTGGTGGCCTTCTATCATAATTGATAGTACACTGCAAATTTCGCAACTCACGAGCACCCTTACCTTGATGCCCAACCACCTGCAACTGTTTCCCCCCCGGGTCACTCCCCCGCTAAGATGCCTCAATGGCAGAAAACAGCTTCATTGCTTCAGCCTCATGACCAACAAAAGAAACCCCAAGCAAAGAGCTAATCTCCTGAATCTGGGACAACACCCAAGCAGATACCTGACTCGGATCAGGAATTGCATCCCCTGCAAAAATGTTTCAGAATAGACGATGACTCGGAATGTACGAATCCACCACCTCCATCTCCAAAGGGTGAAGAAACAAAGGCAAGCTCTCACCGTGAGCAAACCCGGGATCGCCTTGTAACTCACCTTCGAACCCCGTACTAAGGTCGGTGGAACAGCCCAAACCGTCATCTTCCCGATCACAACATTCAGACCTCAGAACCAGCATCTTACAGACCCCGTCGGAATTGACCTCGGATTCACCCTGAGAAGACCCAATCGCCAACGGTGGAGAGCTCATCGGTGACTGACGACGGTCCGTCCTCGCCAGCGAGGACCCCTCTAATGGTGGTGAGCCCACACTACGACGAAGTAGTTCAAAAACCCGTGCCACCGTTGGGTCCTCTGCTTGACCCGAAAGCTGCCGTGGTGGTGGTCTAGAAAATGGACCCAAAACAGGGTCAAAAACCTGATCCATCGAAGACTGTCCCAAATCAGGGTCAGTAACGACAAAGGCACCAGATTGGGTCTGATTGAAGGTCTGCCGGTCCAGACGGCCCAACTCCTTAGGACTCATCTCCTGTTAGGCCTGTCGCTGCCTCCAAAGCCCCCTGGCCTTAATTTTTTCAAAACCCAGGGGCCCAGGCCTCCCTTGATCCACAGGCCTAATATACCCAAATCTCTGAGAATTCAAACTTGATCCCCCCCGCTCCTCAAATCTCTGTAACTGAGCTGACTTCCGAAATCCTCGCCACGTCGCCCGCCCGTGATTCACGCCATCCAAAACCGATCGATCCGGAACCGTGGAACCATCGATCTCCGGCGCAACAACCACCACCGGCCCAGTTTCCGACCAGATAGGCAGCGTATAACGCCGTGAACCCCATCGGATTGAAATCTGCGACGGAATCGCACTTCCCTGGCCACGAACCTTCAATCAAAAACACCCCAGCATCTCCATAGATTCATCAATCGCCAGAAAACCACCACATCTGTTACCAATCTTACGAATCAACCCAGGATTTCGAAGGTGGAGTGGAAGCTAAAATCAACCGGTGGTGATCCGCATTTAGGGCCCACCATTAAGAACCAGATCACGCCTATCTAACGCCCATCGCCGACGATCACACTCTTTCGGCCACTAGGTCTCAAACAAAGAGGTAAAATTGCCCTCAAATACCATAAATTTCCATTTCCTCCGACGAGTGCCACCATCGATGCACCCAATTAGCGACCATAACCAAATCCAAACCTTTTTCCCCCAGAAACCCCACCCTCCCCACTATTGCTCTATCCAGCTTCCGAGACCACCCCCCTTCAGAACCTTTCTGAACCACCACATCCCCCACATCCCCCGCCTCGATGTATGCGATCGGTGGGCGGGCTCCTCATCGCCTCCAACCTGGGTTTGCAGTTCGTCGTTCTGGCCCAACCATCTCCAAAGCCAAAACCCTCCATGACTAAAGCCACGTCCTCCCAGCCACCGCCAAAATCAGATTCCGGTACAAAAATTTGTTCTCTTCGGCCAGCAGTGGTTGTATCCCATGCTGATAAAAAGTAACGTTAAAACCGTCAACATTGTGCCCATCTATAGTGGCTTTGTCAATTGCTTTGCTCATACAAATCTTCACACTCTCCATAATCTCCATCAGATCGTGCTCTACCCATCTGCAGATTCACAAACAAAACAACAATAAAAAAAATAGAGTAATCACAGAGAGATAGATAGATAGATAGATAGAAAGAGAGAGTTCTTCATACCCTGCTTGTAGGTAGAATTGGTGTGGAGATGATTGGAGGAAGTGGCACAGGTGATGACTAGATGAGGTGATGAACAGCACCATGGCTAAGGGTAGGTGTTTTGAAAATTAAAAATTTGGAGTGAGACTGAAAGAAAAAAAGAGGAGAGTTTATAAAAAGAGTTTGCTAAGCGTGGGTCTCTTCTTTGTAAGGAGTGGATGGGCATGTTTTAAAATTTAAAAAGTGGAAAGGTGAGGTGCGATAGCTAAGGATGGGTGATTGCAAAGTTTGTGACTCTTGGGCGGAAAATTCAGATAGAGACAATTGTCTCAAACATATTTTCAAAAACCTTTGTGTCTTATTATATAGATATATATATATATATTCAAAATTCCTTTATAATTAAAAACAAAAGTGATTGGGACCTCGAATCCCCTTCCCCCGAATCCCCCGAATTGACGAAACGACGCCGTCATTATCCGAATTTTTTTTTAATCAAAATCAAGAAGAAGGAAAGAGAGAGAGAAGAAGAAAGAAGAAGAAAGAGAGGAGGCGGGCTGTGTTCGAGGCAATACGCAGGGAAGAGGCAGGGGCGAATGGATAAGACGGGCAGAGTGAGCCGCGATGGAGACGGGTCATGACGATCGGGCAGAGCGATGCAAGGACGACGACGACGAGGCGGCGGAGGCGGCGACGATAGGGCAGAGGCGACGGCTCTCATGAGGGTCATGATCCTCCTCTCTCTCTCTCTCTCTCTCTCTCTCTCTCTCTCTCGGGGGATTCGGGAGAGGAGGGATTCGAGGTGCAAAACATTTTTGAATTAAAAAATCAAATAAATTACACTTTATAATTGGAAAATCAGATAAATTACACTTTGTCTTTCTAAAGTTTCATTCATTTTCTATTTTGACTTTTTAATATTGATTTTTTTTTACTTTAACCTTTCCATGTTTGCAATTATTTCTACTTTGGCCCTTTATATTTGTAATTCTTACTACTTTTGCCCTTTAAATTTAATTTTTCTTGCGTTGGCGTTTCATGTTTGTAATCTTTCCTACTTTACTCCTAAACTAATTTCCATCCAAAAAATTAACAGAATATGTCACATCACCAACACATCAGCTCTGTATGTAATGTAAAAAATTCACTAAAGATGCAAAAAATAAAAAAATAAAAAATAAAAAAATGGAATTTTTTTTAGTCTTTAATGAATATTTTTTTCAAATTTATTCATAACATTATTACATTATAGATGTATCTAGATTAGATGCAACTACAAAAATAAAAACAAATTTAACTTTAAAAAAATTTCACTAAAGACGAAAGTAAACTTTTCATTTTAAAATTGATAATATAAGTGTTTGAATCAGTATGCTTTTATTTTTTTCGTCTTTAGTTAAAAAAAATTAATATTTAAATTGCTTTTTATTTTTCTAGTAAACCCTCTCTCACCTTCATTTCCTTGTTAAAAGGACTAAAAAAAAAAAAAACACTGTCAAAACCCCTTCATAATTAAAAAGTCTTGTTTAAAGGACAAAATTTATTATTTAAATATTTTATCTGACTATTATACTCTCAACTAGGTCTTTAATTCAAGGAATGTGACGAATGTTGCGAAGCGTAAAGCAACGATAATGATGAAGGATTTGAGTTCGGTACGAAGATCAAAGTCGGTGAAGGATACCACGACGTGTTCGTTGTCTTCTTCATTTTCGAGATCATCTTACTTGAGCAAAACTCCTTTTTCGAGAGCCAAATCGAAGAGGTTTGTGAGATTCTACCTTGTCACAGTCATCGTCGACAAAGATTCTCATCCCTGAGGACACAAATACATCTATAGAGACAATTCGAGTCTTATGCCGACACCTATTTTTCGAAAAATCTCTGAGACTACAATGATGAAAAACAAAAATGCATATTAATTAAGAGATTTTCAGGATGATATTGATGATGATAAATGATTATATGAGTTGTGCGAGCTTTGATCTGTTTGAGTTAGAGAACATTGGTATGATTGGAGTTTGAGCGTACAAAGAGTGGACAAAAATGGATATCAATTGCCCTTTTTTTAAAATTTTTTTTTATTTGTTCATAGATCTAAAACTAAAATTTGACTCTGATTCGTTCATTTAGTATGCATTTTGTTTTTTTGTAATAGTAAAATTTTACTCTGGTTAAAAATATATTGATTTGCTTAACGATATAAAATTTTATTTTGAATCAAAGTAAATTCAAAGTAAAATTTTACTCTGAAATATATTGTGAGGATGGCTTTACAAGAGAGCTGATAAATACATACATATATATATATATATAAGGGTAGTATAGTAAAAAAAATAAATTTTAAAATATTAGAAGGTTTTGAAAAGATCTATATAATTCTTGTCATTTTAAAAGACAAATTAGATAGTGAGGGGTCTATTACCAAATCCCCTGCGGGCAGATGTATGCAGGTGCGGGTAAAACCCACAACCCGTAACATAGCAATATTGGAAACTAGCAGGTTTGAAACCGTCCTCACATGTTCGGTTCGAATCAGATTGGGCAATTTATGCCTACCTCAAAATGGTATTGTTTGAAGAGCTCCCAAGCGATCTTCAATTGTAGAAAGTAGCTAAAATAGCTGACTTGAGAGAGAAAAATAGTGAAACTCTTCAAGTTCTCCGACGGCAATGGAACCTATTGAGAGACAAAGAGAGGTGATGTGTTCTCTCCGACCTACGAAAAAGTTTCGTATGGTGTTAACAAATTGGGCCCAAACAGGCCCAGTTGTAATTTTATATTGTTTAGGTTCGGCCTCAGTTTGGAAATTGCGTTTTCTTTCATTTTTTATTTTGTTTTTGGGTCCTACATTTTTTTATATATACAAAAATTGTTAAAAGTTAGGAAAATCACAATAAAGAAAATTTTTTTTTTCAAATGAGTCCATATGAAAACTTGGAAAGACAATTTGCTTTAAAATGAGAAGGGGATAATTATGGGTGGGTTCTATGGACTGAACTTATTTACTTCTAAGTCTTATCTATTTTTTTTTTAATTATTATTATTTTTTATGTATTTGACTTTTATTTTGATAATGAAAAAATTATGAGATTTTCTAAATATATGTTTTGTATTTGTATAATAATGATCATTTGGTACTAGTAAAGATATTGAGAAATTTATCAAAATAATAAAAGATTGAGATATTTTGGGTTTTATTTGTGATTTATTTTAATTTATTTGTGCTAATTTGTATTGAAATATGATGTGAGAAGTATAAACGATTGAATTATAATTTTTAGAATATTTTTATAGTGATAAATTTATCATTTAAATTAGAACAAGATTTATTGGTAAAGATGATCCAAAAAAAAAAAAAATACTAAAAAGTCATAAATATTCCTTTCCTTTTGCCTAGTTTTTTTTTTAAAAAGATTCATAAAAAATTAAAAAATTATTCCCAAACACTTTTTCCTATTTTCACTACATATTTTAACTAAAAAATAATTACAATAGTCACTCCGCAAAGGAACATTAAGTCTGATCCAAAAAACTAACCATATTCCTAATATAAGAATTTAAAAATATAAAATCAATCACAAAAGTAATTATATCCAGTTCTGTGATTAACTTTCGCGTTAAGGGTCATGCTCCGGAGCTCTAATTAGAGCTGCAACAGTGCAGCTCTAATGAGCTGTCCAACCATTAAAAAAAAAAAAAAAAAAAAAACAGTGAAGTAAAAGACAAAAAAGAGAGAAGAAAAAGACAAATTAGAGATGCATTAGAGGTCTTTTTTTAGTGGTCCAAATCATTTTTGTTCGCGTTAAATGTCATAACATAGGTCATCACTTAATGGGTTGACGAAAGCTATGTGCCACATGTAGTGTTCATGCAGCAATACCATCAGACGTGTTAGTTGATCACCTTTCCCTCTCCAGCCACCTTGCAATGATCACCGAAGCCACACCGTTTCTCTTCATATTATGTATTCAAAGCTATGTTTGATCATTTTTTTATTCTTCAAAATTTATGACTGAAACACTTGTTTGTTTAGAGTCTAAACTATGTAGTAAAATCAAAGTCTAGAAGAGAAGAGGCATGGAAGAAAAAGAAGAAGATGCTCAAGAAGATTAGCTTGTGAACTCAAGAAGATCATGACAGCAGATGACGTGGTAGAAGGGTATGCAAGGTCATTGGGGTTCTCTCAAATCTTGCATGTGTTTTTGGTATCAATGGCTTGGATTTTTGATTCTCAGAACACTTTGGTCACTATTTTCACTGATGCCCAACCACCCACTTGGCGAAGAATGAGATGCGGTGGTGGTAGAAGTTCTTTTTCATCATCGTCGCCACTACCGTGTCGGAAAAATGACGGAGGAGGAGGAGGAGGAGGCTCTTATGCTTGTGGTGGTTATACAAATACAAGCACTAGAGTATTACTATTTCAGAGTGGGGGCTCATCTATGGCCTTAAGTTTCTTGATGCCTTTCCAGCCTCCCTCTTTCTTCTTTGGTTATCTTTTCGGTATTAATTTACACTAAAAATTTTCACCATAAAATATTATGAATGATGAAAATTTATCTTACATTTTATCCTAAAAGTGAGTATTTAGTGTAAATTTAAATTTAGTAGGATGTGGATTATACTCATAATAATGAATGTGAACCATTGATTCATTTTTCTAAGTAATTTTTCTGGATATATCAAACTTGGTAACATATTTTTGTCAATTGAAATTATGATAAGCTTTTTTTAATTTTTTGTGTGTAAATAGCCTAAGTATGATTTCTTAGTTTTAATTTTGGTGAACTTATTGTTGGGGAATTTTCAAAAATGGGTTTTCAAAATTATTGTTTAGTTTTGGGTGTTTTTCAAAATCTTCCATGTTTTTCTTTGGAAAGTATGAAATAAGCTTGGGGACTTTGTCCCACATTGGAAAGAAAGCAAAACATGGGGTACTTAATAAAGTGCTATATGGAATATTCCTTTGAATATGATATTATTGGATGGATGCTAGTGTACATGCATTCACACCGCAAGGATGGTGTTTCGCAGTATCCATATACACACGCACGCGTGGCGTGGGTAGTGGGCTCTGTGGCGTTTGATGGCGCACTTAGCATCGGCGCCATGAGGGCACTTTCCTATTTGCATCGGACAGGTTGGAGCGATGACGTGGAATACAGTCAGCTCCATGTGATAGTGACGTGGCGTCTGTTGGCGATAAGTCAACCAACCGATTGGACGGTTGTGTGTCTGATCTAGAGCGGTTTGATCATAGCCGTTGATTGCAGATGCACACGATTGTACGGATGAGATGGCACTTGATCGTGATTAGGTGTGATTAGTCAAGGCATTTATTCGGTGTGAGAATGATCTGTACCGTAGATCATCGATCCAACAATCAGATTGGATTGGATGCGATCAAGGAACATGACCATTCGATCGGATAGATCAAGGTCTATAAATAGGCTGCGAAATCAGTTATTTCAATCATCCAAAAAAATTCAGAAGTCATTTATGCAATTCTCTCTCTTTCTTTCCCTTTTGATTTAGAGTTTTCGATCAAGAGTTTCTTAAGCTAGTTTCTGTTTTTCTTATTGGTAATTGGTTTCTACAGACTTGATTATCAGTGTCTTGGTTTTCTTGATTATATCAATAGTACTGTCGTCAGTACAGACACAGGTAGACTTGATCTTTAGATCAAGCTTCATTGTATCTTGGAGGCGAATTTACTGTAACCCCCTGCACACCGTTTGGTGGGTGCAACTATTGTCATTAGGAAAGCGACTTAGTAACGCAACTTGAAGAATCAAATTTTCTATTCTACGTAGACAAGATCATCGTCAAGTTTTGAAGACTTGAAGACCACTAATTGAAGAATTCAAGATGAATTGTTGCAACATTCTAAAGACAATATTTGGATATGGCGATGTCTATTCAGAAAATGATTCAAGATTTCATGAAGCTTGATCGGTTTGATGGCGGAAATTTCTGACTTTGGCAAAAAAAGATGCACTTTTTGCTCACTACTCTCAAAGTGGTCTATGTGCTAACTACTTCCTATCTAGTGGAACAAGAAGACGAGACTATGAAGCGAACCCATACCAAAACCAAATCGCAGAATGACGACTACATTTTTCGAGAATATATTCTGAATGCGCTGTCAGACTCTCTGTTCGATGTGTATCAACATCTGAAAATGATAAAACAACTATGGGACATATTACAGTCAAAGTATCTCACCGAGGATGCCACTAGTAAGAAATTTCTTGTTAGTAATTTTAGGCGTTATACTATGATTGATACAAAGCCTATTATGGAACAATTCCATGAGATTTAACATATTCTGAGTCAGTTTTGACAAAAGAATATGAACATGGATGAATCTATTGTAGTTAATAGAGAAATTGCCATCTTCTTGGAAGGATTTTAAGAAAACTCTAAAACACAAAAAGGAAGATCTAACTTTAGAGGAATTGGCACAACACTTCTAAGTTAAGGAATAGTCAAGACTTCTTGAAAGTAAAGAAAACCAATTGGCTCAGACTTCCAATATTCACATGGTGGATGATGGCAAAAAGTTCAACAAAAAGAAGCGTAAGTGCGACCCCCAACCTGAGAAAAATGCTGAGAAGCCGAAAGGCGCTTGTTGGTATTGGGGCAAGCCAGGGCACTTTAGGAATGAATGTCAGTCATACAAGAAGAAGCTAGAAGTATCAAATGCCAAGAACAATTTTGTGGCTGTTATATCTGAGGTGAACATGCTCGAAGATGCTGGTAACTGGTAGATTGGCTCAGAAGCAACAAGGCATGTCTGCAACGACAAGAGCTGTTTCACTACCTATAAACAAGTGAGTGATGGAACAATTCTCTACATGGACAACTCTTCAACTACTGCTATCAAAGACAAAGGGACAATGGATCTAGAGTTCACATTTAGAAAAGTCTTAAGTCTTAATGATGTTTATCATGTACCTGATGTCAGGAAAAATCTTGTATCTGGAAGTCTGCTTAATAAGCATGGTTTTAAGTTACTATTTGAGTCAGACAAATTTGTCCTGTCTAAGGGTGTGATTTTTGTTGGGAAGGGCTACATGTATCAAGAAATGTTCAAACTTAACGTTGTCAATAATACATCTATGTTTACTTATATTGTTGATTCTCTTTCTTTATGACATGCTCGTTTAGGTCATGTTAATACTAGGAAAATGCATAATATGGTTAATTTAGATTTAATTCTGAAGTATGACATAGATATGTTTGAAAAATACAAATTTTGTGTGCAATTTAAATTTACTCGTATTCCATTTTCTAAAGTAGATAAAATCACATATCTGCTTAAACTTGTGTATAGTGATGTATGTGACATGCATAGTACCCCCACTAGAGGTGGTAAGAAATATTTTGTAACATTCATTGATGATTTTTCTAAGTACTGTTATATTTATCTTTTGCATTCAAAATATGATGTGCTTGACAAATTGAAGATTTTTAAGACAGAAGTAGAAAATTAGTGTAATGTCAAAATACAGAGACTTAGGTCTGATATAGGCAATGAATACCATTTTCTAGAATATTGTGAAAATATTGGTATTATTCACGAGAAGTCTGCACCGTACACACCACAACAAAATGAAGTAGCTGAAAGAAAGAATAGGACATTAACAGAAATGATTAATGCTATGCTTTCTTACTCTAATTTAAGTTTTGGTTTTTGGGGTGAAGCCTTGCTCATTACCTGCCACATACTCAATAGAATTCCTCTCGAAGGAAGAAATGTTACTCCTTATGAACTTTGGAAAAACAAGAAACCTAATTTGGGTTACTAGAAAGCATGAGGTTGTAGAGCAATAGTCAAATTGCCTAAACTTAAAAAGAAGAAATTAGATGAAAAAGGAATTGAATACATATTCCTTGGCTATGCTATACATAGCAAAGCATATAGGTTTCTGGTAGTAGAGCCTAATGGTTCGATTAAAACAAATACTATCATTGAATTAAGTGATGCGGTATTTAATGAGAATTGTTTCACACCCATTCCAAGGTTGGATTCTAATCAAGGAAATGAATCAACTCAATTGATGTCTACAAAGGAAAGTGAACAACATGAACCCATTAAGCCTAATGAACCTAATGAGCTTGTTGAGTTAAGGAGGAGTAAGAGGGTTAGGATTGAAAAGTCATTTGGCTCTAATTTCATAGTTTACCTTGTAGAAGGAATTAGGAAAGTTTATTGTAAGTAAACAACGATTTCTTTGAATATGGATTCAAATCCATCAACCTTTGAGGAGGCTATGAAGTCTCAAGATGTTATTTTCTGGAAAGAAGTAATAAACGATGAGATGGATTCAATCGTGGGTAATAATATCTGGATACTTCTTGATTTGCCACCTGGATCCAAACCAATTGGTTGTAAATGGATTTTCAAAAGGAAAAATGAAAATTGATGGCATAATTGACAAGTTCAAAGCAAGATTAGTTGCTAAGGGTTTTACTCAAAAGAAGGGTATCGATTATTTTGATACATATGCTCTGGTGGCTAGAATCACCACCATTCGAGTGTTGATTGCCTTAGCCTCAATCTACAAGCTTGAAATCCATCAAATAGATGTTAAGACCGCTTTCCTAAATGGAGAGTTAGATTAGGAAATCTACATGCAACAACCGGAAGGATTTGTTGTACAAGGTCAAGAACACAAAGTGTGTAAACTCATGAAGTCACTATATGGATTGAAACAAGCTCCAAAATAGTGGCATGAGAAATTTGACAAAGTAATAGTGTCAAATGGTTTTAGGATAAATGAATCTGATAAGTATGTGTACAGGAAGTTTACTGGCAATAGAGGTGTAAGCATATACCTATATGTAGATAACATGCTTATTTTTGGTACTGACAATGATGTCATTAAAAGTATTAAAAGTTTCTTGCCGTCTAGCTTTAGTATGAAAGACACGGGCTTAGCTGATGTAATCCTGGGTATTAAGATCAAATGAGAGGACAATAATTTGATTCTTACCCAGTCGCACTATATTGAGAAAATTCTTAAGAAATTTAATCAATATAATTATACACGCATGTTTACACCTTTTGATTCAAATTTGAAATTGTATCCTAGTATTGAAAGAGCTGTTGATCAGCTAGAATATTCAAGAGTGATAGGTAGCCTGATGTATGCCATGACTTGCGCTAGATCTAATATTGCATTTGCAGTGGAAAAACTTAGTAGATACATTAGTAATCCCAGTAGTGTGCATTGGCATGCTATTAACCGAGTACTTAGGCACTTGAGGAAAACAATAGACTATGGAATAGTCTATAATGGCTATCCAGTAGTGCTGGAAGGATTCACAGATGCCAATTGGATAACTGACTGCGAAGATCACTCATCCACGAGGGGTTGAATTTTTACTCTTGGAGGAGGAGCTGTCTCTTAGGGTTCTAAGAAGTGAACATGCATAACATATTCAACAATGGCGTCTGAGTTTGTAGCATTGGCTTCTTGTAGCAAAGAGACAGAGTGGCTAATGAATCTCTTGTTAAAGATTAAGATATGGCCAAAACCTATGCTACCAATATCTTTGCATTGTGATAGTGAAATAACTCTATCACGGGCCTATAGCCATGTCTATAATGGAAAGTCCAAGCATATAGGACTGAGACATAGCTGTGTTAGGTAGTTAATCACAGATGGTGTGATTACCATTAGTTATGCAAAGTCAAGTGAAAACTTGGCTGACCCCTTAACAAAGGGACTTGCAAGGGATTTGGTATGAAAAACATCAAAGGAGATGGGTCTTAAGCCCACTTAACATAATCACTCATGGTGGAAACTCGACTCAACACTTGAAAAAACATCAAGTCTTAAGTTCAATGTGCCCAAGTACACCATATGTCGTGATTGCAAGCACTTAGTTTTATTTCGTTTTTATCTCAAGGTTGAAGTGCTTGGTACCTGTAATGTGGAAAGAAGAAGATGAGTTAGTAAACTCTTAAGAAGCTTACAACTGGGTTGTTAGGGTACTGTAAATTACAGGGGTACTCTCAGTAAGCTTACCTATGTGAGTGTAGAAAGTGGTGCCGCTTGTTATGAGTCTAAGGGCTTGACTCTAAAGTGCTCGTGAAATAAGATATAGACACAAGACTAATCCACGTGTTGGTTTGTTTGAATACTTGAGGTAACCTGTACTGTGTGTGAGACATGTCTGGTTAGTCGTATAAGATCGCTAGTTCAAAGACAAGTCTACTATGCTATCTTGACTAACTTTGAGATGTCTTTACGAAGTGAATAATTCAAATCGTAAGATATCTTCACATATGCATAAGGCTACCAAGTGAACCAAGAATCATCATTTGATATTTTAAAAATGGTGGGAGAATGTTGGGGAATTTTCAAAATTGGGTTTTCAAAATTATTGTTTAGTTTTGGGTGTTTTTCAAAACCTTCTATATTTTTCTTTGGAAAGCATGAAATAAGCTTGGGGACTTTGTCCCACGTTGAAGAGAGAGAAAAATATGGAGCACTTAATAAAATGCTACATGGAATATTCCTTTAAATATGATATTATGGGATGAATGCTAGTATACATGCACTCACACCGCAAGGATAGTGTTTCGTGCCATCCGCACACGCACACACACACGTATACGTGTAGCGTGGGCAGTGGGTTGTGTGGCGTTTGATGGTGCACTTTGCACTTAGCACGGACACATCGGCGTAAGGCGCCATGAGGGCGCTTTCCTATTTGTATCGGACAGGTTGGAGCAATAACGTGGATCCAGCGTGGCATGAGTGTCATGACCCAAACCCATCCCTATAAGTTTAGCGTCATAACCGGCCAGTAATCCTTAGCTTACCAAAGGCCTCTTAACAGAATAACATACAGTTAGAGACTGTAGAAGCAAATATACAAAATATACATAGTCCATTGAGTTGTGAGACATATATGAGACAGATAATGTAAAACTTTTATAAACTTATGAGTGACGTCAAAAGGTATAGTATTTACACATCACTCCATGAACATATTATCAGAAATCTTGCCCGTAAATCAAAAGAAAGAAAGTCTAGTACATTCACAAAAACAACCACTAAACTTGACTTAATCTAGAACATTTTCGAGAGACACAAAGGTTGGCTGACAAAAATTGAGACGCCAAGTCCTCAACTCTAAGCCTGGTCACGTGCCTGATCATCTACATACATAATATAAATAGTAAGTGGAAGCCCAATGAATAATAACAGAGTAAAGGATTTAATGAATGAAGTCCATACCAGATTCATAAATCATAATTCAGATTAAAAAACAGATTCATATTCTTATCCTTGTTCAAAACATACATAGAGGTCAGAGTTCATGCTTAATTATACGTGGTACATCCATTAGCACTAACAGAGCAGATACAGAATAGATACAGAACATATGGTGGTTATGAGTAACTAGTTCCATAAAGGAACCTCCAGATCCGGGTAACAGATAACAGATATACCGAGCTCCATAATGGAGCCTCCGGTACGGGTAACAGATGACAGACATAATAAGTTCCATATAAAAACCTCCGATACTAGGTAACAGCTAACAGATATCACATGATGCTAAGGATACCACGAATAGATTGTCAGAATTTGGACAATCATTCATTGTACAGAACATAGCATTTCAGAAAGTAAATAAGGTTGAACATAGCTTTACTAAGTTATTACTCACAGTTGGCTTCGGGTGCAGACAGACAGAGTAGACTAATCAAACGGTTTACGGCACGTGACCTACATCAACATAGCAGAAACACATAATGAAACACACACTCGGTTGGCACTTAACTTCTTTCATTTCATTCCTAGTGTGTTTCTATTGAGTCTTAATCATGCCCTAGGAATACCTAGGGTGGAATGAGGATGCAAAAATACATTTGATAACACTTGGTCAAATTTTCTGAAAACAGGGTCCCCGCTCAAGCGTAGCTTCCCCTGCTCGAGCGGACATACAATGTGTGAGGGGACGCTTGAGCGCAACTTCCCATGCTCAAGTGCTCTGCAAATTTTGAAAAAGTACTGGTTATGTGATTTTCACGCTCGATGGATGCTCGATGGTCACTTGAGCGTGAGACTCATGTCCTCGCTTGAGCACAACTCTTGACGTTCGAGCGGTCTGCAAAATCATGAAACTTGTGGGAGCATATATTTCATGCTCAAGCAAACTTCTGGTTGCTCGAGTGAAAATGCAAAAAAAAAAAAAACAAAGGTGGCCGCTCGAGTGCAAAATCTCACGTTCTAGCGGAAATGCAGAATTTGGAATTTCCAGATTGTACTTCCAAGCTCCAAATTCGAATTTCACACTTCAAAACTCATCTTTTTGGGCCAAAATTCTGGAAAATATCTAAGAACTTGTAAAACATTAAGATTTGAAGATCATTTCATGAAATCAAGGCCCAAAAGTATGTCAAACATGCGAAAATTCAACTTGAAATGTAAGAACATGGTATGAACATGACATGCATGTGTCCACTTGAGCTCATAGCTTCTTAAATATGATCAAATGTGGTCCATTGATGAGAAATGTTATGAATTCCTCAACTCATGCTAGAATTACAGTAGGCATGGGAAAAATCTTTGAAAATAACTTCAAAATGCTATAAATATGCATGTATGTATGAAATGACTTAACTTTCTTCAATTTTAGCTCAATTTTGTCACGACCCAAACCCGCCCCTATGGGTTTAGCACCGTAACCGGCCAGTAATCCGTGATTACCGAAAGCTAACAAGAAAGATGAGTCTGAGTAAAGCCAAAACAGTAATAGAAGATGTCCAATGAGCTGTGACAATCTGAGTGCAAAAAGACTTTTCTGTAACATATTCACATTCATAAGCAAAACATATATATACCATATGTACAACATTCAGGTTAGGGACCAAATCCCTAATTAGATCAGTACAGTACAAGTCTTAAGCAGTATTACAAAATAGAGACGGAAGGGTGAAACTGAGACACCCTAGAACAGCCTTAACTCGGTCAGACTTGGAACCTCAAGGTGAGGCACAATGGTTGGCTTGACAAAAGGGAGTTAACCCGACGCTCCTAGCTCCGGTCCGGTGTCTGGACACCTACATATAAATATAAACATTGAGTTAAAGCCCAGTGAATAACAGTTGTGTAAAGAGGTTAAGAATGAATGTCCTTTCAGTCATTACATATCAGTCATTTAGAAACCATAGCAGTTATATGTGGTATATCCAATAGCAAAACAGTATAGTAGGTCTTAACAGACTGAACAACCAGTTGATGGCCATCATAACAGTAAACAGTAGTGGTTCCAACATGGGAACCGATAGAGATCTCTATGACAGTAATAGTAACAGTACAGTAACAATAAATTGCTATGAATGCCACGAATACAGTTTACAAATAAGACAAACATTCATTCATTAAACAATAACGTTTTAGTAAGCAAAACAGTTGATCATTTAGAAAATATTCATAATTGAACATATCTTTACAACATTGTTACTCATAGAGCACTGGGCTATAAGCAGCTAATAGGCATCCTCGGATGCCAACCCTATACTATTACAGAATGAACACACACTAAGTTACATACTTGGGAATCAATGACTTAGTCCCTATCTTAACTCGATGTGGTTCTACATCAATATCCTCATTAAGATGCCTTAAACATGGCCTAGGAATGCCTAGAATGAAATGAGGATACAAAGATGTACTTTAAAACAGTTTTCAAAATTTTTAGAAAACAGGGATCTCGCTCGAGCGTGGATTTCTACGCTCGAGCGGATATGTAGACAAAGGATCTCCGCTCGAGCGTGACTTCCTTCACTCGAGCGGACTGTAAACTCAAGCAAAAGTACTAGATGCATGCAATTCACGTTCGATGGGCGTTCGACCTTCGCTCGAGCGCGAGACACAAGTCTTCGCTCAAACGTGCATTCCCTCGCTCGAGCGGACTGTAAACATATGAGAAGTACTGGATACACGCATTTCACGCTCGAGCGTTACTTTTCCTGCTCGAACGGGATGCATGTACTCAGAGTGTACGCTCGAGCGTGAAGTCTTACGCTCGAGCGTGGGTCCAAAATCTGGAATTTCCAAATTGAACCTCCAAGCTCAAATTCAACATTTAAAGCATCAAATTCGATTCTTTTGGGCCAATTTTCTGGAAAACACTTTAAAACTCATAATATGACATGTTTCAAAGATCAATTTGCAAAATCAAAGCCCAAAGGTAGTTCAATTAAACATAAATCCAAACAAAACTTCATGAACATAATGTATATGTAACATGCAAGTGTTCAATTGAAACCAAGGCTTCAAATACTTGGTCAAATGAGTCAATTCACTCAAAAACATGATGAATTCATGGACCATAGCTAGAATATAGACATGCATGTGAGGATTTCCATGAAAACAACCTTAAAATTCAAGAATGTGTACATGCATGCATGGATTACCACTCAATTTAACATTTTGAACCAAATCTTGACTCTAACTCTAATTCACCAAGAACCATGCAAGAAGTAACTCAAATTCACAATGGAGAATATGAATTCTCTACCTTAGGTCCTCAGTTTCAAAGGTAGAAGCTCAATTATGCAATGAATTCTTCAAATCTTCTAAGTCTCAAAGCCAAATTCTTGATGAGCTAAGTTTTCTCCTACCCTCCCTCTCTCTCTTACACAGTTATGGCCTCAAAAGAGTGATGAAGAGTGATGCCAACACATGTAAATCAAGTATAAACAATTGGTCTAGCAAAGTCCATTTAATGGCGTTTTGGTAAATAAGTCATCTAATGTAATTTAACATTATTTAATCTAATTTAATCATTCTAAATCAACTTGTAATTAAATTTACCATAAAATCACATAGATTCTAACTAGCATAAAATACCAATCAATTTCAGATTCGGCTGCCGATAAAGCCTTCAATTTGCAGCTCAAAACTTAAAACATGAACAGATAAATCCATGGCAAACAGATAGAAACACACTAAAACAACATATACGCACAATCAGTTCAGAATTTCAGTCTAACCAGTTACTTATCATGTTCAGTCACAGTTTAACAGTAATCAGTGGCGAGGGTTGTCGCAAATTCCTACATAAATTCACCTAATTCACTTGTTTTCATACATTAATCAACTATATTACAAGGTCAAAGACTAAAACTCTTACCTAGAGTTTAAATTGCACAAGTGAGGGAGCTTCAATTCCCAAATTCTTTGCAAATCTCTAATAATTCCTAGCAATTCTCTTATATGCCAACTTTGATCTCAATTTTCTTTTATCTCTCTCTCTTTTCCACGTTTTGCTTGTGTGTATAAGCTCAAATGTGTTGAAATGAAAAAAAAGAAAGAGTGAAGGCATATAAGAAGCCTTATATAGGCTTACTTAATGATAATTAATTAAGGCTAATTAAGTGGGTAATAAATTAATCTAATTTAATCGTTCCAAATCAAATTTTAATTAAACCTACCATAATGTTTTAAAAATTCCAAGTAACACATAAATCAAGTCAATTTTTGAATTAGATGCCGATAAGGCCTTCAATTCGCAAACCGAAATGAAAACATGAACAGATCTTTCTACGTTAAACAGATATAAACACACATAAGGCAACATATGATGCAAAATTTTCACTTTAATTACTTATTAGGCATAATTAAGCATATATTAACGTTAATCATGGGTCAGGGTTGTTACAATGGGTGACGTGGAATACAGTCAGCTCCACATGGCAGTGACGTGGCATCCATTGGCGATGAGTCAACTAACCAATTGAACGGTCGTGTATCCAATTTGGAGCGAGCTGATCATAATCGTTGATTTGAGATGCGTGCGATCGTACGGATGAGATGGCACCTGATTGTGATTGGATGTGATTAATCAAGGCATCTATTCGGTGTGAGAATGATTTATATCGTAGATTGTTGATCCAATGGTCAAATCTGATCGGATGCGATCAAGGGACATGACCATTTGATCAGATGCATCAAGGTCTATAAATAGGCTGTGAAATCAGTCATTTCAATCATCCAAAAAAATCCAAAAGTCATTTCTACAATTCTTTCTCTTTTCTATTTCTCTCTTGATTTAGATTTTTCAATCAAGAGTTTTTTATGTCAGTTTCTTCTTTTCTTATTGTCAATCAGGTTCTGCAAACTTGATTATATCAAGAGTATTCTGATCTACTATCGTCAGTGCTGATACCGGTAGACTTGATCTTTAGATCAGGTTTCATTGTATCTTGGAGGCAAATTTGCTATAACCCTCTGCACACCGTTTGGTAGGTGCAAATATTGTCTTTAAGAAAGTGACTTAGTAACGCGACTTGAAGCATCAAAATTTTTGTTCTACATAGACAAGATCATCGCCAAATTTTGAAGACCAGAAGACCACTAACTGAAGAATTCAAGATGAATTATTCCAACACTTATTTCTATAGAAACAACTATGACATATTTTTGTCCCTTATTATTTTTCCACATAAATAATTATGTTTTTAGTTGTAGGAGTTATAAAATGTAGGGCCCGGACTTTAGACGAGCACCTAACTTGTTTAACGATTAAGCTATTATTATATATACATCTCATTATGCTTTTACTTTTTTAGGGGGATGGTAGGTGTTTAATTATAATGGAAAAATAGAAAAAAAAAAAATCTTTTCAGTACTCGTTGAAATAAATACTAATTTGTTTTCCACCATCATGATCATGAATTGGTTTTGTTTGCAGGATTTGTTGTTTATGGCCGGTTAGCTGAATCAAAATGGGGAAGGAAAAAAAACGTTGTTTATCTCATGCCTCCCATAACTGCATTTCTCACCTCCATATCACCCAATCTTTGGATATATGCACTTCTCCGTTTTGTAAATGCACTACTACAAAAATAGTTAAAGATCACACTTTGACAAAAAAAATATTACACTTTTATTGGAAGTGTGATAAAAAAAATTAGATTGATATTTTAATCACACTTAATTTGATTGAGTGTGATAATATTCATTTTTTTATGTCACTTTTCAATTAAGTGCAAAATTATATATATTTTTTTAATCACACATTCTAATTAAAGTGTGATTATATATACACTACTACTTTTTAATCACACTTTTTAAATATGTGTGATTAGATATATATTTTTTAATCACACATTCTAATTAAAGTGTAATTACTTATGTATTTTTTAATCACACCTTCTAATTAAAGTGTGATTATATATACACTACTACTTTTTAATCATACTTTTTAAATAAGTGTGATTATATATATATTTTAATCACACATTCTAATTAAAATGTGATTATTTATATATTTTTTAATCACACCTTCTAATTAAAGTGTGATTATATATACATTACTACTTTTTAATCACACTCCACTATAAGAAAAAACATTTTTGGCAACTAAAAAAGCATATTTGGTTGCTGAAAGTATAGGTTTTGACGACTAAAAAAGCATTAGTAGCCAAAAGTAAAGATTTTTGGCGACTAAAAAAATTTAGTAGCCAAAAGTATAGGTTTTGGCGACTAAAAATTTGTTTGGTTGCCTATATATGGCTTTTACCGACTAAAAAAATTTTAGTAGCCAAAAGTAAGGTTTTTTAGCGACTAAAAAAAAATTAGTAGCCAAAAGTGAGGTATTGCGTGACTAAAAAGATGTTTGGTCTCCAAAAGTGAGGCTTTTACCGACTAAAAAAATTTTAGTAGCCAAAAGTGAGATTTTTTGGCGACTAAAAAGAAGTTTAGTCGCCAAAAGTGGTAATTTTAGCCCGGGAATTAAATTTTTTAACGACTAAAAAATAATTAGTAGCCAAAAGTATAGAATTGGGGACTAAAATTATGTTTAGTAGCCAAAAGTGGTCTCTTTTTTTTTTTTAGTAAAAAATTTATTTTACATAAATTATGTTCAATAAAAAATAATTATCTTTATATATATACTTTTATATTAATACAGGTCTATGTACTATATAAATAATATATGTTGTATAAATAATCATATGGTGTTATAGAGGTGTAGTGGAATGAGTGTGTTGTATAAGGTTTATGGTGTGAGAGGGTTGATGGTTCGAATCTCCACAAGAACAAATGCGAAGCTAGTGAGTGTAATTTTTTTTTTTTCACGAATGAGTTTTTGGCGACTAAAAAGTTTGATCTAAATGTTATTAATTACACTTAAAAGATGTGATCTAAATATTTTTAATCGCACTTAAAATGTGTAATCTAAATGTTATTAATCACACTTAAAATGTGTGATCTAAATATTATTAATCACACTTAAATATTTCTAATTACATTTAAAATGTGTGATCTAAATGTTATTAATCACACTTAAAATGTGTGATTAAAAATGATCCCTTTTAATCACACTTCCAAAGATCACACTTTACTAAAACTTAAAAGGTGTGATTAAATAACATACATTACACAAAAAAAGTGTGATCTTTATCTGTTTTTGTAGTAGTGATGGTTTTGCTCAATCAGGGACCGGTATTCTTCTTCTTCATAATTTGGATTTCTTTTACTCCTTTTGATTGAATATCGTATTAGAACTAGTTGGAGAAATATGTACAAAATCATCTCCATTATCCCTTTTTTCTACTCCCTTTGACTACCTCATCTATTGCTTTCTTGGTGTTTGGAGGCCTTTCAATCTTTGGTTGAATTTTATGTTACACCCATAATGATGTGTATGTGTGTAAATTAAGGCCTAGTTTGGGAAGATTGAAAAAAGACAAAAAGTCAAAAAGTCACTATCCTATTTAAGTCACATCATCTTATTTAAGTCACATCACCTCTCTAACACATCACTTCAAATCCAACCCAAACCCAACCCATATTTCATAAAAAGTCAAAAAGTGCACTTATTTAGTCTTTCCAAACTAGGCCTTAGTATAATTAAAGTAAACAATAAAATAAAATAATTATATAAATTAAATTTCGAATTAAAAGCTTACAAAAAATATAAGTCGATGCTTGTGTTGGACACAATCTCTTTAAAATAGATTTCGCCCTCGCTTCTGTGCTTTGATTTTAACGGCGTCTACTTCCTAGGATGCAACGACTACTACTTGATTTGTAGCACTACAAAATCAAGTCTTGCGAACCAAATCATACTGTAACTCTTTCTTTTTCTTTTCCTAAAAATAAATGCAGTAACAAATGCAAGAGCAAAGGAAGACAAACAAAAGAAGAAAGGGAAGAGGTTTGGAAAATTTCGATGCTCCAAAATTGCTGGATGATAGACTATTTATAGGAGGAATGGTGGCTATTCGAACAGGTGAAAAACCTGTTCGGACAAATTGAACAGGTACAAACCTGTTTGAACAAATACAAATTTGAATTCAATAGCTATGAACCTGTTTTGAATCTATTCGGGTGGGCTTTCACAGGTAGGTATCTGTTTGGGTGAAAGAAAAAAAAATTGGACTAATTTATTTTGAATTTTGAAACCAAAATTAAAAAAATAAAAAATGTTTTTTGCCCAAAAAGATAAGTATTGGGCCGAACAAGCCCAATCCAACCTCACACCATTACCTGCGCATAAGGCCAACCCAGTCCGCCCAACTGATCGGATAGACGAAAGGTGGCGGCGCGCGTGTGTGGTTTTTGTTTTGGATCTAATGGGTTTAGCCCACTGTACTCATAACCTCACCCTTTCACAAACTTGGGTACCCCTTGGGGCCCATCCCAAGTATGCCATGCTAGTGTGTATAAACCCATTTAAAACCTTAAGTTTTTCTAATATGGGACAAGCACATTTCACAAATGTGTAGGAAACCCACCTAAAGCCATTTCCACGAACCCGAAAACACGTGTTGAATTCTCATTCATCCGAAAATGGTTTTGAGCAACCAAATACACGATTTTATTCACTACGCAGCATTAAACATGAACCCAATAAGAAACGTTAAAAATAACACTTGGGTCTCACCTTAATTAATGCTCAAAGTTAGCAACAAATAAGGTTTTTCCAAAGCCTCCAAAGCCATTTTCCAACAATCTTCTACATGAATGGAATTTACAATAACGGACATGCAACAAAATGCAGACAAAGAAAGAGTACATTAAGAAGATACACCACACCGAGATAGGTAGTTTTTGGCTTTGAACCTCTTCTAGTGAAAGCCTATCGAACTTACTAGCTAACTAGTGGACGTGATACCTTGAATTGTTCAGCTGTTTGCATAAGCCAAGACAATAGATTACACATAGTGTATCCTCAGACACAGTTTGGTTCTTACGGTTGTGTTTATTTTGGCCCTGAACAACACCTGGTAATTCATGAGTGCTCTATAGAATTTAGCCTTTTCAATTCTCACAGAACCTGCCTAGTTTACACTTATATAGGTAACTTCTTATTAAGAGTATTCTGCCATACCCCACTTGGATGTCCAAACTATAAGAATCATTAAAAACAAAACTTATCCTACTAATGCTACACGTATCACTCTTCTTATCATAAAAATGGATAAGAGAAAACCTCTTTAGTGATACGTGAAGTCATCCATAATTCGGTTGTCCCTTTGAACTAAGATCTTGGGATCTCTAGTCAACTAGGTTGGGTTGCTATTATGGTGACTTTTAAGTAATAGGGTTTAGTTCCATTCCCTCGATAAATGGTACACTTGCTCTCTAGTTAGCCTTTTAGTCAATGGATCTGTAATATTCTCCCTTGACTTTAAATATTTTATAGATATTATTTCATGTGAGAGCAAATGCCTAACGGTATTATGTCTTTGACGAATGTGTTGAGACTTACTGTTATACATATGATTATATGCCCATTCTATTGCTACTTCACTATCACTGTGAATACATATAGCTGGCACAGGTTTAGGCCACATTAGAATGTCTTTTAAGAAATTATGAAACCATTCTGCCCTTTTTCCTGTTTTATCTAATGCGATAAACTTAGATTCTATTGTCGACCTTGTTATGCATGTCTGCTTGGAGGATTTCCAAGAGACTGCAACACCACCCAAGGTAAAGACGTATCCACTAGTGGATTTTGAGTCTTTAGTATCCGATATCCAATTTGCATCACTATACCCCTAGATTACTGCTGGGTATTTGATATAATGTAAGCCATAATTCTGGGTATGTCTTAGATACTTAAATAGCCTAATTATCGCTTTCCAATGATCGGACCCTGAATTACTTGTGTACTTACTCAATTTGCTTACATCATAAGCTATATCTGGCCTAGTGCAATTCATTAAGTACATAAAGTTTCCGATTATCCGAGAGTACTCTAATTGTGATATACTTGCACCTATATTTTTTGACAAATGAAGACTATGTCAACAAGTGTTTTAGCAGGACGGTCGTCATGCATTCCAAATTTCTCCAGAATTTTCTTAACATAATGAGATTGAGATAAAGCATATCCTTCAGATGTTTTAGTAATTTTTATTCCTAGAATTACATCTGCTGCTCCCAGATCTTTCATGTCAAACTTTTTGTTCAACATTTTATTTGTGGATTTAATGATGTCATTATTGCTTCCAATAATGAGCATTTCATCCACATAAAGGCAAACTATAACATAGCCTTTGTCTGTGCTTTTAACATAGATGCATTTGTCACATTCGTTTATCTTAAAACTATCTGAAAGCATAGTGTGATCAAATTTTTCATGCCGTTGTTTCGGAGTTTGTTTTAATCCATAAAGAGATTTGACAAGTTTACAAACCTTTTTCTCTTGGTCGGGAACTTGAAACCTTTCCGGTTGTTCCATATAGATTTCTTCATCTAACTCGCCATTCAAAAAGGCTGTTTTAACATCCATTTGATGCATCTCTAGATTATACAAAGTTGCAATCGCAATTGGCATGTGAATAGATGTTATTCTTGTCACTAGTAAATATGTGTCAAAATAATCAAGGTATTCTTTCTGCCTGTATCCTTTAACAACAAGCCTAGTCTTGTATTTATCAATTGAACCATCTGTTTTCATTTTTCTCTTGAATATCCACTTATATCTAAGAGGTTTATACCTTGGTGGAAGATCCACCAGTTCCTAAGTATGATTTTGCGAAATTGATTCAATTTCACTATTCACAGCCTCTTTCCATAATGGAGCTTCAGGACTTGACATTGGTTTCTTGAAGTTTTGAGGCTCATTTTCTAGCAGGTATGTCAGAAAATCTGGACCAAATGATTTAGAGATCATAGCCCTTTTGCTACGTCTAGGTTCATCTGCTTTATTATCATTTTGGTCTTCACTGCCACTTATAGTAGTATCAAGAGTTCTTTTATTTGAACTTGTCTCTTCGATTTGCTTGCAAGGAAAAATGTGTTCGAAAAACGATGCATTCCTTGACTTAATAATAGTGTTTACATGCATATTAGGATTTTCAGATCTATGTAATAAAAATTTATATGCACTACTATTATTTGCATAACCAATGAACACACGATCAATGGTTTTTTTGTCCTATTTTAGTCGTTTCGGGACTAGGGACTGCCACCTTGGCCAAACACCCTCACACTTTGAGATAATTATAGGTAGGTCATCGACCTTTCTAATAATTCATAAGGTGTTTGATCAATTTTCTTGTGGGGTATCTTGTTAAGGATAAAGTTAGCAGACAAAATCGTCTCCTCTCATAAGTTCTGAAGTAACCCTGAACTAATCAACATGGCATTCATCATCTCTCTAAGAGTTCGATTATTCCTCTCAGGACCTCCATTTGACTGATGAAAATAAGGTGCAGTGGTTTGATGAATAATGCCATGTTCAGAACAAAATTCCTCAAATGGTGCATCATACTTATTATCTCTATTACTCCTCACTACCTTAATAGTTTTGCCAAGTTGATTTTCAACCTCAAGTTTATATTGCTTCAAAGCTTCGAAGGCTTCATCTTTACTTCTGAATAAGTAAACATAGCAATATCGGGTGCAATCATCAATAAAAGTAATAAAGTACTTCCTATCTTTTCTAGTTTGAACAAATTTTAAATCACAAATATCTGTGTGAATTAAACTTAGAGGTTTAGTATTTCTTTTTACTTTATTAAATGATACCTTAGTGAGTTCTACCTCAACACAAATCTCACATTTATGATCTAAGTTTGCCAAACATTCTAAAGAAACAAGGCTACGCAAAGAATCAAAATTTACATGTCCTAATCTACCATGCCATAAAACAAAGACGCAACAATATAAACAGAGATGTGTTCTTATTATTAATAGCCAAATTAGGTACAAAAGTTATTACATTGAGTTTAAAAAGCCCATCACTCATATAACCTCGCCCCACATACATTCCACTCCCAGAGAGTACAACCTTGTCATTCAAAGACTAATTTAAACCCATTCTTGATAAACAAAGATCCAAAAATCAAATTCTTGCGAATCTTTGGCATATGGAGTACATTATTAAGAGTGAGTTCTTTCCTCGAGGTCATTTTCAGCACGATCTTTCTTTGTCCTTCTACAGTTGAAGTGGAGGAGTTTCCTATAAAAAATTGTTCCCTACTTTCCATCACTTTGTAGATTGTGAACATTTTCTTATCTGCACAGATATGGTAGGTTGCTCCAATATGCACCCACCACTCCTTGGGATTGCCCACCAAATTTGCTTCAGAGACAATTGCAACAAGATTGATGTCTGCTACTCTATTGGAAAGATAAAAATCCTTGGCCATGTTCGCTTGTGCTAGCGTTTTGCTTGAACTCTCTCCGTCCTTGCGAACGTGACAATTCTTAGCATGATGGCCATCTTTGCCGCACACAAATCACTTGCCTTTGAACCTCTTGTTGAACCCGTTGTTGATCTTACTAGTGGATCCTTGTTTGGGACCATTGTCATCATGCTTCTGCTTCTTATTGTTGAACTTTGATCCTTGTTCATGTTCCACAACATTTGCTTTAGCTTGTATGACATGGTTTCCTGACTTCTTGTCGGAACCACGGTTGTCCTCCTCAATTCTGAGCCGCACTATCAGTCCCTTCCGCATATATGTTATGGAAAATTAATTGGAGATTTTGAACCTAGCTAATAACTGTTTTGGAATTTATCATTTTAAAATCGAAAAACGGCCGACAACAAATTTCTTTGTACTGGCATCCTCTGTCTTATATTTATGATATAGAGATTTCTACAGTTCTTTTGAAGTGCTTTTGATACTATACACATTGTACAATGTATTGTCCAACCCATTAAGGATATAATTCTGACACAGAAAATCATCACGTTTCCATGCATCAATTGCGACAGCGACAGCGACAGCGACAGCGACAACCACTTGCCGATCAGTTTCTTCCTCGTTCAGTGCCAGAGCTTTTTCATGAGTGAAGCGAGCCAAATTTAATGTAGTAAGATAAAATATCATCTTTTGTTGTCATCTTTTAAAATCGTTTCTATTGAATTTTTCTGGCTTCTCCCTATGATTTACTGGTACTGCCGGAGTCATCACTAGCACAATAGGTGTGGAGGTTGGAGTAATAATAGTCTCAGTACTATTTATTTTAGTTGTCATGCTTTTGACGAAATAATAATGCACCAATCACAAATTTATACAGAAAAGAATTTATGCACAAAATATACAGAATAATATTTTGTAACAAAATTTCAATGATAAACAATATATAACTACTATGTTATTAAAGAAATCATTAAACAGTAAATTACTACTATTTAAGAAATTAAATAGCATATGACTACTATTTAATTTCTCGAAATAAAATATTCGTCTGTCTAACACAGAAATAAATAAATCTATTTTAGATTGTTATACCCACAGTAGTGTGTGTGTAAATTAAATGTATAATTAAAATAAACAATAAAATAAAATAATTCAGAAAATAATTATATAAATTAAATTTCGAATTAAAAGCGTACAGAAAGTATAAGTCGAGGCTTGTGTTGGACACAATCTCGTTAAAGTAGATTTTGCCCTCGCTCCGGTGCTTCGATTTTAACGACGTCTACTTCCCAAGATGCAACGACTACTACTTGATTTGCAACACTACAAAATCAAGCCTTGCGAACCAAATTATGCTGTAACTTTTTCTCTTTCTTTTCCTAAAAATAAATACAGTAACAGATGTAGGAGCAAGGGAGGACGAACAAAAGAAGAAATGGAAGGGGTTTGGAAAATTTCAATGCTCTAGAATTGTTGGATGGCAGACTATTTATAGGAGGCATGGTGGTTATTTGAACAGGTAGAAAACCTGTTTGGACAAATTAAACAAGTAAATTTTTTTTTTAACAGATATAGATTTGAATTTAACAGGTATGAACCTATTTGAGTGGGCTTTCATAGGTTGGGATTTGTTTAGGGGAAAGAAAAAAAAATTGGAAAAATAAAAAAAATAAAAAATGTTTTTGGCCATCCCAAGCCCAGCTTGGACGGCGGCAGCACGCGTGTGATTTTTGTTTTGGATCTAATGGGTCTAATTCATTTTATTCCACAAACTTGAGTATCCCTTGGGGCCCATCCCAAGTATCCCAAGCTAGTGTATATAAACCCATTCAAAACTTTAAGCCTTTCTAATGTGGGATAAGTACATTTTCACAAATGTGTAGGAAACTCACTTAAAGTCATTTCTACGAACCTGAAAACGCATGTTAAATTCTTATTCATCCGGATATGGTTTTGAGCAACTAAATACACGATTTTATTCATTACGTAATATTAAATATGAACCTAATGAGAAATGTTAAAAATAATGTTTGAATCTCATCTTAAGTAATTCTCAAAATTAACTAAAAAAAAAAAAAAAATTTCTAAAGCCTCCAAAGTCATTTTCCAACATTTTGAACATGTGGCTTCCTGAGACAAGAATGCCCCACTTTACGAGACCTTGGAATAACAAGAAGAGGAGGAGAAACTATGTTATGTGTGTCAAGTGTTAGAACTTGGGATTGTGAATCAAGTACAAATTTTAATGTTGCTTTATCCTATACTTGGAACTTGCTTAGGATATGCACGAACTAGTTAAAAAATATCCAAAGTTATACAGGCTTCTTATTAATTGCCTATCTCCTTCGCGCAACTTTCTATATATCTTGTATTTCACGCCTATCTATTAGGAATTCAATCCACTGTAAACTATATGCTATTTTGAGAAGCTGCTAAAAAAATCAGTTTTTAATTTTTTATTTATTTTAGGTCATATCATCTTTCATATAACTTATTCATAAAAAAATCAAATAAATTAAAAAAAGTAAAAAAATTAACTTTTAACCAACTTCTCAAAATATCCTTATGAGAAATTTTATTTTTTTAATTTCAATATGGTATGAGTATTACCAAGATCCACCTCAAAAGTATTTGCGAGTTGAAAGATCAAACATTTTGATAACCACAATTAAAAGAGTAAGGCACGCTCATATTGAATAATAATGAGATACATTTCCTCACCTGTAAAATTATATTATTATTATTCTTATTCATAATAAAATTGAATTAACAATAAAATTGACCCAATCCTTGCTCATTAAACAATTAATAATACACATAAAATTCAAGCATCATCGCACTCTAGCTTCATTACATTTTAGAAAAAAAGATTACTAAAAATACAAAACAAACCTACAACAAGAATTGATAAAGAGCATAGTGCCGGCTCCAAGAGATATTGTAGCTAGTAAACAATATTTTCTAATTAAACTAGAAGAGTCTAATAATAATTAGAAAAAAGTTGTTAGGTCCTGGAGTCCAAGGCCATGATGGTGCTGAGATTCATGGGGTTCATGTACTCGGCGGAGCCAGTCAATATTCGTTGTACAATAATTCTGTTGGCCTTCTCAGAGGGATGGAATGCATCCCAAAATGCATAGAGATCTCTGTCAGGGCACAAGTTGGAGATCACTGTGCAAAGTCCTAACCCATTGTATGGTCCTTGCCCACAACATGCTACCTTTGATGTTACAAATCCTGTTCAATCCAAGCCCATTATAATTATATGTTAGTTACTACATAATTTATTGGAGAAAATAAAAATAAAAATAAAAATATTAAGTTTGACATTTGTAACAAAATAAATTCTGAATTTTTAATTTTATTAATTTAAATTATAATATTTTTATTTGTTTTTAATCTAAACCATCAACATATTTTCGTTAAGTAAAATTGATAAAAAAAATGATATTTTAGTCATTAAACTCAATATAGGTGTACATAAAATGTTCAAAATACCCTTTTTCATTAAGTTTAATAACTAAAATATTATTTTTTTTGGCTATTTTTACTTAACAGAAATAGGGAAACAATTTAGATTAAAAACAAATAAAAAAATTTGGATTTAAATTCACAAAATTAAAAACTCAATTTATTTTATTATAAGTGTCAAACCCTCAATTTTTTTTTTATTTTATTTTTTATTTTTTGTTATTGCTGTTGTTGTTGTTATAATTCTCCCTAATTTATTTAGTTTGGGTACACAAAATCATATACCGTCTAAGTCATCAAATTGTTCATAGCAATGTTATCTGAAAAACATAGGGACGTAATTATTTGGTGCATCCCATGCTACCATTGGGTCGAGGAATTTAGTGAAAAAAGAAATTGAAGAGTAAGAGAACAATTATCACTTGTTTAATTATTGAGGTAAAAAAAAGAGAGAAAATTTGTAAGGAAAAAAAAAAAAAAAAACTCCCTTAAAACTCACATTTTGTTTCTCTGTAAAATTGGTGAGATCCTGAAAGTTACTATAAATTTTTAATTTTTTTTTAAATATGTAAAATCGTCTATCTATATACAAAAAATTTGAAAATAAAATCACACACATGCGCTCTTTCATTTAACGTACGTCTAAACATAATGATAAAAAATTACAATTATTTTTATTTTTATATTTACCTAGGTGTGAAATCATGTTCTTAATAATTTTTTTCTCACCTAATTTACCAAGCAATGCATGTCATCCATACAAGAGACAGTCCATTAAATCCCAGTAGCCCTACTAAACTGTTCCCTCCATCAATTTTTTGGTCCACTTGTTACCTAACCCCTCGGTCCCTATTTGGTCTCATTAAATTGGCTATGTGTTAACTATCCAAATAAATTAATAAAGGCCCATAGTTGGTTGGATTTGGACCTACTGCATTTAAACACGAAAATTAATCACATAATAAATAAATGCTAAGCGATTTGTTTTTATATTTATAACAAAATAGAAAGAGAAAGATTGCGAGTATAAGAGAGAGAAAATGGTTTTGACATACCATATGCTTGAGGATTGGAGATGAAATCCATGTTCATTTGAAATGCATTTGCAGCTACAAACACATTAGATCCGATTTCGCTATTGAGTTCGTTTATCATGTCAGCAACTTGGGGGTTGAACAATGCTGCAGCTCGTTGCAATTCCACCACGCACTCCCCTGTCCTGCTCCGCTGCGCCAACTCCGCTGGCACACAGCCCATCGGGCCGGTGCTAGTCACCAAAACCCGTCGAGCCCCCAATTCATACAACCTCTGCAGTTATATATTTATTATAGGACTTGATAGTTAAAAATTTAAAATTAATTTTTATATTTCATATCAATTCCATGTTGAAGACAAAATGTACACATGAACTAGTGAAGCAGACCCATTAACGCTTACTTTATGTAGAACAAGGTGTTGCCCTTTTGTTAAGAGTTAATGTAAGTAATTTAGGTCTGATTTAGAAGGGCCAAGGTCCACAATGAAGTTTATTAAATTACTACATGATCAAATATAAAATAAAAAAATATTTGGTAACTCAAATTTGTGTGGTTTGAATGGTTCGAATGTATCAAAACAGCATCGTTTTACCCCCAAAACGATGTTGTTTTGAGATATTCGAGCCATTCGGGTTATGAAAATTTGGACTACCACGTATTATTGTATAAAATATCATTAAATATAAGGATAATAATTAAGATTTACATGCAAATAGAAAAGATATGCCCTAACTTGCTAGGGAGATTCAATTAATCCGTTGACTTACAAGAGCATAATTCAAGAAAATTTGCTAACTCCGATTAAATTAATTTGTCATGATAGTTTATACCTTCTCATGTTACTACAACAAATTAAGGCTTTTAGAGACAAAAAATTATGGACAAAATCACAGTTTAGAGATGAAATATTAATCGCCAAAAGTGTTACCGTCTTTTTTTTAAAGACGAAATTGGACATGAGTGATAAATTACTATCTTTTTGGAATTAAATTTTTTTGTCTAAAAAATTGAACATTTTTTGCGCTAATTATTTTGTCTTTAAAAATATATTTATTAATAATTTTTCAAACTTTTATCGTTAATTTTATTTTTTATTTTTATTTTTATTTTTTAACTTTTCAAAATCACCATGTAAATGTAGTAGTGAGTGAAAGACCCATTCTAATTGTGTAACTCACTAAATTTTAGGATCAAGCGTTCAAGTAATCTAATGGCATAGTCTGAAAAGAACATTAAAGCATTCATTTTTTTAAAATTTATTTATTAAGATTAAAGCATTCACTTTGGATTATGTGGACAAAATTTTAATGTCGTGTTTGGTTGGAGGATTTGAGTAGAGATTTAAAAAGAGAAATAGAAAATGTATGTGCAGTATGAATAAAACATACCTATATTTTACTTAATTTCACACACATTTTCTCTTTCCGTTTCTAAATCTCTTCCTAAATCTTTCAATCAAACACAGCATAAGTAAATTTTTTGAATTTATAACATCACTCATAACTTGTCTGTTACTGTTTGTTTGGGAATTATTTTTCTTAAAAATAAATTTTTAACTTTTTTATAAAAAAATATATATATAAAAAATTAAAAATAATAAATTGACTTTTTTTTAAAACTATTTTAGGCCTCGTTTGTTTTGGGTGTAAAGGATGAGATGAGATTAGGATGGAGGTGGGGTCATTTAGTGTTGTGCTTGTTTGTAGAATTAGAGAAAGGATTAGGATGGAGGAGAGGATTAAGATGGAGGTTGAAAGGGGGATTGGGATGGAGGAGGTGAAGATGGTATTAGAAAATAGTGAGGGATTAGAAATTTTTTTTAATCTTTTACATATTGGAATTTTTTTTTGAACATTAATGTTTAAGTTTTTGTATTTTTTTATTTGTTTTATTATTTTATATAAAAATAATTTAATAATTCTTACACTAACAACTATCATTAAAAATAAATATAATTTTACTTAATCATCTTATTATCAGTCTCCTCACTATAAATCCTTTTATTCTACTTCTGAAAATAAACGGCCTTAATTCATTGTCAAACATGACTCTAATCTTACAGTCAGAGAGGTCTTTTTTTTTTTATTTTTTATTTTTATAAATGCATTGGTAAATATAGCTTTAATGAGCACGTGAAAAAAGCAGTGGAAGGGATTTAACACGTCCACCAACCAAACCAACCAAACATGGATAAGGCATTCGCTAGTCAATGTTGTCTCTTCCGGGCATACGTGCGTGCATGCATGCCCAACTTGTTTCCACCATAAATATCAAAACATTGCTAAATTCACTATATAGAGTGGATACATTTTTTCAAGTAACAATTTTTTGTGTTTTTATATTTTTAGTGATTTTTAAAATTTTTTAGATCCACTTAAAACACTTAAAAAGTATAAAATTAATTTAAAAATATTAAAAAAAATTCATTGAATATAACAAAATATGCAAAGGAATTGAAATTTTATATTTTTTTTGTAAGTTTTTTTCTTTTTAAATGTATCTAGATTATGTGTATCAAAAAAATTTAAAACTTTGCTTAAAATATTAAAAAAATTAATTAAAAACAGAAAAAAAAACAATGAAAAAAAATCAATTTTCAGAAAAACAATGTAAACCAATCAAAGTGATAATGTTAATTAATGTGATTAAATTTATGTATTAAAATTTAAATATAATTTCATATGTTTCATTAATATATTTACAGCACATTCTATGATATTTAAAATTAATTTAGTTGCCCTGGGGGTGGGTTTAGCGAAGGGGGTGGGTTTAGCGAAAGGGTTGGCCCAAAAATGCTTTCAACTCGGGTTTAACTCTTCGTTACCCCTCAGTGTGGCGCCTTTATACTTTACCTAAAACAATGTCTTAACTTGGGGTTTGAAACTGGCAGAGCCTCTGCTACCCCCTTTTTTTAACACCAAAAAAAATAAAAATAAATTAATTTAGTTACTTAAAAACATAATCATGTTTCTATAATTTTCGTTGTCATCTGATTTTCACTTCATACAAGATAATAAGATTTATGTTATTAAAATGAATAGAATTCACATACTTGGATTTAAGGCATCGTTTGGAAATCTTCCCTTTTAATCAAAAAGTCAAAAAGTTACTTAAATTAGCCAAAAAAATCAACAACGCATACCAAAAAGTCAAAAATTCTCTTTTTTCTCTATTTTTTGCACATCTTTTCGTAAAAAGTCAAAAAGTCATCCCAAACATACTAGTTTTTTTTAGTTTATATTTTAGCCAAATAGCCAAAAAGTTACTAAATTAGTATGTTCTCAAACGGAGAGAAAAAGCTGCGAAAAATAAGATTATGTGTGTTAATATATGTGTGCGCAAAAAATGCAAAAGTCCCTAAAAATATTATTAAAAATTTTATACAATACTTAAATAGATGTCAGTCCCATGTGGTGTAAATTTTATGCATACTATTGTGTAAATTTTTTGATATTCCTAACATTAACATTACTTGTGTTTGCATGACATGAGACTTGTGATATTATTTATTATGTTATCACTTAAACCATTCCTTTTAAAGAAAGAAAAGAGGATTAAACCAATTTGTAACCATGTTAATAATTTGATGTGTTAATCTTTTAGGCCCTGTATATAAATTATTCATATAAAGAATGATGCTGAACCGATTCACAAGAGCTTAGAAAATCAACAAAATCAAATTGTGAGAGTGAGATTCATGGTAAACTCACAAATTCAAACTAAACCGATTTAGTCTACTTTGTGATTTAAGGACATGCCCAATCCTTTCAAATAAATTTTGGTTTCAGAACGCATAAATCAATAACAAAATCGGACATAATCATTTCACATTTTGTGAGACTTATACGTATGTAATAAAGTTATGTCTAATTCTATGCTCGATTTCTTATTAGTAGAACTGAGTTTTGAAAGAAGAGAAAGGGATGATTACCGCGAGAACTTTGCGATACTCTGAAACGAGGTATCGAACGTAATCGGGGAGAGAGAATTGGCGAGATCTTGCGGAGAAGGGAATGAGATAGTAGTTGTTCACAAAATCATTGCCGCCGAGAGTGATGAGAACAAGTGCTTGGTTTACAAGTGTCTGAGTCTGCTCTGCTCCAATCAAACCACTCACTCTTGTTTGGTACTGTTCGAAGTACTCCAATTGCTTAAAAATCCTTATAATGTTCAACTGCATCATCAACATTCATCATAATCATACATTATATAATTTATAACTTTTTGTTTATTAAAAAAAATAAATAACCCCCCAAAAAATATGCATATATATAAACACTTTGCTGGTTCATCTTTTAATTGTAATACTTTTTAGTCAAGTGTTAATATTTCCTTTCATGATTTATAGAAATCGATATAAAATTGTCATTGTGCGACACATGGCTTACTTTTGAAGTTGACACGTGCAATTTTTTTTTTGTCAATTTAGCAAATGTATCTGGAGGGAGTGGAAAGTTGACAATTGACTAAAAATGTAGGTTTGACGGGTTGAATTGAAGAATTAGTATAAACAATCATGATACAGACTCTTACTATCTTTCACCCTCACTATCTTCCTATACACGTGAGGGTTAGTGATTGGAAAGAGAAAAAAAAAAAAATCTTTGGCCGATGACCGCCCAGTGAGAGTCTTACCAGTGGGGGTCCTAAGCATAAACCTAAAATATAAGGATACAATATATTATAAAATCATAGAAAGTATAGACAAGGGCACAATATATTATAGATTCATAAAAAGTATAGAAGTGAAGTGGGGTATGTCACAAATTAGAATGACATTAATGTTATGTAGTGTAAGAAAATGATTTAAAATTACATACAAACTGAATGCCGGTATCATTGAGAATTCCAACCCCGGCAGAGGCAAAATTGGCACCAACAAGCAGTCTTTCACCTGTCAGCTCTGGGCTCAAGTACGGCAGCGTTGGTTCTGTTCCCAGTTGCTCACCTTCATAAAAAGAAAAGAAAAGAAAAAAAAGAAATTCCCAATTACTCTCTGGCTAATATTACTTTTTAAAAAGGGTACTAATGATATGTGTTTAAGCATAAAAAGCATGTAAAGATTTTGAACATAGTGATGGGACTGGAATTGAGACTTATTATTTGTCCTATAAAAGAGAACATCTCTAAAATATGAAAGAAAAAGAACGAGGGTTAATTATCCTGGCAATCTCAAAATATACTATCTGTTTTGTGTTAATTAATAGTTTTAGCCTTGTTTAAAATTAATACCGGGTGGAAGGATATCTTTAAAATTATATATATATAAAAAAAAAAATGCAACAAAACTAAAAGAATGACGACTAAAATATAATAAAATACATATTTAGACACCGGGGTATCATATGTGTATATGATCCCTTTAAATTTTGATGTAAAATTTCAAAATTACACACGAATATGAAACTTAACTAATAATGTCCGGAATGTTGAGGCCATTAGAGAATCGGCCGGTGGGACGGTGAGTCGGATAGTCAATCCCATAAGGTGGTGAGTCCGCTCGAGCAGTGGTGAGAAGGTAGTCATTGTTGCCATTGTCGACGAGTGAGTCTCCAAAAACAAAAAAAGCTCGACCCTGAGCCTCAACTTGAGGAATAACAATGTTCACCACTGTTATCACTGCCATGACCACACATAAAATGGTCCTCCAGTTGGAGGAGCTGATTGGGGAGAATGAACCGTCCATGATCGAAGCTAGTCGGAGGATTGCTCTTACTAATATACTGACAAGTATGCAATGAGGATGTGTGAGAAGAGGGACGGACTTATATATAGGATTGATTTTGGAAAGTTGATAAAAAGTTAATTTTTAGAATTTTTTAATCTTTTTATTTTTTTATGAATAAAAAATATAAAAGATGATATGATAAAAAATAAATAAAAAATTAAAAATTGACTTTTTATTTGATTGCTAAATCATCCCTATGACCCTATTTGGTAGGACTTATTTTCAGTTTATTTTAGTTTTTAGCTTAATTTAAGTTATTTTGATGTATTTGGTTCAGCTTAATAATACAGCTTATAACTTTTTGTAAGTCAAAAATCAACTTATTCTTTGAGTGGAGGAGGAGAAGCTTAATCTATAAGTCAAAAATCAATTTATGTTTACAGTTATAAGTTATAAACTGTTAGGTTATAAGTTATAATTACTTTTTTACAGCTCTACCAAACAAGCGTATATCTCATGACAGACAACATATTAATTACTTGACTAATGCTAGAGATCCCAAATATTCTACCAAAAGTTTTTCCAAATGTCTCCTATGGGTGTGGGACCCACACAATGTGGGTCCCATGTGAATCCCACACCCTTGTGAGACATTTAGTAAAATTTTTGATAGAATTTTTAGGATCTCTAATATTTTTGTAATTACTTTTGCTAGCTACCACCAACGGTCGGTCGTTTAGCAGACTTAAATTTTTGCACCAATCAATCCACCAGTTACTACCCTACAGTTGTATTTGTGTTTATATATGTACGAGCAGCTGTCGCATGCAATATATAAATTTAAATAAATAAATAATAAAAGCTAATATTATAATATATGTATTAATCAAGTGATAAGATTTTTTTTTTCTTTCTAAGCCTTCATGTATTTCTCTATATATATATATATTTTAAATAAAAAAATAGAAGTTTCGAAACATTAAGGCCTTGATTGGGGTACTCTAAAAAAGTTAAAAAGTCAAAAAATTACTATCTTATTTAAGTAATATCATTTTATTTAAGTCACATCACTTTACTATCACATCACTTTAAACCTAACTTATATTTTACAAAAAATCAAAAAGTTCACTTATTTGAATTATCAACCTTTACTTTGGGTTAAAAGTTAACTTTTTAGTTTTTTTTTGACTTTTTTGTTATTTTATATATAAAAATATAAGATGTGATATGATTCAAAATGAGTTAAAAGCTAAAAATTAACCCTTTTTTTTTTCCTTTCCAAATGACCCCATAATAGTATACACATAGAAGATATATATATATATATATATAATGCAACTTGTTTGCTTTTGGACCAAGGACTCTATCAGTTTCACAAATTGTAAAGATTTTATGTAGATAGAGTAATGTGTTTGGTTTCATGAAAAAAAATCATGAAAATCATTATGAAAGGATCTGCACCGTTAGATCAGATATGATATTTTTTTGTATGTCTGATCTAACGGCACAGATCCTTTCATGATAGTTTCATATTTTTTTTTTATGAAATCTAACATTCAATGGATATGGATGGACCAGGCTTTTAATGACTTTATGTAGCTATCTATAAATAACTACGATTTTTGTAAGGTGGGTTTCACAATTTCTCTTTTTAGTAATCTTTTGTTTGCTGTTTTTATTTAGTTTTTTAGTAATTTTTTTTTAATATTTCAAAAAAACCTTTTCATTTTTAGGTTCTAGATGGATTTGAAAAGTATAAAACAGTTATTTTTTTAAAAAACTTATTATTATTATTTAATTTTTAAAATTCTTCTGGATCAAATGAATCAAAAAATTAATTTTTTAAAAGTATGCCTTTTTTTTAAAAAAAAAAAAAATATTGTCAAAAATAGCCTAATTGTATATAGGGTTGTAAGCACATTAAATAAAAAAGAAAAACATTTTTAAAGACAGATTTTACGTAAATTATAGTCTGATTTATATCCTTTCAACTGTAAAAATTTCATGCCTATGTAAGAAACATGGAAAACAATTTCTCAAATGATGTGAATTATATGCACCAATTATGCACTTTTATGGTATATGTTATATATTTTTATATATTTTTGTGATATATGTTATATATTTTTATGATAAATGTTACATAAATTTTTGATATGATTACGACGATTTATGATTTAAAAATTGAGTCACATTTTAGGATAATATTACACATTGTTTTGTCCAAATATTTTCTAATCAAAAAATGTGTAGTATTACCAGAAATGTGTAATTTTATTTTTAAATTACAAATTATTAAAATCCTACTAAAAAAATATTTAATATTTACTATAAAATATATAACATATACCACAAAATACGTAATAATCACTTTGTTTTGTTCCTGTTTTTTAGGCTTAGCTTTTTGAAAACTTTGGAGTTCTTATTTGGTTATTTAGGAAACAGAGAAGTTTTCAAAAATTTCATAGGAATACTTTTTGATGTGATATATATTTTTTAATTGTGTCTCCACCTATGAAAGGAGTAGTGAATTTTTTGAAAACCAAATTTTACATCGGTTATGTTTTCATTTTTAGAATTCACTTTTCAAAAAATTTTACTTTTTCGTTTTTTCTATTTTTTTTACTTTCATTGAATTTTTAAAAATATTTTAAGCAAATTTTTAATTTTTAGATGCACTTAATATAAATACACTTAAAAAGTATAATATTTATGAAAAAAATCTTTAAAAAATTTACTAAATACCAAAAATATAAAAATTCAGTACATTTTTTGTATTTTTGTGTATTTATTAATTTTTAAAATATTTTTTTACAAATATTTTACTATTTAGATATATCTAAGTAAAGTGCATCTAAAGAAGTTAAAAAATTTAAGCATATTCACTAAAAACAAAAAATATGAAAAATGAAAATTTTAATTTTCAAAAAATTAAATTTAGAAAATTGAAATCAAACACGCATTCATTTTCAAAATATAGCTTTCAAATCACTTTTTAAAAAATAACTCAAAAAAAGTAAAACCTAGCATGTAAAATATATACATAAAATTTTATAACGCTGTGTTTGGTTGAGAGATTTGAGGAGGAATTTAGAAAAGGAAAAAGAAAAGGTGTGTGAAACTAGGTGAAATATATTCACATTTCACCTTCTTTTTTCATTTTCCTTTCCAAATTCCTTCTCAAATCTCCCAACCAAACACAACATAAGAGTATTTTTTGTTGTGACAATTTTTGTTTTTTTTAATTATCACTCCACCTATGGAAAGAAATTTAAATTTGCAATAGTGAACTTTTTTTTAAAAACCAAATAAATATTCATTTTCAAAATATAATTTTCACATCACTTTTCGAAAAAATAACTCAAAAAAGTGAAACCAAACCTGTAGAGGGGTGCCCAGTGCGGTCGTTGGTCATCCGTCATCTCCCGTCCACTTGTCGGTCATCCAAGCAAGCCTGCCACTGTTAAATAGAAGTCCCCCCCCCCCCCCCACCAACAGGGCGAATTATACCTTATATTTTTATTTATTTTTGTCATTTTGATTCTTATTTTTTTTATTGGTTCAATTTTAATCTCTAGTTTTAGATTTTATTTCAATTTGTTTCAATTAATAATATCTTTAGTGTTTTTTAAAAAAAGATTATCACTAAATTTGTTGTAATTAATTAACTGAGTTGAATAAATTTATAATTTTATTCTTAAAAATATGGCATGTGACACCTA
The DNA here is from genome assembly GCA_025200525.1 of Camellia lanceoleosa. Lineage (NCBI taxonomy): Eukaryota > Viridiplantae > Streptophyta > Magnoliopsida > Ericales > Theaceae > Camellia > Camellia lanceoleosa. Next base: position 107,734,093 of record CM045764.1, on the reverse strand, counting down.
TGTATATATTTTCTATAAAAAAATTGCTAAGAGTTGTATTAATTGGATTAAATTGAGATAAAATTATAAATTCAAAATTAAAATCGAGTCACTTAAAAGTACATGAACTAAAGTGACACAATAAGTAAAGTACAAAAACTACTATCCTAATTTGTCTATTATAGATATTGATACACTGAGGTGTTGTTTGGTGAGTTACCGAAATAGTTTAAAAAATTAATAAATTATTACAAAAAATCCAACTCAATCTTTTTATTTTTTTACTTATTTTTCATAAAAAAATACTAAAAAAATTAATTCACAAACATCCTGGTTAACTTGAATTGAGTTCATACCTTAATGTGGGGAGGGATGTGCAGTTACAATTTTTTTTAACAATCACACTCATTTATAAACTGAAAAAAAGGGTGACTTAATCGCTTTTAAAAATATTTACCTTTTTATAGTGCTGGATGTGTGAAAAAAATATGAGTGTAGTTTGGTGAAATTGTTTATTAAGCCTAATTTGGATGTCTTTTTTTTTAATAATATAGGAATATGTGACTACTTTGTCTTCTATTTTCAAACAAAATTATGTAATTTTCAATTATTAAATAGACATATCATCACATAATTGAATAGACCTACCAATTAGCCATTTTTATTTTTTATTTTTTTATGGGTGTACTAATAAGTACACACTTTTTATCTTTTTATCTTTTTTTCATCACATCACCTCTCTACTTTTCTGCATATCTTTTCGTAAAAAATTAAAAAATATATTTATTTAGATCATCCCAAACCACCACTTAATGGTTTGAATTCAGTGAAAATTCAACAATTATTATATACACATTGTGACTTGTATAGAAATTAGTACATACATATAGGCACACACAAATATATTATTTTATTAATTGATAGAAGATTATTTACAAATATTCATAATAGAGGAGAAATTATCAATCTTTATCTATGACAATGATTGATTTTCTAACCTCCTAAGTAGAAAGGTATAAAAGGTGATCAACTGAATTAACTTCTTATTATTATTATTATTATTTAATTTTTAAGATTCTTCTGGATCAAATGAATCAAAAAAATTAATTTTTTTAAAAGTATGCCTTTTTTTTAAAAAAAAAAATATTGTCAAAAATAGCCTAATTGTATATAGGGTTGTAAGCACATTAAATAAAAAATAAAAAAAATTTTAAAGACAGATTTCAAATAAATTATTAAGTCTGATTTATATTCTTTCAACTGTAAGAATTTCACGCCTATGTAAGAAATATGGAAAACAATCTCTTAAATTGTGTGCATTATATACCTCGATTATGCACTTTTATAATATATGTTATATATTTTTGTGATGTATGTTATATATTTTTATGATAAATGTTATATAAATTTTTGATAGGATTACGATAATTTATGGTTTAAAAGTTAAGTCACATTTTAGGGTAATATTACACACTGATTTGTCCAAATATTTTTTAATCAAAAAATGTGTAGTATTACCACAAATGTTTAATTTTATTTCTGAATTATAAATTAATAAAACCATACTAAAAAAAAAATACTTAATATTTAAGATAAATTACAAACACACCTCCTGAGATTTACTTAAATTACAAATTACCCCATATGGTTCTAGAAATTACATTATGCCTCCTAAGATTTCTAATTTCATAACAAATAGGTCTTTTATTAATAAATCATCAAATTAATTAATAGTTTTTAATAATATTAAAATTTTATTTTAATTAATAATTCAAATAATTTTATTATTATATAGGTGAACAATTATAAATTTCATTTTTTTAATTAATTTTGTTAAATAAAAAATTCTGACAGAAAAATATTTATAATTTTCTAAATCATAAAGGGTAATTTATATTTTAAATAAATATCAAAAAATGTATTTATAATTTATCCTAATATTTTATTATAAAAATATCTAACATATACCACAAAATGCCTAACAATGGTGCCCAATGCTGTCGTTGGTCATCCGTCATCCAAGCAAGCATGCCACTGTCAAATAGAGGTGTAAATTATGAAAAATATTTGGGAGCTCTAAATTAGGGGTACTAAAAGAGCTTTAGAGAGTGTGTCTTATTGACTGATGTAATATTTTGGCCTTAAGTTTTTTTTTTTTTTTTTTGAATTTTCACCTCATCAGTGGTCCATTAATGCTCCCAAATTAGTGGGATGTATCATTGTTGGTAAATTAATACCCCCAAAAAAACCTATAAATTATAATAGGATAAATTACGCAGGCGGTCCTACATTTTATCTTTTTTGTTATTTTGATTTACATATTTTTAATTGATTTAATTTTGACTTTTAATTTTAGATTTTATTTTAATTTACTCCAATTAAGGCCTTATTTGTCATAACTTAAAAAAATTAAAAAGTCAAAAAGTCATTATTCTATTTAAGTCACATCACTTCTCTACCACATTACTTCAAACCCAATCCATATTTCATAAAAAGTCAAAAAGTGCACTTATTTAGTTCATCTCAAACCACCCCTAAAAATGGGTGTATTTGGTTTGTATTTTGAAACATGTTTTTGATACAAATTGTCTTGAAAAAAAATTCAAAATTACTTCTCTCTATTACACATCAATCAATAACTTTTTTTCTATCATCTTTTTTTCTCAATCACTTTTTCTCTCACACATATCTACTTAACTATAATAAAATATCAAATCATTACAAATTCTCAAACTCCAAAAATATTTTCAAAATATACAACTAAATAAACCAAAAAAATTTCTAAACTCTCCTACATTTTTTTTTTGAAAATTTATCTCAAAACACAAACCAAACACACCCAATATCTTTAGTGTTTTTTAAGAAAAATTATCACTAAATTTGTTGTAGTTAACTAACTGAATTGAGTAAGTTTATAATTTTACCTTTAAAAATATAGCATGTGACACCTATGTACATATTTTCTATAAAAAAAAAATAAATTATAAGAGTTGTATTAATTGAATTAAGTTAAAACAAAATCATAAATTCAAAATTAAATTCAAGCCAATTAAAAATATATGAACTAAAATGACACATGAATAAAGTATAGAGATTACCGTCATGATTTGTTCATTGTTATAATAAAAAATTTAATAGAGATATTGATACACTGAGGTGTTGTTTGGAGAGTTACCGGAATAGTTTAAAAAATTAATAAATTATTAAAAAAAATCCAACTCAATCTTTTTATTTTTTTACTTACGTTTTTCATAAAAAATACTAAAAAAATTTATTCACAAACATCCTGGTTAACTTGAATTGAGTTCATTTAATGTGGGGAGGGATGTGCACATACAATTTTTTTTAACAATCACACTTATTTATAAACTGAAAAAACAGGGTGAATCGCATTTAAATATGAGTGTAGTTTGGAGAAATTGTTTATTAAGCCTAATTTGTGTGTATTTATTTATTTTTTAATAATATAGGAATATGTGACTACTTTGTCTTCTATTTTCAAACAAAAGAATTATGTAATTTTCTATTATTGGATAGACATATCATCACATAATTAAATAGACCTACCAATTAACTTATTTTATTTTATTTTTTATCAGCTTACCAATTAAATACTTGATAGTTTGAATTCAGTGGGAATTCAACAATTATTATATACACATTGCTTGTATAGAAATTAGTACACACACACATATATATATATATAGTATTTTATTAATTGATAGAAGATGATTTACAAATTCAATGAAAATGTAATTACATAAAAATAATTACAGTCCAATAACTACAGTAGGCCAACATCAACCTAACACCAAAAAAAAAAAAAAAATTTATATTCATAATAGAGGAGAAATTATTAATATTTGTCTTTGATAATAATTGACTTCCTAACCTCCCAGGTATAAAAGGCGATCAACTGAACTAATTTAATTAACTAATTAAAAAGTTTGAGATGCGTTCGATTTAACTAAGTTGTAGGCATAATTTATTTTACATATTTACCCTTTCAGTTGTTGAGAAAAATCATGACAGACCTTTATGGTAGAGATTTCACAAAAATTTGGTGGTCTCTCTTCCTTTAGTGCAATAATATATATGTTAAAGTACTTTCAAAATAATAAAAATTCCAAAACCTATCAATTTTATTTCCAGATGATTTTGTCTTTAAAACCCTTATCTATGTAGGGCAAGTTGAGTTGTTGGCTAAGATTAAGCAAAAAAGTTATTGCACCTTGTTTAATGAAACTTGTTTGTGATAGCTCCATTTGTGACATATATAAGCTAGGTTCTTTCTTTATGAGTCAACACAAACGCGAACCATTTACATCAATAATAACTCCTTAACTAGCTAGCTATCTATATCAACCATTCATTTTCCTTCAATCATCATCATCACAAAAAAGCATGCATGCTCACTACGTTAATTTATTATAGTTGTATTTTCTTCTATGAGCCTCATTAATTATAGAGAAATGCTATGCTTGTTAATTTGTTCTTTATTTGGATGTAATCACTAGAGAAATAATTAATATATGTATTTCAAAATGAAACTGGGATCAACTTAGCCCTCTATGATTTTTGAAACTTTTTCGCCGCAGAACAAATAAAGACGTATTGAAATTTTATGCTTTTTCTAGTATTTGCAATTACTTCGAGGAATTAGGAAAATATTTGGTCCATTATCTTTTCAAATCAACTCTTAATTTAACAAAGTGAGATGAAGTACATGGTTATTAAAAAGCAAGTGAAATTTTTACCCAAAAACACTAACAGTACTAGAATTTATATGCAAATTTAGCTAGGAAATGGTATACAATAAAATCAAATCCACTAAGTAAAATAATCAAATTTGTTTTTCTCTCCTTTCAAATCTCTCTTCAACGAGGCTCTTGTGCATTCAGTCATCGGTGAAAATCCTTTTTAATATCTTGTTCAAGGCTTTTCTTAGTTGAATTAGTCATATTGGTAAGATTTTCCAAAACAAAATCAAGCTTTTTGCCTACTCAGCCCCACTAATAAAACAAGAACATGAGCTACCTTAATCAATTACAGCTTGATATGTAGAGAATACAGATGGGGGAGGCCATGAATCATGTGATCAAAATAAATGGGGTGGGGTTCAATTTCAGCTACTCCCAAGGAGTCACTTCCACAATCTCAGCACCATATTCCCAAAATTGAATTTAATAAATGAGAAGGGAAAAGTAAAAAAGAAAAGAGAGATCTTTGGAGGTGTTAGACGTGTGACTCAATTTCCAGCTAGATGTATTGTATATTATGCTCCACCTCAACAATCAATCTTAGAAGTTTTGTTCTTTTGGGCTCCAATTTAAAAAGGCACGTCACAATGGAAGTGTTCCCCATCGTCATCGTCTGCGGTCGATGTTGGATGCTAACATTTCTATGTCGACACTGTCCAATTCTCACTTGAAAGTATTATTTGTTATGACCCAATTCGACAACCGGTCTCATGATTTATCCCTTTGAAGTTCAATCCAAAAGGCGCCTCTACAATAGAGGTGTATTTGTCTTATAAGTCCGTCCTAAATAGAATAAAGTTATATGTACTAATTGGTATACAAAGTAGTGTATTAAAGGATGATATAACATAATTTTTAAGGTTTTGAATTTTTGTAATTTGTATAATTGGTAGAGTCTATAGTTTTGAAGTGATAATGTCACAGTATATGTTGGTATACTAATTGATATATCAATTGGTGCGTGTAACACCGCTGTTCTAATATCATTTGCAAATGAGAAAGGATACCAACAGAGGAATTTATATTGGCAACTACTTTCAAGGTCTTGAGGCCCTGTTTATTTTAAGGTATAGAGGGAGGGATGGGATCAGAATAGAGGTGGGACTCATTTAATTGTGTTTGTTTGTAAATTTAGGAAGGAGATTAAGATGGAGGAGGGGATTAGGTTGGGCCTTGGAAGGGGAATTGGGACGGAGGAGGTGGATGTGGTATTAAAAAAATAGTCCGCCGGATTATAAATTTTTTACATGTTGGGTATTTTTTTTAAACATTAATATTTAATTTTTTTGTATTTTTTGTTAAGTAAAAATCATTGTTTTATTTATTTTATTTTTAATTTTTTTTTAATTTTTTACATGTTGGGTATTTTTTTTGAACATTAATGTTTAATGTTTTTGTATTTTTTTTATTTGTTTTATTATTTTATATTTATTTTATGTAAAAATAATTTAACAATTCTTATACTAACAACTATTATCAAAACAAATACAATTTTACTTAATCTTCTCACTATGAATTTCTCCTATTTTATCTCTGAAAACAAATAGGGCCTAAAGTAGCTATGAATTGAAAACAAGATCAATGTGTTTGGATTTAAACAGATATCCTCATAATGGTTGAGTATAAGTTTGGATAAAAATAATGGTTCATTTGTATGCCAATTTAAATTGTCAAACCACATATGTAGCAAATTTTATTTTAATTGTTATTAACCAAAATTAAAAAGTTCTCTGAAAGCTACGAGAACGCTCAAATCAAATAATTGATGATAATACAAGGGACAAGCTAGAATAAGATCAAGAAATAAAATTAAACACCCCTAAGATTTGCTTAAAATATAGATTGCTCCTTATAGTTTGAAAAATTACAAATACCCTCTCGTTAGAATTTTTTATTTAACAGAATTAACTAAAAAAATAAAATTCATAATTGCTCTCCTAAATTATTAATTGAAATATATTTCTAACACAATTAAAAACTGTTAATTAACTTGATGATTTATTAAAAAATGAGCGATTTATTATGAAATTAGAAATATCAAAGAGTTGGGTGTATTTGTAATTTATTCAAAATTTTAAAACATGTAATAGGACAGCATTTATTTTGAACGAAACTAGAGAGAGAGGTAGGAAGCTTTAAATGCCCAACTACTTTTACATGCAACAATGGCACGCATTTACTTAGTAGTTCAAAAAATAGCCATATCCCCCACGGCATCTATCAACCCAAATTCTGCTCTTAAATACCAGCAGTACTAAAAATATGAAAATGGCATTCACATCTGTAGCTACAGAGAGGCTTTCTGTTAATATTTTGAATTGAATAATGATACAAACAAATATATATATATATATATATAACAACAACACAATAACACCTAAGACAAACTGTAAAATGATATGTGGTGATTCTGGTTTGATAAAGTTTGATATGAAAATTCAATTCTTCCTTTGAACTATTATATATTTATAGATGCAACAATTTCTTTGATCATCCGGTAACTGCTTCGCACAACTTCCATGATTTTCCTCCATGTCTCTACTTTGATGCATGCTTTCTTCATTGTTTAATTTAAATTCAAATTTCCTCAGCAATTGCTGAGATAACTTCCTCCAACTGCTATTCTTTCTGGGATTTATCTTGTATTTGAATTGTCTATCTCATAACCCTTTAATTTGCCGCATATCTTATTTTTATTTGACAATTTTTAATTGGACTTTCATACCAAGCATCACAAATTAGCACAAGTCTCATAATCAACTACCACAAAATTTGATAACTAAATTCACCACAAATTTACTTTCATAAAACTTCATAATTTAGCACCAACATATTTCATAACTATTACAAAACTTTAAAAAAGAGAGTAATACACAATTTTAATGTTTTTCTTGCATGCTCTTCAGTTAACATGTAAGTGCTATTTACATAATAAATATCTTTGAATGAGGCATGACCTAGTTATTATTAGATCCTCGTGCGTTATTAAGTTTGTTGTTTGAGTATGGTCAATTATATGCATGACCCTAGTTTATCAAATGTCATTTTCTTGATATTGTTGTTAGACATTTATGAAAATTGATGTTTAAATTATAGTGGAAGAATAGTCAATATTGATAAAGATTGAGACAAGCTCAAACAAAACACCATGCCATGATAAATAAGTCAATTGATTTTGATAATTGGGTGAAGCACTAATAAATTTTAAATAATAATTTTATGTCTTGTTTGATTCTTTATTTTTTTATTTTTTATTTTTTTTTATAGACCCAAAGGTTCCATATTCTAATGTGAATTATATAAATGACCAATCATAAATGCTCATGTGTTTTGTGTTGAGAGACAAATATAGATTTTCTCATAATTTTGAAATTACTAAACGTAACGCTTCAAAAGAACTCATTAGTGTACTTTTTCCAAATGTAACACTCTAATGTAACATACTAAAAACCTCATTCGTGTACTTTTCTCAAACGTAATAGCGTAACATTCTAAAAAAACTCCTTAGTGTATTTTTTTTCAAACGAAACACTCACATCAATGTAACACACAAAAACTCCATAATGTGTTTTTCCAAACACAATACTCCAATGTAACACATTCCAAAAAAATTTCTTAGTGTATTTCTACCAAACGTAACACACTCCAATCAATATAACACAAAACTCTTTAGTGTATTTTTCCCAAACGTACCACTCTAATGTAACACAAAAAAATTATTTAGTGTACTTTCTCAAACGTAACATTCCAAAAAAATTTCATAGTGTATTTTTTCTAAACATAACACTTCAATCAATGTAACACATAAAAACTTATTAGTGTACTTCTTCCAAACGTAACACTTTAATGTAACACTCCAATGTAATAACAAAAATGTAGATTTTCATGCTTCACAACTAACACTTCAGCCACAAACCCCCCCAAAAAGAATCTTCCACATCTCACTTTTCCATTCTCATCCCAAAAATGAATCAAAAAAATTTTAAAAATAAATAATAAAAGGACATTCAATTAAATTCAAATGGCACCAAATTAAATAAATGTACCTTTCCAAAACAAAAACAACTAATTAATGGACTTTTCTTAGGTGTGCCTTGCATATGGTAGGCAAGGCATTTACGCCCTTTCTACTTTGCATTTACACCTTCTATGTATTGGGTTATATGACATTTTTTTGAAAGTTTACACATTGGTGACCTGATAAGCGGGTCCTTTGCAAGTAAATTAATTAAATAATGTGAAAATATTTTCACAAATGGGTGTAAATTTTTAGAAAATGGTGTAAGGTATAAACTTTCAGGAAAAGGTGTAAACCTTCAGAAAATGGTGAAAGGGTTTTGACAAAAAGGTATAAACTTTCAGAAATGGGTGTAAACATAATAAAATGGTGTAAGTATTTTGACGAAAAGATATAAGTTTAGAAAATTTTTCAGAAAAGGTGTAATGTTTCAGAAAAACTATAACATTTAGTTTAGTGTAAATTTTATCGACAAATAATAGTTTAGTCGCTAAAGGTCTGAAATTTTATTACCATCGGCCCCCCTCCTCTGTTTCCCACCAACACTTTCTCTATTCTCTCTCACACGCACACAGAATAGTCACCACCAATCCTGACCCCCGCTGACCACTCAAGCGTCGGTGGCCTCCGGTGCTCACTATCGTCTGACATCGCCACCTCCATAGCCACCGCCACCGCTGCTGCCGCAAATCAAAGGTTTTTTTCTCTCTCGCTATCGATCTTGGTCTCTCTCTGTCGATGTCGGCCTATTCTACGTCGATGTTGGTCTCTCTCTGTTGATCCCTGTCTATCTCAGTCTGTCTCCAGTGATCTTGGTCTGTCTGTGTCCATGTAAGTCTCTTCTCTGTCGATTTCGGTCCCTCTCTGTCGATCTTGGTCTGGCTGTTCCTGTCGATCACTGTCTATCTAGGTCTCTATGTCTGTCGATTTCAGTCTATCTCTCTCTCTCTCTGTCTGTCCCTTGCTCTATATTAAAAACGGTTCTCTTTTACATTGACATACTTGGTTGGATTTGGACTTGGAGTCGCTATTCTAAGCCCTCTCAAACTCGTCTTCTCTGAAACGGACTTCTACTGATTGAAAGACCAAGCCCTCCGAAACGCCCTTCTCTCTCACATTGCTATTATTTGAACAAGACAAGTACAATTTGATTGGATTTTAGGAACTTACACATTTTGTGAAAAAACGAAACTTACACGTTATGCGAAGTTACTTACATCTCTTATGAAAACACTTACACTATTTGTGGAAGGTTACACATTTGTGTAATAATTTATTTTGTAAAATTTACATCTTTTCGTTGAAATACTTATACCTTTTGTGAGAAGTTACTACTTTTGTAAAGAACGTTATTAAAAGAATTTACACCTTTTATTGGAACTTACACCTTTTTTGAGAACAGAACTTACACTTTTTGTCAAATAACTTACATCTTGTGTGAAAAAGTTTATACCTATGGAAAATATGTTTTCATAAAGTTTACACCTTTTGTTAAAAACTTATATGTTTTCTGAAAGTTTACACCTTTTTTGAGAAGTTACTCTGTTTGTGAAACAATTTTTTGCAGAAAATATATACCTTTCATTAGAACTTACACATTTTGTGACATAACTTACATCTTTTCTGAAAATGGTTACACCTTTTATGGAAATCTGAATTATATTTTTCATAAAATTTACACCTTCAATGGGAAGTTACACCATTTCTGACATAACTTCGATCTTATGTGAAAACCACATACAAGTTTTTGAAAATATACACCTTTCAGGGAAAGAATATTTGCATAAAATTTATACCTTTTGTTAAAAACATAAACCTTTTCTGAATGGTTATTGCTTTTGTGAATAACTTTTTTCATAAAATTTACACTTTTTATAGGATATTACACCTTTTCTGCCAGCAACACTTAAACCTTTTTTAAAAATTTACACCTTCTATGGAAAATATGTTTTCATCAAGTTCACACCTTATTTTAAAAACTTACACCTCTTCTGAAAAGGTACTCCTATTGTGAAACAAAATTTTTTAAAAAATTTACACCTTTTAATAGGAGTTACATCTTTGGTGAAGACAATTAGACATTTTTTGAAAATCTACACGTTTTATGGAAAATATGCTTTGATAAAGTTTGTTAAAAGAAATTATTTGACAAAAGGTATAACCTTTTCAAATATGGTGTACGTTTTTCCGAAGAAGGTGTAAATGACCTTAGAAAAAATGTAAGTTTTGTTTTTCACTAAAGGTGTAACTTCAAATAATAAGTGTAAATTTTATGAAAAAGGTTTTTCCACAAAATGTGTAACTTTTCAAAAAAGTAGTAAATATTTCCACGAAAAGGTGTAAATTTTTAGAAAAGGTGTAAAATTTAGGAATAGGTGTAAACTTTGTGAGACAATCAAGCTGAATGTTTCGTTTTTACAAAAGATATAAGTTCCCAAAGAAGAAAATCAAGCTGAATGTTTCGTTTTTACAAAAGATATAAGTTCCCAAAGAAGCTCTAAATTTTATCGACGACTTATATGTTGAAAATTTTATCACCACCGACCACCCAACCGTCGCGGGCCACCGTTGCCCACCGCCGACCGACATTGCCACCGCCACTGCTACCGCCACCGCCGCTGGTGCAAATCAAAGGATTTTTCTGTCTCTATCCATCTTGGTCTCTCTTTGTCCATCTCAGGCTCTTCTCTGTCGATGTCGGTCTCTCTCTCTCTGTCTGCCGATCTCTATCTGTAGCAATCTTGGTTTGTCTGTGTCGATCTGGATCCGTCTCTCTCTGTCGAACCATGTCTATCTGGGCTCTCTCTGTCTGTATTGATCTTGGTTTGTCTGTGTCGATCTGGGTCTGTCTCTCTCTGTTGAACCATGCCTATCTCGGTCTCTGTCTGTCGATATCGGTCCGTCTCTCTTCCTCCTTTCGTCTCTGTCTATCTATATCGATATCGAACCATGAACAACATAAATACAGTTTGATTGCATTCTAGCAACTTACTCGTTCTGCGAAAAAACGGAACCTACACCTTTTTTGAAGTTAATTTCATCTTTTGTGAAAACACTTACAGTAATTATGGAAGGTTATAGTTTTTTATAAAATAATTTATTTTGGAAATTTACACATTTTCGTTCAAATACTTACACCTTTTTGGAAAAGTTACCTCTTTTGTAAAAAAATTTCATTACAAAAATTTACACCTTTTATTTGTAGTTACAACATTCTGAAAACAGAACATACACTTTTTGTCAAATAACATACATCTTTTGTGAAAAAATTTATACTTTTTATGGAAAACTACATTTAATAAAATATACACCTTTTGTTAAAAAACTTATACCTTTTCTTAAAGTTTACACATTTTGTTGGAAATACTTACACGTTATCTGAAAAGTTACTCCATTTGTGAAACAATTTTTTTCCATAAAATTTACATCTCTTATTAGAACTTACACCTTTTTTGAAATCAAAAGTTACACTTTGTGTGACATAACTTACATCCTTTGTGAAAACAGTTACATCTTTTTTGAAAATTTTCACATTTTGTTAAAAACTTACACCCATTCTGAGAAGTTACTCCTGTTAGAAATACCTTTTATTATAACTTACACCTTTTCTAAAAACAAAAGTTACCCATTTTGTGACATAACTTAAATCTTTTGTGAAAACAGTTACACGGTTCTTGAAAATTTACACTTTTTATGAAAATATATTTTCATAAAGTTTACACCTTTTGTTAAAAACTTACATTTTTTCTTAAAGTGTACACCTTTTGGGGAAAATATTTACACCTTTTCAAAAATGGTGTAAGTACTTCCACTGAAAGGTTTAAACTTTCAGACAAGGTGTAAGGATTCACAAAAGGTATAAATTTTATGAAACCAAATTTTTCATAAAAGGTGTAAATTTTATGGAAAATATTAACTCACAAATGAAGTAACTTTTCAGAAAAAAGGTGTAAGTATTTGCACAAAAAAGTGTATGTTTTTAGCAAAAGGTATAATTTTAAGAAAATATTTATTTCACAAAAGGTGTAACTTTTCAAAAAAGGTTTATGTTTTTCACAGAAGGTGTAAATGATTTCAAAAATAGTCTAAGTCTTCGATTCACAAAATGTGTAAATTTTATGCAAAGTTTATTTCACAAAAGAAGTAACTTTTCAGAGAAGATGTAAACATTTTCAGCAAAAGGTGTAAGATTTAAGAAAAAGTGTAAGTTTGAACAAAAGATGTATATTTTTGGAAAGAAAGTATTTCACAGAAGGTGTAATTTTTCAAAAATGGTGTAAGTTTTTCCACAAAAGATGTAAGTAAATTGGCAAAAGGTGTAAGGTTCGTTTTCAGAAAATGTGTAAGTTCGAACAAAATGTGTAAATTTTTGGAATAAAAATATTTTACAAAAGGTATAACTTTTGAGGAATGGTGTAACTAATTTCACTACAACATATAAGTTTTCAGAAAAGGTGAATGTTTTAAAAATGTGTAAATTGTATGAAAAAATTTATTTCACAAAAGGTGTAAATTTTCTGAAAAGGTGTATGTTTTTTCACAAAAGGTGTAAGTCACTTCACAAAACGTGTAATTCAAGTTTTCATGAAAGGCGTATGTTTTTCCACAAAATCTTTAAGGGAAATCAGAAAATATGTAAGTTTTGTTTTTACAAAAAGTGTAAGTTCCAAGGTGTAACTTTTATGAACAAAATTAATTTATAAATGATGTAACTATTCATAAAAAGGTGTAAGTTGTCAGAAAAAGTATAAAATTTTCAAAAATACCGAAGTGTTCAGAAAAGGTGTAAGTTCCCTCGGCCCGTCCTTCTCTCTTCTATCTCGGAACCTCTCTCTTTGTTTGTCTTTCTTTCTTCCCGTCTCTCCGTTGTTCCATTTCCCCGTAGCTGTAGGGTTTTACAGAGAAAAATATTCGAGGGCAAAAATCATATTGAAAGAACCAAGCATCTTTACTTGAGTTTGGCGAACATCAATCATTTAAGTTCTTGGGAAGGCTAGCCATGGAAGTGGATGCATAAATTCTTTTTTGAAGTTGATTTTTGTCGCTGGAGCACAACCGCAAGGGTTAATCGAGCACCACCGTCGGTTTGTCTGCTCCTGTTGGTATTTCATTTATTTCTTGTTGGTACATTCTCTGTCTCCTTGGTTGTCTTCTTTCATTCGCATATACCTTCACACCCAACCCGAAATTGACCCAATAGGAACTGTTCTGTACTCCATTTTCGTATTTTGTGCTATTCGAATAGGAACTCTTTCCTCTGCTACTCGAAATCGACCCAATAGGAATTGTTCTGTACTCGATTTTTGTATTTTCTCCCTTTCGAATAGGAAGTCTTCCCTCTGCTATCAGTGCTGCAAGTTGAACATAGGTATCATAGTAGTTAGCAACAAGCATAAATGGTGTTCTACATTTACATGGGGAATTTGTTAGGTTAGGTTATATATAACCAAAGAAGACTTAAAAAAAAATTTGTGTAATGTTGGCATGGGAAAAACAAATTTTTTTTTAGAGTACCCAAAAAAGCAAAAATAAGAAACTCGATAAACAAACAATGACTAATCTTGATTCCGTAACTGCTAGCATACTCGGTTCAATTTTGCTTTCAATTTTGTAGTACTTGGTGATTTTATATTGCCGGAACTTATGTTTAGAAACAATCTGTGTTACACGGACTCTTCAAAATAGATCAAATACCCGTATCGGACACCTGAGAGTCGGACAAGGGTATGGGATATGTGTCGGATACTTTTCAACGGACACTTCTGATATAATTGTATATAACACAATTATTATATGTGAAAATTATTGTCAAAATACTATAAATGTAATTTTGACATTGTAAGTTACATATAGTACCATTTTATGTCACATATTAGATTAAAAATATGATAATTTTTCCCCAGACCGCGTACCGTTGAATGTAAGATTTAATGAGTTGGACCTGTACATACATACCCGCACCCGGCATTCGTACCCGAGTCCATGTAACACAGGAAACAACTGTCTGTTTCAGTGCTGAAGTTCATGCATAGTTGACGGTATTGAACTTAAAACATAGGAAAGACAATTGAAAGAGTTGAAATGAGGGTGACGATTTTCAAATTTTGTAGAGAGCTATTCGTTCCCTACACCCAATTCTTTTTCTAGACTTGAACCCTTCACTTTCATGGCTAGCCTTACCAACAACTTAAGCGGCTGGAGATGATGGCTGAAAACCAATACCTTCTCCCCACCTGATTCGGACAAGCCTAACAGATTAAAGAAGAAGTTTGCCTTCAGTCATTCTCTAATATCCAACTTTTCTAAGACGTGGTCCATCCGGGCATCGTCAATGCCCTCTGTTTCTGTGGTTGACGTGTTTGTAGGTGAACTCTTTAGGAGAGATCTCAACTGTGCGTACACATAGAGTGTGCTCCCATCCTAGGTGATGTTCAACTTCTTAACTAAGTTGTTCAGTTCTTCAACTTCACGAACTGTTGTAGGGCTGAGGTGAAGAAATGCAGAAAAGTCAACAAGCCCAGGCAATTCATGAAGAAAATCTCATTCGTAGAAATGGACAGCGTTGCCTGTCATTGCACGCAACTCTTGAATGACGGTTACCTTTCTCTTGAAATTATCATCTTTCTGTTGAATAGCAGTTACATTTCAAGAGAAAGGTAGCTGTCATTCACGAGTTGCGGGCTGTCTCGACTTTATTGAGCGAGTTCATGAAATGCGTAGTTTCATTTGTGGGAGTATGACCTTCGTCCAGAATAAGAATGGATGGGTACGCTAGTCATATTTGTTGGCAGGCAGCAGTAGTCTTGCTTGTTTCTTTGTCACATACAATTGAAGAAACTTGCTTGTACGCCCGGAAAAGTATTCTTCTCTGATCTGCTCACTGTTTGAGCACCTGAAGGTAATGGAGCGTGGGCCAGGATGCAGCCACCTCGATTCTCTGTAACCAAGTTGCTCAGTAGGAAATTAAAACCCTCAACTTGATGGGGTTTCATCTGGTTTTCCTGCCTGGGATGAGCACCAATTTTAGTGACAGCAAAATCCTGTCCAGATTGTGTAACCCCGTCATGAAATAGTTCAGTTGCTTCTTTGTCCTTTGTAGTCGGGCCTTCATAAAAGTATGTGCGTGTAGTCCTTCAGCCCTAAATGAAAAACAAAATGTAGTCCTTCCTCTTCAATTTTTGGGAAATTATGCATTTATCGCTTGTACAAATAATTATTTCAATCGTAAGCTGTGTGAACTAAATGCAAAATTTTGATGTGTGTCCTTTCTTTTGTCCGTTTCAAAATCTGTATATGTGTTGGGAAATTCTGCGTTTTGTTGTTTGTGTTTATGTAAAATTTTCAGGTTAACAACCACATGTTGCAGCCGATTGTTTATGTTCTTGTAAATATTAATTGGAATACTTTGTAGGAATTGTCATCATTGCATCTAATGGATATTGGTTACCTCGCACTAACAATGTTAGTTTTCTCTTTCAAGACTTGCTACCAGTTGGTTTCGTACATATATTTGTAAACAAACGAAATCCATCACAAAGGAATACGCTGAATTTTTTTTGGGATCAATTCTTATAGCAGCCCATCTACTTTTGTGTTTGTATTATTTGTTTTGCACAAATTTTGAATGGCCTCGCTTTGCATCATCAATTGTGAACTTTTGTTTCAATTACATCCATTTGATTACAACTCTTCACTGTTTTCTATAAGAAAATATGCATATATTTGGCAACTGTACTTTTTGTTGTAGTCAACTTAAAACTTTACTGAACTTACATAATCTCAATCAATTGACATGACAATATTTGTTATAAAAATCACAAACGGCATTAGCAATTTGACCGCAATTGTCCAAGAAATTTAAAATGGAGTGTCAGAACTGAGAGAGTTTAAAGTGCATCGATTCAAATTAGACAACAGACAAAATGTGTACACCACCCCTGTAATTTTCCCTTCAATCTAATTTGTATGATTTGCTCTTTCATAAAGGGGAAGGAAAAGATTGAAGACAATTACTGAACAACATATCCAAATGTCTGACACTATTGTTGGCTCTTGTCGAAAGCGGCCAGTTGCACCATTCATTTGTTACAGGTACTGGTTGTTCATTTTAACAATCTGGAATTACATTTTTTGTAGTGAAACTATGTGCCTTGTCGAAGTTCAGTTTGTGATGTTTGAAATTGGTTTCGTTCCGCATGTCTGAAAATGTTTAAATTGGTGTCGATTCAGTCTTGGATGTACGAAAGGTGTCTTATACGGATTTCGGGGCCAGCTTGACATAAATACTTGCATATATATATATATATATGTATTCATAATTAAGATTCAGTGATGATAAGCTTCACGATGCTTGCATGCAGTCGGCAACAATTCAAGGAAATGCAAGGGCCAGACAACACTCAACGAAAAATGGTGAGTGTCAAAATCTGTATTCTCTATAATACGCTATGATGGAAACACATGGCTGGGTTGCTATCCACAAATTGTATTGAATGGTCGTAGGGGCCTTGTGATTGTTTCACGTTTGTAGGATTGTAGCATGTAATAATGTCACATTCCTATTGTTTCCGTAAAATTTCAATTCGTTGTAAAAGTCCAACTACGTTTTGTCGTTGACTTTTTCCTGCAACGGTTATTTGTATTTGCAATCTTATTTAATTACCAACAATGCACGCGGATTGCGTTTGGCATAAAGTTGTAGTTACAGTTATTTTGGACTCATAGTTGTTACTTGTCTTGTACATCTGTCACTTTCATGGTTAAAGAGTAGAAAGGAGATTGGGGAAAGGTGGAAGACACTCCCCTCTGATGAGAAAAAGAGGTTTGTGGAATTGGCTAAGGTGAGCGCTGAGGAACACGCCAAAGTAGTACCATGTGCACCGAAGTCTGAAAAGGTCATTATGTACTTCATGTTTTCGTAAATGCATTTGGCTAGGTCCTGCTTTGCTGACATTGTTGGTTGTATTTTTGTATTAATTTAAGAGTAAAAAATGTGTAGGGTAAAAGGCAACTCCGCATATCATTGAAGTCAATTGTTGAGCTAGTTAACCGGTTCAACGAAGCACAAAAGCAGGCAGTCATTGACATTGGTTTTGCTGGCCTCCTGGGGATGAAGTGTACACGTATAGATCACGACTTGTGCGTATGGTTGGTACAGAACTTTGATCCTGACTGTAGTTCATTGAATGTTCATGGTCGTCAACTTAGGCTCACCTGTAAGGCAGTTAATGTTTTATTGGGAATACGGTGTGAAGGTGATGACGTGCAGTTGGCTGGGTCATTAGAAGCATATCCCAATATCTACGATGAGGTTGGAGTTATTAACGGAGTCATTTCTTTGAACAAGTTGAGACTTTATCTAACCGAGACTGATGGTGCCGATGACGAGTTTCGGAGGAAATTTGTGTTGTTCGTTTTGGGGGCCATGTTGTGTCCTACCACAATGACCGCCTTGAAGCCATCGTTCATTCATGTCGTAAAGGACGTGAATGGTATGCGAGCTTGTAATTGGGCAAAGTTGACACTGCAATTCCTTCACAATGGTGATCGCAAGTATAAAGGTTATCGCGGTGCAACTGGATGTGTTTTCCTGCTAATGGTATGCCAATAACTCAATTGTTTTTTCCATTACCCCGTTCACATGTTTCATGCATTGTTCTGTCATGGTTCAACAAATTGGCCTTTATTGGGACATACAATGTTACCTGCTTTGTGAGTATGACAAATAACACTCTTCCTGACCAAGTATGGTACTCGCAGAAATATATTTTCTGTGACTACCGTCATGAATTTAAGAACAAAGAGTACAGGGCAAAAAGTATGACGGACCTCAATGGAGGAACCAATTTGCCTACGTTGCGAAGAGGGAAACATAATTGATTGATCTTCATCGGTTTGGAATAATCAATCAGACACAGAATGACACAGGAAATATTATACACATTTGTAGGCAGAGTTGAAGAAGAATATACAGAAAAAACCTTGATAGGACCATTACCAAACCAAACGTATTGATTCTGGGAAAGGTTTTTTGGGTTGCAGCCATTCATATATGCAAACATGTACATAACTTTTTTTTTTGGTTTCATCAATAAAGTCCTTGGTTTGCTGTACATGTTTTTTTCCCAAAAAACATTGCATGATATGTGCCTATAAAGTTGACGGCATCGTAAACAAAATCCGTATTTTATGTACGTTCTGCTGCAAAATTTAGAAGAATGAATGTCATTGTTACTGAATATAGTTGATTTTTGTGGGAAGAATAAATTAATTATGGTGTGCCCCTTAATGTCCACAACTATTGTACCTTGATTGTGTTTGTCTGAGCTCGACAAGTATGTCGGCTACAACGCGGTCCACGCCTCGGCTTCATGATTGGGGTGATACCCAAATACGGGAGACGCTGTGATGTATCAGAAGGAAGCAAAATTTCCCAACAATTCTGGTAAGCACTCCAACCACTGTGCACATTTCACACCATCGACCCACTTGTCTTCAACTTACAATGTCAGACTTCATTTATGCGTTTCTATGATTAGGTGGAGTTTTATTACAGTAACGATGAAAGCGATGCCGATGATGTTGACATGGATGCATGCCATGTCAAGAACCAACAAAAAGGACAGTACAATGAAGTTCGTATGAGTAATTTAAAGTCCGACATTCACGAACTGAAGGAAATGATGAAGCAAGTTCTCCACAACCAAACAGATTTAATGGAGATGTTGCGACATTTCCAAGACAAGCAAGTTGTTGACAATGACAAGGTAATCTATCCAATCATTACGCAATTTTGACACAGTTGAGCCATATCATTTGAAGATGATTTATAAGACTAAGTCCACGAATGTGTATGTATGATTAGGTGGAAGACAATGATGTGTGTATCATTAAACTCTCCTCCAATGTTGCTCGAAGGAAATCTTTGAAAGCAATCGCTTCAACGCTTCGATTTGGTGCAGAACGAACCGTTCACTGAACAAACCAATTTAGGTGAACTGAAGCAAATGCTACATCACCCCATCGAAGGTATATTCTCTAGACCACAACCGGCAGGCATGGACAAACAAGGTGTGAACCCTACTGTTGGAGTCGAGGCGCATGACGATGGCATGGTCAAACCATCTGACGAAGTTAATCCAATGGAGTGTAATATTTCAGATGCACAATGGGTGGATCACCAACAACAGAATTTGAAGGAAACCTTGGCAAGGGACAAAAGTCATTTCCATGATGGGCACAAGCTGAACATCAAAGAAGGTGGGGACAATCAGAAGAAGAGAAGCCTTCAGTCGGGGAAAACATACAAAACTGAAGATAAATATAGTCCTGACCTTCAGTCAGTGGGCATCAAGAACGTGGCGTGCAATGTGCATACTTCTCCTACTAAGCTTGGCTAACCATTGAGAGCAACTGGAATCGTTAGAGGAAGTGCAAAGGGAAGAGGAAGAGGAAAAGGAAAAGGAAAAATGTGCGGAAGTGGAGTTCAAGCCACTGAGGTCGGGGATATGCAATTGTGCATCGATAGCAAAACAAATAGTGGAGTTGACGATATCAGTTCACCTGTAGATGTTGATGGTGTGAATAAGGTGAACAAGGTACAAATACTACCTTTAATGCCCCACAAGTTCTGAATACCCAATTCATGCCCACATCAATAATGTGAATCACTAATTTTACAATCATCTGTGTTGTATTGTACTAGTTGTCAAACAATTGCATGTTTGCAGTTATGACTGCTGGCATATGTTTGTACACATTTGTAACAAACTCCGCACCAAACATCACAAGTTGGGAAAACTCTGACGTTCACAGTTTATACATCATTTCACATTCTTTTTTATGACTACCGACCTTGTAATGTAAGCTTCAATTTTTTTTATGAAATGTGTAGTGTTAGTTGGCTATTTATTTTTGTAGGACTCGTTGAGGATGTTGGACAGCGAAGGGTTGTTATCGGCGGAGGAACAAAAACTTCTTGACTATGCATTTGACGATAGCAAAAATGAAATGTATTGTTTCATTTAGTACTTGTAAATTTTAAATGACAGTCTACTGTGAAATAACTATCGTTCTAAGGATCATTATTGCTTGTAGGGACATTGTTGTTTCCATGAATCTTTATGGACGGGCATGTGAAGTTGGTACCCGGCGTGACATGCGCACGCTCAAACCAGGGTCGTGGCTATCCGACACTGTAAGTGTTGGCTGCGCACATATGAATCTGTATTTTTCAGTACCCCTGAACTCAGAAACCTTTCTAATCAACTTGCCTTGTGTCTTACATACAATGTTCTAGCCAATCAACTTGGTGGTGGTGCAATTGACTAATCGACAGAGGGATTTACACAATGATGGGAGGCATACTGATTGGTTCTTTCCTGTATATTTGTCGGTAAGTAAGTGTTTAAAACTACGTTGTGTTTTGTGTATGACATATTTTGACAAATGTTTCCGTCAATGACCTTTATGCATTACACATGCAAACTTTGATTCTAAATAAAGATACGCAACCTCTGCACCATGAAAATATCGTCACATCATTTTTCGGACATGACAGATACACTGGTGCGATTGATGCATACCAGAGGGTAATATCAATGTTCATCCCGTTATATTAAAACGAAAATATGAAAGCCATTACATGTTTACATGCCTTCTAAACAAGGTCTGCCCTTGTGTTTACGTGTAGATTTATATGCCTTTCAATTACAGATGAGTGCATTGGTTGTGCGTTAAAATTGATATGGTGGACCGTGTAGCCTACCTATTTGACTCGTTCCCATCCAGCCGACCGAACAAAAGGAAGCTAAATGCAGCAAAAATTTTGGTATGTCCTGGTGCATTTCTCAACACTACAACAAACTTGAACATCCTTTACATAAACCAACTTCAACCTTGTGGAATAGGTTCAAACTATGCACGACTTGCTGCAATTACACTTTGGAAATGATTATGTTATAGACGTGCGTAGCTTCCACCTCCGCATGTTAGATGAGAGGCCAGTACAATAACTGGACGAGTAATCCACAATCTCTCCCTCACATTAATGTGTATGCTGCATGACTGACTTAACAAACCTACTGACATTGATGACAAATTTAATGTGAAATTATTTTTGTAGCACGTTTGACTGTGGGATGTTCGTCATCAAATTCATGCAGCAACCTAATTTTAGCCCCGGTCCACACAAGGTACATTCTACCGCTTCATTTCCATTTGTCACTCAAATTCTTCCTTGTATGTCCTGCAATTTTCACTGATTTGTCTTATGATCTTTCTGTACAAAGTTCCATCCCTCTGGGCGTCATAAGTTGTTAGTTGACATCGTTATGGATGTGAATAATGCAAAGATTGCAGAGTACCGGGAGTGCCTTCATATGAACAATGCCACAAGCTAGGCCAGTGATGGGAATGGACTGCCAGTATGCCAGTAATTTGGGTGGCAACAGGACTTCACTAATTTTTTATTCTTTGATTTCAATATGGATGTTAATTATGGCTCTCCAGTATTGCTTTTGCTGCACGATGTAAAGATGGACTAACTGCAAAGTGCAAGTCAAATGTAAACATGGATCAAACATGTCGATGTGGCTGTTGTCTTAGTACTATTTTGTTTACGCATGTTTCTTGTTCGGATGAATGCGACTGAAACAAATGAAATTTTGTTACTGGCTGCTGTCTTAGTTGTATTTTTTATTTGTTACCGAAATGAATTTATAATTTAATTACAAAAAAGGAAAAATTAATTTTCAGAAATGAAACCAACCACATAATGAATGAAAACTCAACTCGTTGTAGGTAAGTTATATATCAGCCCATTAGCACATATGACTCCAGCCAAAACAAAAAATGCAACGTCTTACAGGAAAGGTTAAAAAAAATAAAAAACAAATCTACATATCTGCTGCATCATCAGCAGCGTCTTCTAAAGAGTTGTCCGTACTGTCTGATTGACTGTCCTTATCCATTGTCTTATCAGACTTTGCTTCGTCCGCCGCTAATTTCTCATCGGTCAACCAATCAACGTTCTGCTTCATAGCGCCGACTTGCTGCTCCAAACTTGACAACCGTGTGTCCACTTCATTCAGCCTTTCGTAGATATCTTGCAACTGCTGCAATACAGGAGCAACATGAGCTTCAACAATAGCTTCAATCTTGTTCGAATCAGACATTTTGTAGGAATATGTGTATGGTTTATTTTACTTACTACTTTTTTAAAGGAATGTACAGATTCATAATATTACACAACACTATGCTGTAAGTATTTGTAAGATATGGTACATGACTTGTATGTTTTCAGAAGACCTCATGCATTGTGAGATACATTGTATTAATTTCTCAAACTGGCCGAATTCATCTTGCACAAATTCTTTCCTTCTTGCTTACACCAAGTCATCCGTTCAGTATCCCTAATCGTCCATTATTTGGCATTTTCAACACACATGCATTGTACCTTCCATCAGTAATATCCCACTGTCATTGATTTCCACACCCACAGTTTCTCATACATTTACATTCGTCATTTGTATTTGTGCCCAAACCCAACTTTTGGTCTACCCCAACCCAATTACATGTCTACTCATCCATAAAACTTAGCAAAATTCCTTTTATCAGATACATATGCCTTTCCAACTACACCGAACCTATTAAATGAAATATTCAAAATAATTAATTTGCTTTTACTCAGTTCGGGTAGGTGTTGCCACCAAACAACAATAACTGTGTTCACATTTTTAAACCTACCACCAACGTATTAATGACTACGGGTTTAAGGTAATTTAACATTTACAACGAACCACAAAAAAGTTTGCAACCAGTGTTGTTTCCTTTGCAATTGGGTTTGTTTTTGCGTCCATATATTCTTCGTCAACTTGCGAAAACAAAGTTGGACTCAATCAAGAACCGTCACACCTATGGATGCACACCACGGTAAACGCGGTCGTAGACAATCACTTGCAAGGGCTGACAGCTCCCGACCGAAGTCATCAGAATTGGATTATGTTGGTGGGTATATCGATTCCTTTGGTGATCGATGCTTCTTTGAAACAGGATTCCCACTGTGGAGTTTTGAACCTCTACGTGATTACAATTGCACCCCAATACAAGATGCTAGCCTGGGGAAGTATTTTGGAATTCCAGTTTCACTGTTTGCCAAACGAGTTCAATGTGAACACCACTGTCGATGTGTTTTTGTTAAGGTTACTAAAGCCCAATCGGTTGAAATGCAGCAGCAATTCCCTCATGTCAGCGAGTCCTAAGTTAGGCATCGTTTGTAAAGTGAGATTGATTAAATGACTCGTCGACTCATTAGGCACTCACGCATAGAGGACACAAAGGCAGAGTTGAAGATACATGGATCAAACCCGGCATTTGCGATCAAGGCTATAATGGAGGATCCTGCACTGGTGTCGGACCCTGACCTTTCAGATTACTCAGACTCCGAGGTTGTTGATTTGAGCGACGATTAGGAGACCTCGACATGTGTATGACATAGTAAGCGTAGTGTTGTAAGATGCCATCATGGTGCGAAAAAATACGACTTAGAAACTAACAAATTGTCAAACTCTGCTAACAATTTCAACGGTGTATGCGTTAATGTCTTCATCATTTCCGCTTTGTTGAAGGTATTTTTTTGGGTCACCGCCATCGATCGAAAAGTCGCCTTATGATTTTTGTTGGTACGATGACAAGGTAATTTTTTTGTAATATCATTGACCGATATCAGAAGTTATCATTAACCTATGTTTTGTTGATTACTTCATGTTTTGTGAATCGTTGAAAATGGACAATAAGGTTTAAGTATCATAATCATTGAGTGGAATCAGAAGCTGTAATTGCAAAAAAAAATTGTGCACGACCAGCCAATGGTCTCATACACTCTAACATCAATATGGACACAAATGTTTTGTTTTTTCAAACATAATGGTTGTATGAAAGCATACCCCGTGGGGTCACTTGTGCATTAGCAATTTTTCTCCCATTGTGCATTGTTATGAACTAATCAACTCCCTTTCAAACAAAAAAAAAAATACAATAGACCATTCAGAAATAGAGTATTGATATTCATTAATGAAGAAGTTAGCACAATGGTGAAGAAATGTACCACGCATTCTGTGCAATACAAAAGAAATTGCAAAATACACTAGTTTAAGATATGGGGAAGAGAATGGCTAGAAGCTAGAGGACCCCATTTTGATTGAGTAGCTGCGAGCATGGCCTGAGCTTGAGCAGCTACAGAACCAAAGCATCAAAAACCAGATCTGCCAAATATGCTTTAAACTTGCTAACAGATAATAGTTGAGGCCACAGATAAATGACAAAGAGATACTAGTTGGCAGATAACAGATCTGCCAAATCTGTTCATTACAAACAAACCTGCAACAGATAACAGAAGTTGTTCATTACAACCAAAATTCATGCACCCAGATAACAAAACCTGCAACAGATAACAGGCCACAGATAAGTGACAAAGCACCCACAAAATTCAGTCATCCACAAAGCATCCACAAAATTCATCCACATAGCATCCACAAAAATGAATCCATATAGCATCCACAAAATTCATCCACAGATCTGCCAAATAGCATCCACAAAGCTCTAACAATGAGACCAATGTTTCCCAAAATTCATTCCATAATAAAATTATAAGTTACATCATAATAACTTTTAAAATTCATTCCGTACATTCATTCCATAATAAAATTCATTCCACAAAGCTATTAAGTAAGTTACATAAGTTACATCATAATAAAATTCCTTCCATAAACATTAGTTACATCATGAAGTACAATACAACCAAAACTGTTACAAACTTCCATTCAATTTCCCAAAATACAATAAAGTACAAAGGTTACATGATCAAGTACAAAATGATAGAAAATATAATGAAATACACCATCGCTTTGATATTATTTTCTATCCTTTCAAACCTTCGACCATGGTCATTTTCCAAGTCATCAAGTCTTGTCCTTACATCGTTAAAGTCTTCTACTGTTATAGCATCACAAGCTCTAGTGTTGGAACGGATTCTGGACGTAACGTCTTCATCATCTTCATCCATGAACTTGAAGTAATTGCAATGGGGAGTGGGAGTGGTACTCTACAATGCATGACAATCAGTTAGTTGAATACGACAAATATTAATGTGACTACTAAAGGATTAAAATTTCCAATACATACTTACATATTTTGATGGGCAAACAAAGAACAAACGCCCTTCATTTCCATTCTCATTGGTTCTTACAATATGTATGGCAGCGGTTCTTCCACAATTGCACAACCTCGGTTGTAATCTTATGTTGCTAATGTTAGAAGAAGAAACCATTTTTTAAATCTGCATACATGAGAAATTTGTAGTGCTCTGCTATGCTTGTGTTTGATGGGGTTAATAGCAGTTCTATTTGAATTTGAGGGACAGAGTTTGTCTTTACTGAAAACATCTATTTGTTTAAACTGCCATGTTTAATAGCATTTGAACAGAGGTTAAACAGACTAAACTGTTAATAGCATTTGAACAAACATCGCAGTTCAATGTCAGTCATTTTCTTCAGTTTCAAACATAGCGTTTGTGATTAATTACACACATGTTACACACATAGCATTTTCAAACTGAACAAACATGGCAGTTTTACAAACATATCAATTCAATGTCAATTCAATTATCAATCACACATGTTATACAACTATTATCAACAAATCATACTGAAGTGAAATGATTATAGGCAGATTGTTGGAGAGTGTGATTCAACTAATAGTTATCAAACTGAAATAGTTATCAACAAATCACACATGTGATTTTCAACAAAGCACACTGAAGTACTTATCAACAAATCAGTAATAGTTATGAACATTTTAGTTCAGTTTGATAATAGTTATCAATGTCGATAATAGTTAATTCAATTCACGCAGCTAACATATTAGTTGATAGCAGTTCATTACAACAAATCATGCGTGATTGACAACAAATACATCAAAATTCAATTATCAATCACACATTGAAAATTACACAACTATATGCATTTGTTCAACTAATTATCAACCTGCATAATCATACTATGTTCTGCAAAGATGTGATCCTTTCATTTTATGTTCGATCACTTTTTGCATAATCATACTACGTTCTACAAAATTTATATTTTAACTCTGAAAGGTAAATGCATATATGTTTCTTACAATATGTTCCACATTTATCAATCATACAATTTATTTATTTATCTGCATTACAGTAATTTCCAAAGCCCTAATTTTCGAAGCCTTAATTTTCAAAGCCCTAATTTTGCATGAGTAATTTTGAAAGCCCTAATTTTGGAAACCCTAATTTCCAAATTTCAAATCTATTTTGTCAATCACAACCCAAACTTTTTGATTTCAGTTTTTGGAGGACGAACCTGGTTCATCTATGGCCTAAAAGCCCACGATCTCCTCAACAAATTCCTTCACTACAGCCGATGGTGGTTGCGGTGGAGCTATGGTTCGCGAA
The DNA here is from genome assembly GCA_025200525.1 of Camellia lanceoleosa. Taxonomy (NCBI): domain Eukaryota; kingdom Viridiplantae; phylum Streptophyta; class Magnoliopsida; order Ericales; family Theaceae; genus Camellia; species Camellia lanceoleosa. The sequence continues at coordinate 107,706,855 of CM045764.1, read as the reverse complement.
GCAGAGAAAATGAGGGCTACAGCGGTGGGTTGGGTTTACAAGTGGGTCGCCATCAAGAGTGGTCGCCGGTCAGGCTGGGTTCGGTGAAGGAGAAGTGAGTGTGAGAGTGAGGGTGAGTGAGAGTGAGATTGAGGTGTATACTCTGTAAAACTTGTATAACAGAGCGGGAAAACGAAAATTGGTATTTCTTTATTTTAATTTTTAGCCAAAAATCCAAAAATTCACTAAAAAAAATGAAAAAGCCAACAACTCATACAAAAAAGTCAAAGATTTTATTTTCTCTCTACTTTTTGCACATCTTTTGGTAAAAAATCAAAAAGTCGTCCCAAACATACTAGTTTTTTCTAGCTCATATTTTAGCCAAATAGCCAAAATTTTTCTAAATCAGCCTATTCCCAAACGAGGCCAGTTTCCACTTTAGTCATGACGCAGGCAGCGAGAGAACATTGAATCGACAACAAATGTTGTAGCGAGAGGGCAATATTAGTACAGGTAACTATAAGGGGTGGGATTGTTACTGAGGGAATTATTAGTCAGGGGACTGACAGTGATGGGACTACAAGTAATATTGTCATGGTTTAGTGCTGGTTTGGCATGTCTTTAAGAAGACAAAAAGTAAAAAAAAGGTTACTGAACAAGCCAAAAAGTTACCACTAGACACAAATTAAAAAATTTAAAAACATAAATTGCTTGATGCAAATTACAAGTAATAATGGAAGACATAGTGATTGGCCTACCACAATACAAATTACACATGGCTGTACAACAAAATTACACAGAACAGTGTTGTTCGGTCCGTGGGAGCTTATCACAGGTCCCGTTTTGATAATCTTAACTGTGCAATGTGTAGAACTCGTCGAGTACTATATGCCTATTAAAAATCATGTTCATCGGATATCGCTAACTATATGATCAAATCAGTTTTGTATAAAAATAAGGGATGGTGTTATAGTTAACGGTTGAAAGAAAACTACTCCGATCAAATAGCTATCGATATCCGATCAACGTGATTTTTCATAGCCATGTAGTGCTCGACAAGCTGTACACATTAATGATTCAGATTATCAAAACGGGTCCCGTGATGGCCCCACGAGCCGAACAGCACTGTCCAATGCAATGCCCCAATATTTGTGTATTCGAAATACATTCGGATTATGATACCCTCCATAGATGGGATTAGTAGTCCCCCACGGGAGATGGTATTAGAAAACCAATCCCTTCGATATACAAGTAGATTTGCTGGTTTGGCCCCTGTTATCCTATGTAATGTACTTATTATACTTCCTTAGTAATTAATTTGCTGTTTCAGTTTGTTTGTACTTATGCGATCGATATGTCCAGTCCTGTACGAAAATAATTTACGCCTCGTTTCGCATGTAACAGTTTTACCTTAACAAGCCAACAAGCACTACAAAACACCAACAACCCTAATAATATGTGTAATAACCGAAGTTAATAGTATAATAATAGGTATACGAAAGTAATTGTTTTTGTACATTATGACGTGGTGCCTCTAACTCCTATCTGTGAAAACAAAATTAACTATTACTAATCCACTACTTATTACTGTGAAGAAGTATTTATGACGTGGTGCCTCTAACTCCTATCTGTCAAATCTATTCTGTCAGAGACGGATCTTAATACACCCTTTAATCCATCCATTATATCATCATTCACACAGTTTGCCCTCTTTGTTTGGACTGCATAAACGGGGATTGTAATCCACCAGACTGTTAGTCGTGCGACACATTGTCCGTCGACCAGTCGGTTCGGGTGTATTTGTATCGTATGTTTGTTTACTCATCAGATTAGATGCGAAAATTGGAGTATTTCTAGTGAATCAAATGTTTGGTTCGACGGACTGGATAAGGATAAATTACCAATTTATATTTAATTTATAATACTAAATTTGTAATTTATAATTCATAACTGAACAACACAAAAAAATTTTAAATCATAGGGCCATACGAAATTTAATTTTTAATTTATAGGCCGAAATTTAATTTAACGTTACCCTACCTTACGCTACGCCTCGTTTGTGAAAAATAAATAAAAACAAAAAAAATCAGCAAAAATAATTAATAAGATAAAATGGCACGTCAAACCTATAATTAGTGCAAATTTCCTGTCACAAATATCATATCCAACTACAACAAAATCTATTACTTTCAAAACACAAAAAAATAAATTTAAAAATATGAAAATACTAAAATAACATAAAAATAGCAACTTCTTAACCACCTTAGGGCTAGTTTGGCATGTTTAAAAAAAGTCAAAGAGTCAAAAAGTCACTATTTTTATTTAAATCACATCATCTTATTTAAGTCACATCACCTCTCACATACATCAATTCAACCCCAACCCAAACGGAACCCATATTTCACAAAAAGTCAAAAAGTATACTTATTTAGATTATCCCAAATATTTAATACGTAGTGTCACGTACGTTTCCGTTTCCCTCCCAAATTTGGAACAAAAACCAAAGTTGGCAGACAAAGCCTATGAAATTCCACAGAGGCAGTACTTTTCATGATGACCCACATGCCGTAGCCTTTCTAATCTCACCAACTCATTTCCATTTCCCACATACAATTTCGGCAACTTTGCTATCCCTCATTCTCTCTCCATTTCGATTTTGCTGTCCATCTCTAGTAACACATTCTCTATCTGTCTGTCTCTTTGTCTCTCCATTTCGACTGCGCCAGCTCGCCAATGGTAACACTCACCATTTTCTCGGGCATGTGTGAGTCTGTCTATTTTTTCTTTCGGAGCACATTATTATTATGACCTGCTGTGTTCCACTCGTACGACATTACCATTTCTCAACTATTAAACTGTTCCTCGTTAGGTCATTGAAACCATACATACGATTAGGTATACAAACTACACGGGTAACAAACTGATATTGCCATTGAGGAGTTCCATAGTGACAAATGGTCTTGGTTGAGCAGGGTAGCCGGTTTTTTATTTCTCTGCATGAATGTAAGTTGCGTATGGGTGCTATTGGGTTGAATATCTGATGTGGCCCTGTTTGAAGTGTGCGTATTGGTTTTTGTTTCTGGCTTGAAGTCGTCAATACTATAAAACAAGTGCAAGATATAGCCAATTAATTTTCATAAAACAGTGGCATGCCATAGGTGCATAAATTAACAACAACATATCATACTTGAACAATAAACGAAAAGTACCACTCATACAATGTACGTACGACTGAATTGTCCATTCATTGTAAGTTGTTAACAGTGAATTTCGTTTTGTTACAATTTGACAGTAACGTTCTTTCTGCATCCTTATCAATATTGCATGAAATTCTTTGCAGGAATTATCGTAATTGAATATGGGCGATATGTCAGACAATGCGAAGCAACTGTGAGTTTCTGTCGTTCACTATTTCATACAATTAGGTTTGCAATGATATGTTTCCTGTACGTACTAAATTCCACGGTATGTTCGTGTAGGACATATTATGGCAGTATGTACTGTCATCAGGAGATTGTGCGATTTGAGTTTCACACATTTGCGATAGCCTCAAATTGCACCATGAATTTCGTGTAATGGATTAAAACTCTGTCCATTTCTTAGCAGAATATGTGCACATACGGCACATGTCGCGTATTCTGCAGAGAGAAATTGTGAAATCCATAATTGACTGAGTTATACTAAACCACTTCAGTTAATAATTTTCGGTCACAACAGAAAACGACATTACCAATTTCACGAAAATGGCACAACTTTTGAAATGACAAGGCAAGATTGACTGCCTTTAAAGTTAACCGATGAAGATGATAGAATGCAGAAAACGTACATACCACCGATGTAATTTGGCCTTCAATAAAATTTCATTTATGCCGATATTTGTTACAGGCAAAGGAAAACATTGAAGCCAAGTGGCAAATGTTCACGAATCAAAACGGTTGACATTACCGAGCCCCCTCGTCAAAAGCGGCCAGTTGGACCATTTATTTTTTACAGGTCCGATCTGCGTCCTTCAAAGCGGCTCACAGTATGAATCCCTCTCGTCGTAAACTACCGATGATTTTTGCATAATTGTGCATTACATATTTGGTACTCATAGTTTGCGCTTGTGCAAATTTCATTTTGTACTCACAAGAAATTAAGATTTTAGAGACCAAAAATAAGGGCCAAAATAATTTCTTACAAACCTAATTGTTGTTGCAGAAATCATGTGGTTATTATATTTTTAGCAACGAAAATTGGACATTACTGATGCATTATTATGTAGTTAGGACCAAATTTGTTTGTGTCAACAATTGGTTCGTAAATGTCAATGGTTGCGATTTATGTACATAAATGTATATATATCCATCCATATCTAACATATACTTACACCGAAATTCACAATGGTGTCAGCCAGCAACAATTCAAGGAAAGACGAGAAGCAGACAACCCCGGACCGAAAATGGTTAGTGTGCAGACATGTACTAAGTAGAATACAGTGATGGAAACACGTGACTGCTGTGATAGCAAAGTATGGACTTCTATTCCATGCACACACCAGTCATGTGCTTCTATTGTGTCGCATTCAGCGATTTCTAGCAGTCATAGACGCCATATTGCATATTCTTATAAACTCTGATTATTTGTAAAAGTCCATATCCGTTTTTATTTCAAATGTGTGCTCAATAGTAATTTGTATGTGCAATCATATGTAAATACCACAAAATGTGCACACATTGCGAGTGATACAACTTATGGTGACAATTATTTCGGACTTACAGTTCTTATTTGTCCTGTGTGTGCGTCACGTTGGTGTAACACTTACAGAGCTGAAAAGATATTGGGGAAAGGTAGAAAGAACTCCCCTATGATGAGAAGAAGAGGTTTCAGGACATGGCTAAGGCAAGTGCCAAGGAACTGGGCGAAGAAGTTGCAAAGAAATCTGCAAAGGTACTTACGTACTTAATGTTTTCGTAACTGCATTTGGGGAGGACCTGCTATCGACACAATGTTGGTTAAATTTTTGTATTAATGTTCACGTTAATAACATTGCAGAGTAAAATGCAAGTCCGCATATCATTGAAGGCAATTGTTGATATCATGAACCGGTGTAACGAAGCACAAAAGCAAACAGTCATTGGTATTGGGTTCGGTGGCCTCCTCGGGTTAAAGTGTACCCGTATAGATCACAACTTGTGCCAATGGTTGGTACAGAACTTCGATCCAAACACGTGTTCATTGACTGTTCATGGCCGTCACCCGAGGCTCACTTGTGAGGAAGTGCATGTCTTATTGGGTATACAGTCAGAAGGCAATAACGTGCAGTTCACTGGTTCAATAGATGCATATCCCAATATCTACGAAGAGGTTAGAGCTGTTAAGGGAATCATTCCTTTGAACCAGTTGAGAGTTTATCTGACTGAGAGTGATGGTGTGAACGATGGGTTTCAGCGGAAGTTTGCGCTGTACGTGTTGGGGGTCATGCTGTGTCCTACCACAATGATCGCCTTGAGCCTGTCGTTCGTTCATGCCCTGAAGGACGTAACCGGTATGTAGGCGTGTAATTGGGCAAAGTTGACACTGCAATTCCTTGTCAAAGGTGTTCAGAAGTATAAGATGAAAGGTTAGCGCGAGGCAACTGGATGTGTTTTCCTTCTAATGGTAACGTAATCGACCGTTGTTTGTTTGTATCATGCCGATTACATATTTCATCCATTGCTGTGCATATGGTTCAATAAAATGACAGTTGTTGCGAAATACAAACTTACCTGTTATTGAACAGCATGACAAATATACTTGTACGGGCCACATTTTTGTAACCAGAAAGAGCTTATCTTTTTAACTGGAAAGCTGCATAAGGATTCTGCCATCAAGACACATAAACACATAGATATGATTGTGTTGTAAGTTGTATGCATTGTTAACGAATACGATTATTTTGCTCGAAACTGTATATTAAATATCTTTTCCCCCTTATAATGCAACTATTTTACTTGGATCGTTTTGCCCCTCCCTGTAAGAGTACGTCGACTACTACACGCTCCATCTCTCGACTAAATGATTGGGGTGATGCCGAAATACGGGAGACGCGACGACGTATGGGAATGAAGCAAATATTGGAGCAACATAAGGTAATCAACCCATTCGTTGTGCACATTTGACAGCATTGCCCCACCTGTGTTATGGAAACAGTGACAGACTGAATTTGTATTCCTATGACTAGGTGACAAGCAGTGACAAACAGTGACCCATTCCTTAGCGTATGCCATATTTTCACTTTGTCCCTCCCTATTTACTCTCAAATACTCGAACTTTTGCGGAAAAAACATAAAGTTTCCATTTGGACAATATTGTAGCCTTACAAATTCAATTTTATTTACTACTTCCGTTATCAAATGAATTTTGGTTAAGCCTTGAAGTCAGATTTTTGGAAAAGCTTGAAGATTTTGGTTTTTTAACCTTGTAAAAAGATCAAAACATTATCGTTCAATTATTGTTAGTTAGTTTGTAATTGAAAGTTTGTCTTTGTTTATCTAAATGGGAAAAGGTCAAGTGGTAAACATGGGATCGACTGTGAAGTGTTTATTGACACCAGATGAGCATCATTTACAACAAATTCTTTGTTCATTTCAGACAGACAGAGTAATTAATTTTTATTAGATATATTTAACATGTAAGTGTGTACACATACGTTGTGTGCAACTTAAGAAAGCAGACCGAAACTTTACAATTCATAGTTGAGATCGATTAACGATTCAGTACATTACCATTTTCATTCATGATTTGAATCCAGATTTGACAACTATGTTAGGTGGAGTTTCATCCAACAATAGAGGAAAGCAACGACATTAATGATGCAATCGACGCACACCATGTCAATAACAAACAGAAACCACAGATTGATGAAGTTCGTTTGAGCAAGGTTGAGTCCGACATCGGTGAACTGAAGGAAACCATGAAGCAAGTGCTTCACAGTAATGCAGAAATAAGGGACATGTTGCTCAATTTCTGAGGGAAGGAAGTTGTTGACAATGCAAAGGTAAGCAAAAGCAATCAGTGCACATGCTTGACACAGTTCACAGAGGTTACTTGAAAATGAAATATCGTAGTAAGTTAATGTATGTGTTTGTGTGATTAGGTGGAGTCGACTGAAAGAAATTGTAACATTAACATATCCTCCAGCATTGGTGAACTCAAAGGAATGCTGAACGAACTGGTTGCAGCTATATTGTTTGGGAAACAACCGTTTAATGAACAGACACATATTGCTAAAATGAAGCAAATGATGTAGCAAGTGCTGGAAGGTTTGTCGAAAACAGCACAATTACCTCTCGCAGAGGAAAAGGGTGTTGACCCTAACGTGGGAGTCGAGTTGCATGACGGCAGCGTGGTCTTCCTAAATTATTATAGTAGCCCAAATGAGGGTAATCTTCAAGATTTACAGGGGGTGGATTGGGAGGACAATAATGTGAATGGAATGTTGTCCAATGAGATAATTGATATGCACGTTGGACAGTTGCGTACCGTCCAAGAAGTCGGGGATACGCACAACAACCGTGGCCTTGCCTTGGAGGAAACATACGCAAGCGAAGAAAGCAAATCTCTTTTGGTTCAGTTTCTGGCCATCAAAAATGTTGCAAAAGAGAGTTTATCTTCCTTTGATGATTTGCAAACCTTGCCACCAATGCGAGGAGAAGCAGACAATGTGCATCCTTCTGCTGGTAAGCTTGCCCAAACATTAGGAGCGGGATAAATTATAACAGGCAGACGAAAGAGAAGAGGAAGAGGAAGAGGTGTTGAAGCCATAGACGTAGGGGATATGCATTCGTGCAACGATAGAAAAATAAGTACTCGACTTACTGCAGAAAAATTCTCAAGTCGCCACATCACTTCACCTTTCGTATGTTTCATTACCAATTGATGCCGAAAGCATTACTGATCATAATTGAACCATTATTTGTGTTGTATTTTAATAGTTGTCATTCTAGTGCAAGTTTGTACTAACAAATGTTGTACAATTGTCTTACAGATTTCGAACAAAGTCCTGTCCAAACTGCACAGGTTGGAGAAGTGGTTCCGTTCAGAGGTTAGACATCGCTTCACCAATTTTAGATGCATAAGAATGTGTTATGTATTTTGTAAATTAATTTTCTAAACAGTGTTCAGTTAGTTAATTGTTTATATTAATAGGAGGAGTTGATGTTACTTGATTGTTTATATTGATAGAAAGACTTGATGACACTGGAGAGCAGAGAGGTTTTATCAGCGGCCGAACACAAAGTTGTTGACTCTGTACTTGACGATAGAAAAAATGAAAGGTACGGATGAGTTTAGTACTCGCAATTAACCTGTTCCATAGTACTTGTGAAATAAGTTTGAATTCCACAATTTTCATTTGTTGTGCTATGTTTATTTGATTTTTGTAGCTATCAGTTCTTTATTTTTTCATTCTGTATGATTTTGATGGGTTTATGATGGGTTTATCCATGTCGTATGTAGGATTTTCTTTGAATTTAATGCAGTGGCCTACGGAAAGATCACTGGCTAAATTTCCTATCTGAAGTTTTCTTCTCTTGGTCTTATCCTGCCCACATGTAACTATTGGGAAAATTGCAAATCACTGATATTTTCACAAAATATTTTCAAATTCATGGAAAACTTTATAATTTTAATTATGAAACTTAATAAAGTTTACCAATGATTTGCAAATTTTTTTGAAAACTTGTACTGAAGTGCAATTTTCCCTAGCTATTTTCTTCTAGTCTTCTTACATTTTCCATTTTGATCATTTTGGGATATTGTTGGCTCCAGTTTGTAAAATACATGTGTTTTTTTTTTTTTTAAACTTGCTCACCTGTAAATGACCATTTAAATTTTCACATATTATTTTAGCAAATACTATTGGACATGTCATAAGTTGTAATATCTAAAACTTTTTCTTTTAATTTTGTTTTTTAAAAACTTAAAACTAATCTTAATTGGATTGGAGAGTAGTAGAATCAGGAATATCTGCCATAATTCTATAACAGAAAAAACTAATCTTATGTTGTAGAGTTAAGCCAGATACGTTTAAGTTTTACTAGGCTGTAGGTTGCTTCTTACTGGTTCATGTATACGTTTAATGTAGGGACATTGTCGTGTCTATGAATCTTCATGAAATGCCTTGCGAATGTGCTACGCGACATGATATGCGCACGCTTAAACTAGGGGCATGGCTATTCGACACTGTAAGTCGTGGCATCTGACAATGTTATTTACACTATATTTGCATGATGGACATTTCCATGTAGGGACATTGTTATTTCGTATTACATTTAAACAAATTGCAAACCTTATTTCGCAAGTTGCCTCGTCTGTTACAATCTTCCAGCCAATCAACTTGGTTGCGGTTCAATTGACTAACGAACAATGGCAAGTACACAAAGACGGGAGGCATACTGCCTGGTTCTTTCCAGTATATCTGTCGGTAAGTAAGTGTTTTAGGTCGGTTGTGTATTGTAGAAGACATATTTTCAAAAAACTTTAGCTGATTGAACTTTACACACCAAACATGCAGACTTTGATACTAAATCAAAAAACTCAACCTCTGAACCATAAAAATATCGTCAAATCATATTTTGGACATGACAGATATACTGGGGTGCTTGATGCATGTCAGAAGGTAATACGAATGTCCATCCCATTGAAGCAAGTAGATTTAATATGAACGTCGGTACTATGAATGTCGATCCCATTTACATGAATGTCAATGTAAATATGAAAGTGCGTACATGTTCGCATGCCCTCTAAATAATGTCTTCACTTGTGTTTATGTGTAGATTTACATGTCTTTCAATTATAGAGGAGTACATTGGTTGTGCCTAAAAATAGATATGGTAGACCGTGTGGCGTACCTATTTGACTCATTGGTATCTGCCACACTGGACACCAATAAGCTGAACGCGGCAAAAATGTTGGTATGTCGTGCTGAATTTCACAAATCTACTTCCACACTGTCACATCCTTCACATAAACTAACCGTCTCATTCTGCAACAGGTTCAAACAATGCATGCCTTACTGCAACTACAGTTTGGAAATGAATATGCTGTAGACGTGCGTACCTTTGACGTCCGCATGTTAAACGAGTAATCCACAAACCCTGCGTCACATTGACTTGACTCCTGAATCACTCATTTAACGAACCTGCTTATATTTACGAGAAACTGAATGTTATATTTCATTTGTAGCACTTTCGACTGTGGGATGTTTGTGATCAAGTACATGCAACGGCCTGATATACCCAACGGTCCACACAAGGTACATTCTACCGCTTCATTTCCAATTGCGAAATAAATCCATTTATTTCCTATCGCTGTAACTGTACCTGATTTGTGTTATTCGCTTTCTCTACATAGTTTCATCCTTCTGTGCGTCGGAAGTTGGTGCTTGACTTCGTTATGGATGTGAATAATTCAAAGATCGGCGAGTATTCTTCGTGCATATGATTGATTGCAATTACAACAAATAGGGCAACGATTTTATCATAGCCTGCCAGTATGAGAGTAATTTTGATGCCCAACCACAACTAGATTACTACATCAGCTTGTCGTGACAACTTTTTAGGTCGCAGCTGTGATAATACTAATTTCCCACGCGTATTGATTGTACACATAATTCCAATGTTTGGGACTGGAACAAACAAGGGAAAGTAGTAATGTTTGTTTGCTTTTATTGTGGCCTGTAAGTAATGTGATACACATAATTCCAATGTTATGGGTACAGAACAAACAATGCAATGTGATATTTGCCCAAATGAATATGGTAATGTTTGTCCAATGCAATGTGATATTTGTCCAACAAACAATGCAAGTTGAAAGTAGTAATGTTTGTTCGCTTTTACCACATGAATTATGTTTGTTCGATTTTTTTGAATGCCATAATTTTGTCCAAAACAAAGCAAAAAAAATCCCACAGAACAAACAAATAGCAGTGACTATAATGCACCAATAGGGATCCACCTGTCCACAGGAATTCATGTGGTAAACAAATTGTTGTAATTCTCCTATCGAACCACCTTACTATTATGTTTCCAACTATCCTTGCACATTGTGGACTTCACATCTTCAGGTCAACCTCTGTATTCTGCCAATGACCGTTTCTACAATCCACCCAGTTAGTCCATGCAATATCCTTGTAACTGCTGCACCATGTGGGCCCTCACGTGCAATTAAACTAAACCCCTTTCATATGTGTAACTGATGGACTCTGACGCTGACTTTCGCACACGTCATGTTGTGGTTGATCCACGTGTGAACAGGCACAAACAAGTACAAATTTTAAACTGCAAACATGCCACAAATTTTGAACTGCAAACAATGTTATGTTGCATACTGCCTGGTTGTTTCCAGTATATCGGTCGGTAAGTAAGTGTTTTACGTCAGTTGTGTATTGTAGATGACATATTTTCAAAAATATTTCGCTGACTGACTTCACACACTAAACATGCAGACTTTGATACTAAACAAAAACTACTAAACATGTGTACATGACATATATACTGGTGTGAAGAAGTATGACATCCTTTACATAAACGAATCTTTGGAAGGGAAACCACATAGGAGATATATAAACGGAAGATATGTGAAGAAGTTTTATCCAACCATGTGGGAAACTTTGAAGGGGAGTTAATTACTTCATAACAATGTACAAACAGAGAAAAAAAAAAAAAAAAACCATACAAACCATTAAAAAACAGAGTATTGATATTCATTTTTTTTTTGATCGGCAAAAGACAAAACTTTATTGATGAAAAAGCACATACAAGGTGTGAATGATACATCAATAAAGAGGAGGTTGGAGCTAAAAAAGCTCCAACCTCCTAGTTGGTAAGAGACCAACGAAGAGAAACAAAACCAGAAGAAAAAAAATAAGAATGTAACTCTAAGCCCATCCTCACAAAAATGCATAACAGGGCAACCAGATGAAACTCCAAAGCAGCATGAGCAAACTTCAGACCATATAGCCAAGCTTCAGACCAAGAGCACAATGCAGCCACAAAAACCATGGCCAACTTCAGACCATGAACAAGATATCAACAACCACACAACCAAAACAAGCACACAGAGGTGAAACAGCAGACCAAATATGCTACTTAGCAGCAACCACCAAAAGATATACAGCAGCAGTTTGGATTTGAATTTGCAGTTAACATCACAAATCTGCAGTTTACAGCAGCAGTTTGAACCATTGACAGCAGCTCCAGATCAGTGAATTGCTGTTTGACCTCCAGACAGGAGCCCAACAACACCAGAGCTGTAGCAGAGAAGAACCATAACATGCATTGCAGCCCTACAACTTAAGCTACACAATCCAGATCCTGCACTTCTGCACTGAATGGATATAACCAAACCAGGAAATCACCTAAAAACATACTGCTGCATCACACTACCAAGTATCACCCCATTTGAGTCTGAATTCACACAAATCACAGCAGACACCAACTAGGAGCCTGAGCCATTAGACCTGATCCAAACCTCATAGCAGCAGCCACCATTCAGACTTGAGCCTGATCCTGCAACCTCCAAAACTAAAAATAAACTACAGTAGCAGACCAACAATTGCAACAAGGCCAGCAGCAGACCTCCAATAACTTTCCTCAATCTAGCAGCAAGCCTCCAATACAGCACACCAAAACATCATTCCAACAATTGCAAAAAGGCCAATATACAGCAATAGACTTAAGCCTATTCCTTAATCCCATATAGCAGCAGCAGAGTACATATATGGTAGAGCAGAGTTGAAGCACAGCAGAGCAGCAACCAGAAATGAGCATGCTTGACAGCATAAACTAAGGCAGAGCAACAACCCAAAAATAAGGCAAAGCATAACAAAATTGAAGCACAACAGAGCAAAATTAGCCACCAAGAAGATCTGCTAATACCAGGTATACACCCACTTCCCTTGCTTCCATCAACATACCACAGATTGACCAAAATCCTGCACCCTTGCAGCAAAAAACACCAAACACCACCCCCTCAATCAGACTTTGATCCTATCCAAATTATTAACAATGTCCTTCACTGAATACTGTAGGCCTCTATAACTTTGCTTACACCAAAGTGCAACCCTCACTTTCACCATCTCAGCCAATTTAGGCCCATCAACAATCTTATCATTAAAAAGGCAATCATTCCTAGGATTTGGGGAAGAGAATGGCTAGAACACCCCATTCTGATTGAGCATCTGCCAGCATGGCTTGGGCTTGGTCCAACTCAGCTTTAGTTGTCTGAATTGATGTAGAACGATGTCTAATTTGGGAGAGCATCATCCTTGCTTTTTGATTAAGCTGGTCATGTTGCTGTTGTAGATGAGCCTTTCTTTGCCGGACAGAGGCAAGTTCTGCCATGAGTTTGGTTTCCTCAAGTTCAAGTGCTGAGTGTTGCTCAAGAATGGCTGCAGAGGTTTGCTGGTTGAGTTTGAGTGAAGTAGATATGGTGTGGGCTTCGTTTAGGAAATCTTTTTTGGTTTGAATATCCTTCGAGCAAGTCTGAACCATCTCTAAAAGGGTTGGCCATTTCGTGATGATCTTGGCCAATTGCTTTAGTTGAATGGGGTTGAAAGGATTAGGGGAGAGGTTTAGAACAACAAAAGTCAGGCCAAGGTTTCATCAGATTTGTGGAGAATGATTTCTTCAATTGGGGTGTTAATGAGGTTGATGAAGGTGGTTAAGGTTTGTTGAGTTTCAGCATGAAAGAGATGTAGCCTTTGAGGCAATGGAGATATTTCGTCTAGATGTTGTTGAAGAATAGAAAGTTCGGCCCACATATCCTGACATGGAATGATGGCCTGTGAACATTAATAGTTTGGTGAGAATATATGCTTGTAAGTAATAAAGAGTAAATAGGATGAGGTTGGAAATGGTAGTACTTGTCTTAATAACGTGCGCGCAGATGGTTGGCCTTGTTCGGCTGTGGTTGTGGCAGCATGAGGAGTTGTTTCGGGTACTGATGAAATGGCAGCATCAGCGCCTTCAGGCTCTTTTTATGGTTCTGCTAATAGGGGAAAGTCATGAAGACCTTCAAGTTCTTTCTCAAACATTGGTCGTGGAGATGAGTTGTGTATTATGTCCATCCCTGTAAATTGGAGAACAATACCAGTTACTTGAAGAAAAGTTTTTTTTTTTTTTCAAACGAACAGTCACATTTGTATTTCTATTTACCTTGGTTGTTGTGAACTTCTGGTTGAGGGGATTTTGTATTGTCATCTGTTGGAGAGGATTTGCTGTTGATTGAAATGTCAAAATCAATCCTCTCTGATTCTTTGTTTGAAGTTTGGGAATTGGAGGGATTGGATGGTGATGGTTGAGGGCTAAAGACAGAAGGGACAATAATAGGCTCAGTGCCCGCTGGGTAATTAACCTTCATCGGGACAGCCCCAACTGTGACATCCTTGAGAGCAATAGGAGGAGGTTCTAGCTGTGTAGGATTGTGTGATGCAGATTGTGTAGATTGCTGTGGCGAAGACTGTGAAGGAGGTTGTAAGGAAGTTTGTTGAGATGCTTGAGGTGGTGGTGGAGTTGGTTCTACAGTGGGTTCTCTGGGTACATTGGTGATGGGACTAGGAATTGGATCAATGTGTTGAGGAGAAGTGGAAGGATGTTGTGATGCAGATTGTGTAAATTGCTATGGCGAAGACTGTGAAGCAGGTTGTAAGGAAGTTTGTTGAGATACTTCAGGTGGTGGTGGAGTTGGTTGTACAGTGGGTTCTCTGGGTACATTACTGATGGGACTGAGAATTGGATGAATGTGTTGAGGAGAAGTGGAAGGATCCTCATCATCAACAGCAGTAATGAGTAATCTTCTTCTTTTTCTCTGCACAAAAGTAAGTGATTAGTCGGGCGTGAATGGAAATTGAGATGATGTAAATATGTAAAGTGAAGGCATACTTGGTAGAGCTGCCTTGAAGGATTTGATGTTGTTTGGCCAACCATTTGGCTGAGAGGGATATCCCAATCACTTAGCTCTGTACTTAGAGCAGGAGCAGTGGAAGGCTCTTCCCTCTTCTTCGCCGTGACCTCTGTCTCGGCAGGGGTACGGGTGGTAGTTCCTCTCTGTGCTTGTGTCTGTGAGGGTGCGAAAGAGTCTGCCATTAATTTCAGAACTGAGGGGGTGTTTGTCTGAGTAGTTGGATCCATTGGAGCCTTGCCTTTATGTTGGTCCCTAACCAATGGTTCAGCAGCAGGCCTAATTTTGGCTGTCAAAGGTCAAACAAGTTAGTGTTGTAGAGAAAAAAAAATAAAAATGCATGACACAGTCAGGGATATGAAGTATATGAAGGAAGGATACCTGTAGCCTTAAGCTTGGAAGGCGAGGATATGGGGCTCTGATTATGAATACAAGTATCGTGAAGGCAGGTTTCAAGTGGCTTGCAGAAAATAATGGCAGTCATAGGTCCCCACCAATGGTCAAAAGCAGTGGAGCAGTCCGAAGCATGTTTGAAGAAGAAGGGGCCAAAATCTTGAAAAAGTTTGGTGTTCTCTATCAGAATGGATTCAGCTTGCCTAGGATCTTTGAAGTAGATTCTGGACCCAATCTCCTTATGGATAGTTGGGTGGAAATAAGGATAAGGGATACCCTGGGAAAGACCTAATTGCCTAGACCATTGATTGGGACAGTATGTCTCAAAACTACAGTTGGACATCTTGGTGGAGGATATGGAACAGCCAACCAAGACATGTCTAGAGGTGAGAATGTGTCTTCAAGTCTCATTTTGTTCTTGGACTTGCTCATTGTGTAAATTAGAAGGGTCTGTGAAGAGGAAACGAAGTCTACTGGAGGAGAATTGAAAGTTTTGAAATGGCATGTACAAGTTGGAGGGTCACTTCGAAGGAAGGTTGTAAAACATGGTAAGATGATTTCTGAAAGTGAAGATGGGTTGGCTGTTATAAGTGAGCAATTGCTGAGCATAGGAGTGGAAAATTGGTTTCAAGGTGTTAACTGGTGGGGGTCGTGCCTCAGGGAAATAGGCATACAACCAGGCCTGGAAGAGCTAGAAGGGCCACCACAGTTGCCAGAAATCTTCTTGTCGACAAAGGAAATAGGGCCTTGTAAAAGGTGGCAAGAAGATAAGGGGCTAAAGCCATAAGTTGGCCATCTTGCATACACAAGGCAAGGGGGAGGTATTCCTTCGTGATCTTGTACCCAGGGACACAAAAAACAAACTCACAAAGCCAAAGTAAGTAAAAAGCAGTTTTTTCTTTGTCCTGGACAGGGGAACCAGGCTCGCATTTGTATTTTTTGGCAAAATCTGCATAGCACATGTCAGTGTTTAAAGTAAAGGTCACTTTTGGAGGCTCAAGGAGAACATGAATTGAATTGCCCAAGATTGGGAGACTAGTCAAGTGAGCTACATCTAAGATGGTAGGGGAAATCATACCAAAATTGAGGAGTAGGGAGTTACAAGATTGCAACCAAAAGCATGCAGCAGCAGTAATCAACTCTTTGTCGATGTCATAATTTTTAGTCGACAATCTAATTGCTTCGCGAATGCCCTGGTGCTTCCATACTTCAGCGTCGTGACCTTCAATTCTCCTGGCCCAGCTTCGCCAAACAGAGTCTGGTGACCTCCACGATCTGAGTGGGTTTTTGCTGACATTCCAGTTAGTCCACTTAAGTCCAGGTTGGTTGAGAAGAAGGTTCTCACCATTACCAAGGGGATAGTATGGAGCTAGCTCATTTGGAAAGTAAGACGCGAAGGTAGGGCCTAGAGTAGCCTTAGCGACAGAGCTTGTGCTGGCCAATAGTGTTGCACCAAATTTTAGAGGAGCGATACGTGCTCTGATAGGGTCTGGGAAGCGGAGTAGGTCTTCATTGTTCTCCTCAGATGGAGATGGTTGAGATTTTTTCGGTACCATGGCTTAGGGTTTTGTGGTGCTCTGGTTTTGAACGGCAATGCTTGAGAAGAAGGAGTACAGTCTGGGGAGTTCGAATTAGAGGGAAATGAAGTGGTTTGAAGTTGAAAAGGTGGGTCTTTTATAGCTTATAATGGGGCCAGTATATTTAAATGCTCTTATATTGGGCTGTAGTTTATGTTTGTTTTGGGCCCGTATTAAGAAATTTGTTATTGGGCCCAAACATTGGCCCCCTTGTTGAAGTTAAATACCATATGACTTGGACCCCCACAAGGGGCACCCCCATGACCCCCTCTCTCTCTAATTGACCAGTTTTTTATTTTTTATTTTTTTTCCTTCTCCTCCAGTCACCAACCCCCACGTGTATGTGTGGGGGGAGGGGGGTGGGTGGGGTGGTGGTGCAGGTGGTGATTGGAGGGGGTCTCAATCACTTCCGTAAGGTTAATTCATATGATATTTAACTTGAACAAGGGGGCCATTGTTTGTACCAAGTTTTGCCAGTCTTTGTCGACAGATAGTCCACTTAATCGAGGACATGTGGCCAAGTCTGAAGGAATGTCCACCACTTGAAAGTGGGCTCTCTGCATGTGGGTCACCTAGAAGTGATGGAGGAAGTTTTTAGCACCAGTCATGGAGTTAGTGGGCACACTTTCAGGAGGAAGCATGAGACAAAGCAGGAGCATTGCTCTGTCGACAGAAGTTTCAAACAGTTGGTGGCCATGAAATAAACACAAGAAAAGGGAGATCGACAGATAGAAGTGGAGGTTTAGTATACTTGGAAAGCCTAGAAGGGAGATCGCTGGTTTCTATATTCGTATACTGTTTTTGTGGCCCATCATTGCATGATCCCACATGTCTACACCATAACTGCCACTGTAACTGCCCCTTGACTTTGAATCTTCAAGTCCCCTCTGCCAAATATTGACTCTTCCCTATTGACCTTCCTTTTCACTATTGTGGGGCATGTCCCTCATCATTATGAGTTAGTGGGCACATTTTTAGGAGGAAGCATGAGACAAAGCAGGAGCCTTGCTCTGTCGACTGAAGTTTCAAACAGTTGGTAGCCAGGAAATAAACATAAGAAAAGGGAGATCGACAGATAGAAGTGGAGGTTTAGTATACTTGGAAAGCCAAGAAGGGAGATCGTTGGTTTCTATATCCGTATACTATTTTTGTGGCCCACCATTGCATGATCCCACACGTCTACACATAACTGCCACTGTAACTGCCCCCTGACTTCGAATCTTCAAGTCCACTCTGCCAAATATTGACTCTTCCCTGTCGACCTTCCTTTTTACCATTGTGGGGAATGTCCCTTATCATTATGAGACAAAAATCGACAGAATATTGTCCACTAAACACTTGGCCAATCACTGTTACTGCCTCTGACTTTGAATCATCAAACTCTGCCAAATATTGAATTTTCCTTGTAATTTAATCAAAATATATTCAATGTCAATAAACTTGAAAATATGTTTGAAATAACCTTTTTCTGTATTGTAATGACTTAAACACAATTGTTATCCTACATTTTACATAACCAAAATACACAACTTATTTATATCAAAAACAAAATATACATCTCGGGTTTATAATAAAAAAAAAAAAAATTTTTTTTATTATAAAAGTTCACTCATATTTTCAGCTAAATTATGATTGGTTATTTTAAAAAAATTACTCTTTGCACCTATTTTTCCGACATCCTGCCAACAGCTGCTCCATTCAATTGAGGACACATTACAAGTCCACCTGAAGACAAGGGTTATCAACTAACATTGAATCTTGCATGCCACTTGACTTACACGTTGGAGCAGTTACTGGCAGTGCTCATGGATTTAGTGGCCAGCCTCCAAGAGGAAGCATGAACGAATTGGGAGTCTGTATCTGTCGAGGAAAGGCTAAAAGGACTTGGGCACAGGTGGCAACTTCAATTATATGCACTTCGACAGGTACAAGTGAAGGTTTTATGTGGTTTCAAGACACGGAAATGACCGTGCAGTTACAGAAGTTGCACAGAAGCAGTTGCAAAATCGGTAGATCATGGGGTCATGGGAAATAATAGCTATAAAGGGCTGAATGTTTGCAGAGAGAGAGGACAACAACTTACTTTCTACATTGTAACTTCTGAGTTTTTCCCTTCTACTTCCTACTTTGTTACAAACAACACAACAACACAACAACTTACTTTATACTTTCTACTTTCTACTTTGTTACCATCAGTTCATCGAAAAAAGTCTTCATCATTTTTAGGCATTCGAACCAATACCACAATTGCTTGATTTTCTTCTTTAACTTGTCAACTTTAAATTACTTCTTTGTTGCTGTCGATATAGGTCCACCATAATTTTACTAACAATAAACCCATCACTTTCATAGTTAACATGAAATAATTTCACAACTCCTGTTCGTAACTCATAATTCATATAGCAATCGGCATGGAGATAAAGTAACGAGTTCGTTGGGTTACTTTCTCCAAGTAACACCCAAAATTAATTGCCACTTGGATTATATACAAAATGCATGTGCTGGTATGTAATTTTGCAAACCCACATGGACAAAATTTGTATTTTACTCGAAATATAATACTAATTTACCGAAACAAGTCATAACAAATCAATACGAAGCCAAACACATCGTTAGTTGATAAACCACACCGCAAAAAACCCTTCAGTTAGATCCAACCAAATATGGAACAAAAACAAGCAACCCGCAATAGGAATCTTGGAATATAAACATAAGCCAATTTCCCACCCAAAACAATACACAGACAACCCATATATATCTCACCTTCAATTAGTTTTCAAAATGACAAGTCACTACAAACACAAATGACAACATCACTCTAAACAATATGAGAAATTTACAACTCCTAGCCTTGTACATAAGTAACGTTATGCCATTTCCTGGCATTGTACGTAACCAATTATTTACACGTTACGTACAGCAATCCGTGCAAAATGAAAACTACATACATTATTTACATGTGTTTTCAATAGCTAGTACTGTTTACCTAATAAATTAAGGGAATAAGTATATCATACAAATTATACAATTACCTGATTCACCTCATCAATTGTGGTCGAATCATTTTTGCACACTGCTGCTTCAACACTATCGTATTGGCCCACAGGCTGCTTGGAATCAGGAGAAGTATCGAAAAATAGTCGCCGTTGCTTAATGTGCGGTGTACTTGGATCCACTAACCCAGTTTTGCAGCGAACTGGCAATGACTCTGCATTGTACTCACGGTCAGTTATGTGGGTTGTATCTGCATCTGAGTTACTACCCACTGTTCGGCTAAACCGAACCTTAGGACACGTTCACTTTGTGTGCCCAATGCATTTGCAATTCCTACATTTTCTTGGTCTTCGATAGTTGGACGAGGCCTGTCCCGGGTTCCCTTTGGTCTTCACAACATCAGGATCTTCTACTCCAAATTGTCGAGGGAATGAATGTTTCCCTTTGTCTCCATTCCCATCGTTCAGATTCCTCTCATATAACTCCTTCATCCGGCTCGTCATCGGAAAACATGCATCCCTAGCCTCTTTGAAACCTTCCATTGATTGCGAGGCATAGAAACACATTTCATTGTAAGAAGAACTCAATATCCTATACCGGGCCGTCTGTGTTGTAGTGCTATCAATTGAGGGTTGAGGCCATTGCTGGCCATCCTTACTTGCAGCCCTTGTCCATCTATGCAGCACGCAAGTTGGGGGAATTTGCATTAAATTTTCGGCTTTCATAACACATATCATGTGACAGCAAGATAGCCCCAACGACTCAAACTTCATGCAAGAACATCTCATTGCAGCATCCACTGGACTGTGTGTTACTATCCATGATCTATCCTTCACTTTGTACTTATGAATATAGTAGCATTTCTGACCATCCGGCAAAGGGAACACGTCCTTGACATTCAACTTCCCCTCTTCTAAGATTTCATCACGGAACATTCTAAATATATTTTGGGTGAATAGCTCAGCTCCATGTCTCTCTATATCTCGCAATGGAGTAATCAATACTAGAAAAGTTTTATTTGTTTCAGCATCATCTCCAGCCTCGTTATACTTTATCCTTGCAAGAGCCCGATCATAGTACCTAACAAATTCATATAGCTTCAATTTGTGTTAAAGGAAGGGATTGAAATAAGCATTCATACACTCCGAGTGCTGAGTGCTCTTCATCTCAGCAAAGAAATGTCCACGCATATATGCCTCAGCCCACATATGACGCTTCTCATATGTCTCCAACACCCAACTGTTGGTTTGAAGTCCAAATTTTTTGACCATTGTCGTCCAGCCATGCTCAAACTTTGTCTCATCCGTTTCCATGTCCATGCACTGCTTGAAAGCATGTGCAAAACCATTTATGTGAACATTTGAAACAGCATTTTTCCCAAGATGCCAATTACATAATCGATGTCTTGCATCTGGAAATACTCTTCTGATTGCCTCTCGCATCGCCTTATCCCCATTTGTCAATACGGACACAGGTGCTTTATTGCCCATCGTCTCCATAAATGTTTCCAAAACCCATGTGTATGTCTCAATTGTCTCATTAGCTAGCAAAACACATGCAAATATCATGGTCCTAAAGTGGCTAGTCACACCAGCCAACATGACAAAAGGTTTCTTGTATGCATTGGTTCTCTAAGTTAAGTCAAATATCAACACATCACCAAACTTTGTGTAGTCGGCCTGCGATTTCAAATCTGCCCAGAATAGATTTTGTAACTTGTTATCGTTACACATATCATACTTGTAAAAAAAACGTGTATCAACATCAAGTTTTGCACATAGGTAAACCAACGCACCCTGCACATCACCATCCTCAACTTCTGCTCTACGTCCGGCTTGAATATGGTTGTGCAGATCCGTACGGATGAAACCAACATTCTCATAAGATCCGGATTAATTTACCATATAGTCCATGATTTGGCTAGTCTTCACACCGACGTTGTGCATAGCCATTGCTTGAGCTTTGTCAGCGCTGTTTAAACTGCGATGTGACCTCAGATACATCACACAGTGTTGTTCCGCCAATTCATGGTTGTGGTCTGCGACGAAGTGAGTCACAACATACTTTCCCTCTTCACCAAAGATCTCGTGATCGCATCAGATGTGAAATTGGGCTTTGCAACCTACTCTTGTTAGTGCCTTGGGAGCTCTACTCTTCTCAGCAACACGGTCCAAGTATTTTGGTAATCTCTGACCTTCCCTTGAACACAACCACAGCCTACTAATGACCTTTCCCTCTTTATTTATGTTAAATCTGGATTTTCGTATACTAAATCCCTTGGCTTTAGCATACGCATTGTAGAAAGCTTCTCCATCTTCAACCGAATCAAATTTCTGTTCCAGAATAGCACGTTCAACATCACCAACCATGTCATTACGATGAGCATCGTCAACCATTTCTTTTTTCACATCGGCTCCGCCATCTTCAACGTTCATGTTGGTTGCTTTTTCATTGCTCGGACCAGTTTCGCAACCATGATAAGGTTCCGTCCGACTTGTATTCATCAAACGAATGTCATCTGCTTCATTTGGAATGTCATAATCATCACCTTCCCTTTTAACTTCCGCTGAGGCCATACTGCACATGACATTAGTACAAACAATTACTTGATGAGCAAAAAATGTTAACACAAACACAAACACAAACACAAACATGACATTTTCACACGGTTTAGTTGTTTGTGCAAACACAAACACTCACTTGAGAAAGAGAAAGGTTAGTTTCCAATGGAGGGGTTTCCGTTTGAGCGAAGCATAGAGCAGTTAAAGTTAGGATGGGGGTTTAGTTGAGGGAAATAGTTGAAGTGAAGAGGCCAGAGAGACAGAGAGGGAAACAGAGAGAGGGAGACAGCTCCATACCTCATATCTAGTTGGAGAGAAGGGCTTACTTTAGCAATGGAACCAATATAGCCTTGTAGTTCCGTTGTTGTTGGAAATCGCCCATTATACTATTCTCTACAGAGCTTCGTCAATAGAACCAACCCAGCAGGGGCTTCTCGCTGTTAATGGAAATCAAGGGTTACACTGACTCAACCTTACACAGAGAAGAGAATAGAGAGAGATAGAGACGAAATACAGAGAGTGAGTGGGATGCAATCATGCAAATACAAGCATTAACCGGTTGCCTCGGTTTCAACTTTTTCACGATTAAACAATTCAATGGTCTTGATCAATTATTTTAATCTAACGGCTAACAATTGGGTTGCATATGGTGTGCAACCTTAAGGGGTTGCACACTTAAACAGAGCCCCTAATTAATTCATAAGAAAACTCTTAAAACTAAATGGATCAACATTCCTTCAAATGAGATTTATAGGTAAATTTTCCCTGATAATAATTTAATGCAAAAACTAGCCTTTAGGATTTATTTGGATTTCAGAAATCACAAATATGGTAATCAAATAACATCATACCAATATATGGAATAAAATCATACATGGAACTCTTACCATACACATCTTTAAAAATGGTATATCATTTTTATTACATTATATATGTTACAATATTTTTTTAAAATAATTTTATATGTATATATAATACAAATAAATTACATTAATTTCTCATAAGATTGTGAGAAAATATATTAAACTGTACAAATTTAGCACATTTATATTAAGTTTCTTATGATTTTAAATGTATACCTATTAATTTTTTTTATCAATAATTCGTTAGTTGTATGGATAAAAAAAAATTTGATATTGTATTATATTGATATTTATATTTTATACTTATTTACTGTAATATTTGTATTAATTCTGTCATTTTAACCTTACTAAATGAGATATAAATATAATTATGTCAAATTGTAAGGGTTTATTTATTTATTTATTTCTAAATCTGAGTATAACATAAATAATTTAATTAAAATTTATATGATAGTATATATTAATTTGGGAAAATATTTGGTTCTTTTTTCAGTTCAAGGGCTTGAAAAATTGGAAGCCCAATATTTCTGATTGGAGTACAGTTTGATCGGCAGACGATAATTCTTCCTTCTAGAAATCTCTCTCCTATCGTATGTTTTCAATTGTTTGATGTTTACCATATATTTTGATATATACCATACAGCAATGCTAGGTATTATAAAAAGTCTTTCATGAAAATGATCATGAAAGATTTGTGACCTTTGGATTACACTTAGAATAAAGCACCATACACTAATCAAGGTAATCTAAAGGTCATAAATCTTTCATGATCATCTTTATGAAAAAATTTTCATGATACCTAACATTTCTCTATACTATATTAGCGTAAAGCTCGTGTTATGTACATTTCTAAATAATGATTTAAAATTTAATTTTAAAATGAATTAAAAATAGGGAAAGTTATCAATAAATCCTAAATGTTGCAATTGTGCTCCATTTAGTCCAAACTTTTTTTCTTTTGATCTATTTGGTCCTTTATAATGCTGAATGGCATAAATACCACTACTTATTAGTCTGACCGGGTGAGTAGGTGATGTTTTAGTGTGGCACACCCTCATGTTTGTGTGTTTCCGAAATTTGTGTTTGACACGTGTCATATTGAGGGTGATTGGTGGGTGCCACATATCAACAAAGTGTACTAAAGCTCTTTATGCTTTTTGCCTTGGAATAATGTATGTCACGTGTCACACAAAATTGTATCACAACCATTGCAAATTGTGCCACACATCAACAAAGTGCACTAAGGTTCTTTATGCTTTTTGCCTTAGAATGATGTATGTCACGTGACACACACACGGAAGGGTATAATACAATTTCAACATTTAGGATTTATTGGTAACTTTTCCCTCTTTATGAGGGTGATCGGTGGGTGCCACACATCAACAAAGTGCACTAAGGCTTTTTATACTTTTTGCCTTGGAATGATGTATGTCACGTGACACACACACGGAATGGTATAATTGACCACTCAATGTTACCAAAAAAAGGAAATAGGATCAACTGGTAAGATATTTCCCCACTAATAGAACTAATCAGAACAATAGAAATAACTTAGGATCAATTAGTAAAACTGTTTGTGAGATAGGATTTATTGGTATATATCCCTTAAAAATAATTTGGAAAAACTATAAATGAATAAGACTAAGTAAGTTTCAGTCATTACTTAAGCTTTCTATTATTATTTTCCAATTAGTAAAATTAAAAATTAATAAATTTTCATAAATTATTAAAGAACTGCTTTGTGTTAAGTATAATTATATTTTGTCTATAAAATTTTTATAATTATAAGTTGTCATATTAAAGTTTGTTAAATGAAATAACAACACTCTGTTTGGTTTTGAGTTTTTAAAAATTATTTTTTGAGTTTTTAATTCGTATTTTTGTATTTTTAATGATTTTATAAAACATTTTAATCAAATTTTTAAAATTTTTAGATCCTCTTAATCTTAATATACTTAAAAAGTAAGAAAAATTGTACAAATTTTTTTTAAAAAATCACTGAATACAACAAAATTTAGTGAATTTTTTAAAGTTTTTTTCACAAATATTATACTTTTTTAAGCGTATTTAGATTAGATATATCTAAAAAAATTGTGTAAAATATTTAAAAAAATTCACTTAAAACCAAAAAAAAAAATACAAAAAATAAAAAACTGAATTTTATGAAAAATTGACTTAATTTTCTGGGGCATTTCCCTAAATAAGCCAAAATACTAAACCAATTCCCAAACTAAGCCTAGTTTTGAAAGAATTCCCAAAATAGGCTAAATCGTGGTTCACAACCACGATTTCAACATATATACGTCTGTCTCGCGTGAAATTTGGGAAGTCTTAAAATCGTGGTTACAAAACGCGCTTTTGATTAAGAAATCGCGGTTACAAAAGGCGCTTTTAATTAATTTTTTTTCTTCTGAACTCGCTGTTCTAAACCACGCTTTTATCCAAAAAAAAATTTCTTCTGAACTTGCTGTTCTAAACCACATTTTTATGAAAAAAAATTTCTTCTGAACTCGCTGTTTCGAACCACGCTTTTTAGCCAAAAATTTTTCTTCTGAACTCGTGGTTATGAACCACGCTTTTAGCCTAAATTTTTTTTCTTGTGAAAGCGCGGTTCTGAACCACGCTTTTTGGCAAATTTTTTTTTTAGTTTCAATTTAACTGAACTCTGAAGAAGAAATTTTTTCTTTTTGGTTTTTTTTTTTTTTATTTGTTTCTGTTGTCATTGTTTTGGTGATAATGTATTTCAGAATAATTTTTTTGGTTAAAATTGTTTTACTAAAACCGTTCTCATGTTAATTTTTTTTTCTTTTCTTTTGTCTTTATTTTGGGTTAGAATGTGTAATTCAACATCTTTTTTTGGCTTGACTAAAGTAAATTTATTTTGTTTTTTCTTGTGTTGGTTTTGGGTTAGAAGGTAATAATGTAATTCATAAATTTTTTGAGCTTAGCCGTTTTGATGTAAATTTTTATTTTATTTTAATTTTTTTTTGTTTTGGGTTAGAAGGTGTTATTCAGTAATTTGTTTGGGCTTTAATAAAGCCGTTTTCATTTAAATATATATATTTTTTTCTTTTGTCTTTGTTTTGGGTTAGAAGATGATAATGTAATTCATAAATTTATTTTCGCTTTACTAAAGCCATTTTCATGTAAAGTTTTTTATTTTTTATTTTTTTCTCTTGTCTTTGTTTTGGGTTAGAATGTGTTATTCAAAAATTTGTTTTGGCTTTACTAAAGCCGTTTTCATGTAAATAAATATATATATTTTTTCTGTTGTCTTTGTTTTGGGTTAGAAGGTGATAATGTAATTCATAAATTTCTTTTCGCTTTACTAAAGCCGTTTTCATGTAAAGTTTTTTATCTTTTATTTTTTTCTCTTGTCTTTGTTTTGGGTTAGAATGTGTTATTCAGAAATTTGTTTTGGCTTTACTAAAGCCGTTTTCATTTAAATAAATTTTTTTTTTCTGTTGTCTTTGTTTTGGGTTAGAAGGTGATAATGTAATTCATAAATTTCTTTTCGCTTTACTAAAGCCGTTTTCATGTAAAGTTTTTTATTTTTTATTTTTTTCTCTTGTCTTTGTTTTGGATTAGAATGTGTTATTTAGAAATTTGTTTTGGCTTTACTAAAGCCGTTTTCATGTAAATAAATTTTTTTTCCTGTTGTCTTTGTTTTGGGTTAGAAGGTGATAATGTAATTCATAAATTTCTTTTCGTTTTACTAAAGCCGTTTTCATGTAAAGTTTTTTATCTTTTATTTTTTTCTCTTGTCTTTGTTTTGGGTTAGAATGTGTTATTTAGAAATTTGTTTTGGCTTTACTAGAGCCGTTTTCATTTAAATAATTTTTTTTTTTTTTTCTGTTGTCTTTGTTTTGGGGTAGAAGGTGATAATGTAATTCATAAATTTCTTTTCACTTTACTAAAGCCGTTTTCATGTAAAGTTTTTTATTTTTTATTTTTTTTCTCCTGTTTTTGTTTTGGGTTAGAATGTGTTATTCAGAAATTTGTTTTGGCTTTACTAAAGCCGTTTTCATTTAAATAATTTTTTTTTTTCTGTTGTCTTTGTTTTGGGTTAGAAGGTGATAATGTAATTCATAAAACCTTGAGGAAAAAACACATAAGTCTCCCACAAAAATACATAGGTAGTACAGACATAAGTCTTGGACAACAATACATTGTGGACACCATGAACTGAACACACAATACATAGATAAACATAACAATTAGACAGACAAATATTAGCCAGACAATTTGACAAACTCATTACGGAAACACTTACTCTAACACAGACATTACATATTAATGCATGACCTAATATTGCTGAAGTGTAGACATTAACACCTAATTCGTGCTTAAATTGGTAGGTGGCTCAGAGTCTGAATAATCCGAAAGCTCAGCGTCAGAGACAAGCTCAGGATCCTCCATGATACCCTTGATAGCCGCATCATTTGGTTCTGTTTTGTTCTTCTGGGCATCCTTCTTAACTATGTATAGCTGCATATCGCGGGCTAACCTACGGCGCATTTGAGAAATCTTACGTTGTAGTCTTTCACATAGTCGATCAACATTATCAGGATCTTCCTTTTGGATCTCAACAGAACGTGCTTTTGGCACCTTCAATCGATTTTCCCGACATAATCTTTCCATTTGGACTCGCTCTATAAATAGTGCGGGCCACTTTAGAAGTCTAGCATTTGCTAAACCATATCCTGTTTGATTATCTGATGGTTCCTCCATCAAACCACATGGATCTCAATAGTACTTGGGCATGACAAAATGTCGCTTCCCAAACCTATCATGATAAGCACGAGAGGCATCTAACAAAGTAAATGGTGTTTCATCTTCAGCATCGCCACTTCCCCTTCCCCCTCCTCGTCGTGAACTGTCACCCCTTTGCAAGTTCCTACCACCTCTACGATTCTCACTCCCTCCCATGAACCATGTAGCCATGCTAATTTTTTAAAACAATTGAATGATAATTTCGTAGGGCGAAATGAGTTGTAAGGTTGTGTCTTCACCTTTAGTCGTTTATATAGTTGGTTATGAACAGCTTTAGAAAGATGGCCCTGCATGACAATCCCACATATACGAACAAGGTATGAGTTGTCACTAGAATGAAAAACCAAAGAAAAGGAAATATTGTGTACCAAGTCACGTGACTTGACAATCCATCTGCATATACCGACAAAGTAAGGGCATGCTCACTGTAAGGTAAATCAGTGAATTCACTGTTGCCATGTGACTTTCTTAATTGAGAATCCCACATATATAGAGTGACGAAATGAGTTGTCACTGTAATAAAAAAATCGAGAAAACCAAAGCCTATACACCTAGTCACATGACTTGACAATCCATCTGCATATACCGACAAAATAAGGGCATGCTCACTGTAAGGTAAATCAGTGAATTCACTGTTGCCATGTGACTTTCTGAATTGAGAATCCCACATATATTAATAAGAAATGAGTTGTCACTGTAATAAAAAAATCGAGCAAAAAATCGAGAAAACCAAAGCCTATGCACCAAGTCACATGACTTGACAATCCATCTGCATATACCGACAAAATAAGGGCATGCTCACTGTAAGGTAAATCAGTGAATTCACTGTTGCCATGTGACTTTCTGAATTGAGAATCCCACATATATCAAATTGATGTTGAGGTAAATCTGTTTGTGTATAATTAATTGTAAATAGTGATTTTGACAAGCAAATCAAGTAAAACCAATTGGGTTTTAAATTTAGTTCCCCAACTGGACCAACCACTTGGCTTTGAGCTTGTTTGTCCAGCCCCCCAAGTTTAGCTATCTATTAACCCCCATTCGTTACCAGAGTCATCATTTTGACTGGACTTCCAGGAATTGGAAGGCGACTCTTTTTTCTTTCCCGATGGAGATTGAAATTCTTTACGTACAGGATTCCTATTTCACGAGCCCCAGTTGAGGGAAGCTTTTCACGGAGCTACATGTTCTGTTTTATGTGTTGTTCAAGGCGGTTGTTCGTTTGTATGAACTTTATTTAGTTCCCCAACTGGACCAACCACTTGGCTTTGAGCTTGTTTGTCAA
Source organism: Camellia lanceoleosa (assembly GCA_025200525.1). Classification (NCBI taxonomy): domain Eukaryota; kingdom Viridiplantae; phylum Streptophyta; class Magnoliopsida; order Ericales; family Theaceae; genus Camellia; species Camellia lanceoleosa. The sequence continues at coordinate 107,677,508 of CM045764.1, read as the reverse complement.
GCCCTTCAAGTTTAGTTATCTATCAACCCCCTATTCCTTACGAGAGTCATCATTTTGACTGGACTTTCAGGAATTGGAAGGCGACTCTTTCTTCTTTTTTGATGGAGATTGAAATTATTTACATACAGGATCCCTATTTCACGAGCCCCAGTTAAGGGAAGCTTTTCACCGAGCTACCTATTCTGTTTTATGTGTTTTAAGTATTCACATAATTCAACATACATTAATCCATTCATTAATCCAGAACATTCATTAACTCATTGCAATTCAATAAAGAAAGTCATGAACTAATAAATGTGCAGTTATGAATGTAGTTATTTCATAAACTTCAAGTTCATAAAACAAATACTTGAAATACATCCGTACGTTAGATGAACAACAACATTGTCTTACACTCCAGTAACGAAGATATGAGACAACATACAAACATATATGAAAGATAAATGTGTTTGATTTCTCATTCCTCATCTGACATGTAGTAGTCGGAGAGATATTTTTCATTGTTTAAGACATTATTTCGCTCAATCATTGTCAAATCTCTGTTGCTTGCTTCTGCTATTTCGGTGGCTAGCTGAAGCATGAAATGTCGACATCTCCGCATCAACAATATTGTTCTCCTTCTTAATTCCGCTAATTGCTTTTTCATAGTCACTCACATCTCGTCTAGCCATGGTCAATGAACGACGATGAGGTACTAGTGCCCCAAAGTTACGTAGATCATTAAACAATCCTTCTTGCTCCGTTACCCTGAATGCCCATTCTGCTCGGATACCAGCATAATAATCCTTCGGACTCGAGTACTTTTCGCTCTTGTAGTCATAAGTAAATGGAGGTAGCAGCCACACTTTCGGATTTCTTTGCTGGCGTGAACTTCCAGCACCTCGTGAAGACATTGTTCATAAAATAAACAAACAAATAATAATAGTAATTGTAGATATATTACTATTGTTATGACTTGAACAAACATCATACTGGGGGTGTCGCTATTTATAGACATCATATTGAGGGTTAACTAGAGATGAAAGAGTGACGATAATGCATGTTGGGGCACTATGGAAGAAGTGATACCCGTGATATTATTTTTTAGCTTTTCATTTCAAGCAATCCTGAGTACCCGTGACTTTGTGTACCTGTGATGTAGTCACGGACGTGGTTGTCAGATAAAATCATAATTGTAGGCCAGAGGATGACAATGCAATCCCTTCATATTGGAGCAGTGAGTTGTCAAATAAAACAACATGCAGTGAGTTGTCACATCGCCACATGAAACTATTTTTTCATGCTTACTTTTTTAATACAGTAAGTAGTCACTTGGAATTGACGATTTCAGTACAAATTGGTGTTTTCAACAAATTATAAATGAAATTAAATGCTTAAATTTTCTTTGTTTTAAAGTAATATTATTCATAAACAACCTATATTTTATCTTATTTTCACTTAACGAACTTCACAAATGGAGCAATCCTCTGCAGATTTTACAAAGACTATACCAAGTCTAAAACCTTGTCCTCTTTAGCTGATTCTCAATCACACTTAAAGAGTCAAGAAACCTGTACCACACTCTTACAATCTTTGAATGATAGGTTTTGCTTTCACAAAAAGCTTGAAATGAAACTCTCTCAAGAAATATTACAAAGATTGAAGCTCTAAGTTTATATGAGGAAAAATAAAATTTTCACGGGTATATATGCTTAAAGCTAAAGCTCCTTGAAATTTTTGAAGGGAAAACAAAAATTAGATGAAGAACATTTCAGAGAATAGAGAAAGATGAGAGTGATGATTGATCAGAGAATGTTTTCTTGCTTGTGTTGTTGCTTGTCTTTTTTTTTTGTTCAACAGAAGCTCTGCTTTTTATTAAGGAGAAGATCATCGACTGTTGTCTATTGCGTGTGTTAGAAAGATTGAGTAAGATTTTGGTTAAATCTACTCTACTCTAATTTGCATTCCCCATGAATGATTAGATCTTGAAGCAATTGAAGGATGGGTCTGATTGATGTCCACCCGAACGTCCGGCCTCCTTTGAATTTGACTGCTTTATCACGCTATGTCAATTTGTTTAGGTGTCAAGTTTTGGGCTGAAATTAACACCTGATTAAGCATATTTTTACATTTCAAAAATATGATTAGGAAAGAAAATATAATGGTATATATCATAAGATTTCAATATATTTTTCTCTTCCAAATAAATCAGAAATAGAATCAATTAAATCATCAAAATAAATAAGTCTAACAATCTCTCCCTTTTTTATGATGGCACACCATGATGTTTTGATTTGTATGGGAGTAAGAAAAGCTCCCCCTCAAGTCATGCTCCCCCCTAAATGATCGCTTATACTAGATATACAAGTTAGCACATTTGCAATAAATATGATTTTAATCAAAGGCATGATATGAGACTAAGTTACCAAACAATAAATATTCTTTCCAAACTAATATAACAATTTTCCAAAAAAAACATCATTATTATAAAAAGAAGTTTTTCTTCACCAGTTTGAAACAAAACATCACAATTTCTCTCCCAGTGACATTACCAAAAAAAAATAAATAGAAATCACTGCTCATAATCTGGAGGAGGAGGAGGGAAGTGATAGTGATAGATGACATGAACGTGGGCCTCAAATTGCTAGAGGATGAGGGAAGTGTTGAGGGCACCAAATTGCTGAATCATTTGTTATTCCTATGCAAGGCATTGATTGTAGTGGTCTTGTTCCATAGCTAAAAAATTCGTCCAATAAGCAGGAGGTGGTTGGTGGGGTGGTGGCATGGCAACTGGAGGATGATCTTGAGGATCCTCTATGGGAATGTTAGGAGCAGCCATACTTCCTAGTAGGACATCATTTCCTCCAGCACAGTTGATGGTGTATTCACTGATATTGGAGGCAATAGATGATTCGGGCTCTTTGGAAAATTTGACTTTGAAGTGTTTGAAGAGCTTTGTCAATAAGGCGCCAAAAGCTAAGGATTTGTCACGCGAAGAAGAAATAAGGGCCATTTCTCGCATGATGATGTAGCACAGATCAAGAGGGTACACAATCTCAAAACAATAAAGTAGATAGGCATTATAAGTAGGAACAACATCATAATGACTAACTTTAGGAGCGACATTTTCTAGTAAAAAGCGGTGGAGAATGTGAAGATGGTGTTTAAAGTGCTTGGCTTGAAGGTTGGATCTGGTGGTTTTGCTAAGACAAATGGTTGAATAAACTTCAGTTATATTACCCACAATTTGAGCCATTTGGGTCTCGGCTTAGAAATAGATTTGGTGAGGACAAGTGTCAACATTAAGAATAGTGGCCAAAGTGGGAACAATAAACTCAACAAAGGTTCCTTTCACATAGGAGTTAATGGTGTAATCTTCCGCGTCGACATTAGAAAAGTGAAGGTGCACATAAAATAAGATGAGAAGACGAGGATATACCTTTTTCGACAAATTTACCAAGTTTTGCCAGCCCATTGCTTCAAGTTTAGTCATTAAGAGAGCATCATACTGTGAGGTAAGATTAACTCGATGGCTTGTAATAATGGAGCGGGATGACATGGCGGCAAATGCTTGATCTTGGAGGGCTGTGAGGAAGTCAGTAGTTGGATATTGACGTGTTGGATGTGAAGACTGACCTTCCTCTCTGGCTCGAGGCTTCTTAGTGCAAGGAGCTATAACTGTGTGAAAATAAAACAGAATAATCTTTTGACAAGGGTTGATAATCAAGCAAAAAAATAAATAAATAAATAATCAGGTCCTTCAAATGAGGTTAACAATGGTAGGCACACATGATGGATTGAAATTTAGTGATGCTGAGGATTTAAAGATAATAAAAAAAAAATGAAGATAGATAGAATTATTTCATGTTATGGTTGACTAGGTAAAAAAAATACTTGTTGCAAGAACCTATGAGAGCCAAATAAGAAGAAAAACAATGTAGAGTGTTAAAAAAAAAAAAAAAAAAAATTATGAGGTCTCATACACTGATGGACAAAGAAGAATACAAGTTTGAAAGTAATCAGAAGAAAAAAAAAATACAGGATATGGAAGCAATTCAGAAGTGATTTTTAGGCAAAATGAGTATTCATATGATAAAGCCAAATAATCAATTTAATAAATATGACAAGGTCTTAATCATAGAGGTGCAAAAATAGAGGCATAATTAAGGAAAATATCAATGGAAAAGCTAAATTTATCCTAAATTTTGATATATCAAGACAAATGTCTATATACATAAAGATATATATATATAAATGCATACATATATGGAGGCAAGGTATACACAGCTAAACCAAATTTCAAGCACAGATTATAAAAAAAATGAACTAAGCAACATCAATCTATGCTATTCTAAGCAAAATGTTCAAGTGGTAAACAAGAATGATGAAAAGAGTTCATCATTTTCAGTTTTGAACAAAACCCACCATAGATGTATATCTCAAGTAAAATCATAGAGCTTGAAACAAAAACATGAGAAAAAACAAGAAATGTTGGAAAACTTACTTGAATTTGTGCAAAGATTTGATGAAATATGTGATTTTAGAGAGTTTTAAGAGAAGGAGATATGAAGGTTTAAGAGGTAGAGCATAGATTGTTGAAGAAGAGGGCAAGAATCTGGACAGAGCAGTCAGTTTGGAGTATTTAAAACTTGTCTAGGTGGGCACCGATCGACCTCCCGATTGTTCGCCCGGACGACCGGTGAAGCAAAATTTTTTTTTCTTTTCTGCTCCTTTGCTATAGTTCTGCTGTGTTGTTAAGGTCCTTTGCTGGTTGTGGCTGGGGCTTATGCAGATGTAGTTTTTGGATAGATAAAAGTAGAAACACAATAATAAAAACAAATTGCTTGGCATCAGAATGATGTTGAAGAAGAAATGTATGAGAAACTTGATAGCATTCAACTGATATAAATATTTCCATAATCAATGTAATAGTACACATACATCATTTTAAGAAAAATTCAAGTTTCACATTCACAACAAAACCTTTTAAGTAGAATTCGACATTCCAATTTTGCCACGAATAACATTGAAGCGATCCTTGCTTAGGGGTTTTGTAAAAATATGTGCCAATTGATTCTCGATGTTTATAAATTCAAGAAGAATATCCCCTTTTTGAACATGATCTCTTAAAAAGTGGTGTCAAATTTTAATATGTTTTGTTCGTGAGTGTTGAATTGGATTTTTGCTTAAGTTGATGGCGCTAGTATTATCACATTTAATAAGGATGTGATCATAATGCAAATCAATGTCCTTTAATTATTGTTTCATCCAAAGTACTTGGGCACAACAACTTCTAGAAGTTATATATTTAGCTTCGGGCATTGATAAAGCAACAAAATTTTACTTTTTGCTAAACCAAGATACTAATGAGTTACCAAGGAAGTGACAAATGCCACTGGTGCTTTTTCTATTAAGTTTGCATCCGACAAAGTTGGCATCCGAGTAACCAATTAAATCAAATGCAACATCTCTAGGATAAAACAATTCCAAATTTTGAATGCCAACAAGATATCTAAAAATTCTTTTAACAGCACTAAGGTGTGATTCCTTAGGATTTGATTGATATCTAGCACACATGCAAACACTAAACATAATATCAGGTCTACTTGCAGTTAAATAGAGAAGTGAGCCGATCATACCTCGATATTTTGTTTGCTTAATGGACTTACCTTTTTCATCATTGTCTAGCTTAATTGACGTGCTCATAAGTGTTCCGGCTATTTTTGAATCATACATACCAAACTTTTTGTGTAGTTCCTTTGTGTACTTAACTTGGTTGATGTAAATCCCTTCCTTACATTATTTTATTTGAAGCCTAAGAAAATAATTTAGCTCCCTCATCATGCTCATCTCAAACTCACCTTGCATACACTTAGCAAATTCTTTACACAAGGTTTCATTAGTAGCACCAAATATAATGTCATCTATATCTATTTGCACAATAAGTAAATCATCATTTTTGGTTTTAACAAAAAGTGTTGTGTCAATCTTTCCTTTAGTAAAATCATTTTCAATCAAAAATTTACTCAAGTGTTCATACCATGCACGAGATGCTTATTTCAAACCATATAAAGCTTTTGAGAGTTTAAATACATGATTTGGAAAAACATGATCTTCAAAACATGAGGGTTGTTTTACGTAAACTTCCCAATTTATGAAACCATTTAGAAAAGCACGTTTTACATCCATTTGATAAAGTTTGAAATCTCTATAACATGCAAATGCAAGTAACATGTGCATGGCTTCTAATCTAGCAATCAGAGCAAAAGTTTCATCGAAATCAATACCTTCTTCTTGATTGTACCCTTGAGCTATGAGTCTAGCTTTATTTCTAATAATGGTGCTGGATTCATCAAGTTTGTTTCTAAAGATCCATTTTGTGCCAATAATGGAATGATCTTTAGGCCTTAGCACTAGTTTCCAAACTTTGTTTCTCTCAAATTGATTTAGCTTTTCATGCATAACTATCATCAATGTTCAGCGAATTCGGCTTCTTGAAAATTTTTTGGCTCAATCTGTGAAAGAAAAGCTAAGTTACCACAAATGTTTCTAAATGAAGAGCAAGTGTCAACACTTTTGATAGGATCACCAAGGATTAAATCCTTAGGGTGATTGTGAAAAAACTTCCATTCTTTTGGCAAATCATCGTTGTTTCCTCTTTCTTCTTGAGAAGGGAGAATAGGTTGTTCAATCTCTTTGTTCAACTCACACGGTTGGTCCTATTCTTTGTAGATACTTGAATCCTCCACATTTGGTTCCAAATCTATATCATCACTAGCAACTTGCTTTTGAGAAGAGATGTTAGTTTCATCAAATGCCACATGTATAGATTCTTCAACAACAAGAGTTATTTTATTAAAAACACGATAAGCTTTGCTAGTTAAGAAATAGCCAAGAAAAATTGCTTCATTAGATTTTGAATCAAATTTACCTAAGTTGTCCTTATTATTATTGTGCACATAACACTTACAACCAAACATGCAAGTGACTAATGTTGGGCTTTCTATCATGCCAAAGTTCATAAGGAATCTTTTTGAGAATAGCTCTAATCAATGCACAATTTAAAATATAGCATGCAGTGTGAACGGTCTCAGCCTAAAAATATTTAGGAAGATTATTTTCGCAAAACATTGTTCTACACATTTCTTCTAAAGTTCTATTCTTCCTTTTTATTACACCATTTTGTTGAAGGGTTCTAGGTGCTGAAAAAATATGTTCAATACCATGCTCATCACAAAACAATTCAAAATTTTCATTTTCAAGTTCTCTACCATGGTTGGTTAGAATATTAGTAATAAGAAAACCTTTTTCATTTTAAATTCTACGACAAAGTTTTGTAAAAGAAGAAAAGATTTCATCTTTGTGTGCTAAGAAAATAACCCATGTAAATCTCAAATAATCATTAATAGCAACAAGACAATAATGTTTACCACCAAGACTAGATATCCTTGAGGGACCAAGTAAATCCATATGCAATAATTGTAAATTTATAGTAGTGAAATAATGAGATTTTGATTTAAAAGATGTTTTGGTTTGTTTTCCTTGTTGACAAGTACCACAAAGGCAATCTTTTTCAAATTTAATTTTTGGAAGTCCAACGACCAAATCCTTTCTCAAAAGTTTAGCAATTAAATCCACATAAGCATGACCAAGTCTTCTATGCCATAACCAACTATTATCACTATTAACATAAAAACATTTAACATCACTAACATAAAGATCATTGAGATGAAAAACATAAACATTATCAAGACAATTACTGTGACAACCCCGACCTTTAAACTATTATATTATATTGTTTTAATAATTGCATGATTGTGTGTTTAATTGTGTGATTACATGCTTAATTTTGTAGTTATCTGTTATTACATGGAATATTTGTTCGAATTGGCAACTTAGAGATAGAAATTGAGAGCCTAAACAGCTTCAGAAATTGAAATTGATTAGCTTAATAGACTAATTAGAATATTTAGAATTTTATGGCAACTTTAATTGAAAATTGATTTGGATTAAAATATTTAGAATAAACTGATTGAATTAATTAGAATTGAGCCTAATTAGTTGGTATTAATCAACCTTGATTGTTCTAAACTAATCTATACCTATATATACCCTAATTAAGTCTTGAGCGCATATGATATACAACTCTTGGCTGAGAATTGAGAGAGAAGGAAGGAGAGCTCAACACTTTAGAGAGAAAGAAGATATTTGAAGAGAATTGCTAGAGATTTGATGAATTAAGCCAGGCCAACACTTGTATTCAACACTAGGTATGAAATCTATCTTTAATTCTTGGAAATATTGCATGGAGAAGTTTAATTCAACTAGTTCTAGCACTCTTTTGCATGTAATTATCAGATACGTGTTAGATTTTCATGAATTTGGTGGAAAAGAGTTGAATTGTATACATACATGTGCATTTTGAGTTAGAATCCATGAAATTCTTACATGCATGGCATTTTTGCAACTTAACTTAAGGGTTTTCCCATGTTTTCATAATTATCATGTGGGTTGATCAAGTTTTGGAAACATATAAAAAGATTAAGATTTTCCCGCTAATTTTTTTGGTTGGCGCCAAAATTTTGAGACTTTTGGTGAGGAAAAAAGTGGTCACCAATTATAAAATTATTAGTGACAAATATATTTTCGTCACCAATAATTTTTAATATTTTGATATTACTTAGTGAGAAAACTATTTTCGTGGTCAATAATTTTGTTTTTTGGTGAGGAAATAATTTTGTCACCAATTTTAGAGGGAAGATTAAGCGGTAATGAAAAACAAAATAGGCTACTAATTTTTTCCCACCTTTTATCTAGTTGTTTTCCCCTCTCTCTCTCTCTCTCTCTTTAAACACACACACACACACACACACACAAAATAACGCATTCCTCCTCTCTACCCTTGCTACTCTCTACTGTCGTCGCCCCTTCTCATTGTTCAATATCGCCGCCGACATCGCATCTCCGAGCAAGTGTATTATTCAAAATTGACATCGTATCTTTACCGACATCGCTGACATCGCATCATCAAAATTTAAATGATGGGTGTTTATTTTCCAAAATTGACGAATGGAACAACGTTCATTTTAGTTTATAACAGAATTTTGGTGTTGAAGTTTTGAGTTTTTAGACCTATGACATTATAACCCCGACCCTTAATTAACGTTAATTCATACTTAAGTGTGCCTAACAAGTGATTAAGAAGAAATTATGAGTTAATGACATGTGTATTGCATTATTAATGTGTCTCTATCTGTTTAGCGTAGGAAGGTCTGTTTATGTTTTAGTTTTGATTTGCAAATTGAATGTCTTATCAGCATCCGATACAGAAATTGACTTGATTTATACGCTAATTAGGATTTATAGAATTTTATGGTAGGTTTAATTAAAATTCGGTTCGGAATGATTAAATTAGATTAAATTAATGTCATTTGATTAATTTTGATCAATTACAACCTATAAGGCCATTTTGACCCCACTAAGTTTACGTTTTCATTTCATTCTTCCTCAACTTGATGCTCAACATGAGAATGAGAGAGAAATTGAGGGATTTGGGTCCTAGGATCAAGAATTGAATTCACAAGGAGGAAATTGCTAGGAGAAAAGAAGAAAACTTGAAGATTTGTTCATCTAGTTCAAGATTCTAGCACCTAAAGCCCAATTGAACATCTAAGGTATGAAACCAAGCCTTTAGCCTTGAAGTTGAGTTAATTCATACATGAATTCAAGTAAATTGAACTACAAGATGTAAGAATCAAGCTTAAGGAGTAGAGAGGTAGATCAATCCATGCATGCATGTGCATTTTCTTACAAATTGGGCATGATTTCAAAGACTTCTTTCATGCATGTGTTAACCTCACTTACATTTTGGTCATTCATCATGTTTTCCATTAAATTACCAAGTTTGATCATGTTTTGAAGTGATTGAATTCAAGGGAGTTCATGCATGTTGTATTAATGACATTTTCATAAAGTTTGTGTTGGAATTTTGTACAATTGACATGCCTTTGGGCCATGGTTTCTTGAAATATCTTTAATTCATGTTGCTTAGGGGTCTTCATGTATTTTCTCAAGTTTTGGCCCAGAAAAATCGAGTTTGAAGCTTTTAAGGTTGAGTTTTGTGCTTGAGGATCAATATGGAAATTCTAGATTTTTGATCCACGCTCAACCGGAGAACTTTACGCTCGAGCGTACACTCTGAGTACACGCACTTCCGCTTGAGCGTCAAGAGTCACGCTCGAGCGTGAAATGCATATGCCCAGAAGTTCATGTGTTTTGTAGTCCGCTCGAGCGAGGGAATTCGCGCTTGAGCGAAGATCTGAGTCTCACGCTCGAGTGTGGATCGAGCGTCTATCGAGCGTGAAAAACATGCAATCAGTACTTTTTCAGGAGTTTGCAGTCCACTCGAGCGAGGGAAGTCACACTTGAGCGGAGCTTCATTGTCTGCATATCTGCTCGAGCAGGAAAAGCCACGCTCAAGCGTAGACCCTATTTTCAGCAAGTTTTGAAAAATGTTTTCTAGCACATTTTTGCATCTTCATTCCATCCTAGGCATTCTTAGGCCATGTTAAGACTCCATAATGAGGATTAAAGGCTAGAAATACACTAAGAGCAATGAATTAAGTTATGTTCAGTTTGAGTGTGAGAATTCAATGTATGTATCTATCATGTTATGTAGGTCACGCACCTCAAGATAAGTGAATTGCCCACTTTGTCATCTAATTGGAGCTACCAATTATCTGTGAGTAATAACTCTGTAAAGTTATGTTTAACTATGATTATTTTCTGATGATATGAGTCGCCAAGTTTCTGAAATGCTATGTTTTGTGTGAATGAATGATTGTCCAATTTTCTTTGAAACGAAATTGTGGTATCCTTAGCAGAAGCCCTCGCCCAGGGGACATAATGCTGTGGCTTATGGTCATGAGGCCCTCGCCCGAGGGAAAGAATACTTTGGCCCAGGCCCTTACCCGGGGGAAAAAATACCGAGGTCTAGGCCCTCGCCCGGAGGAAACAATACCGTGGCACAGGCCCTCGCCCGAGGGAAATAATATCGTGGCCCATGTATGAGATATGTTACCCGGTATTGGAGGTTCTTTTATGGAACTTGATATGCTTGACCAAAGAGACATGTTTAAGCTAATGGACATACCACACATGATTGAACAAGGATAAGACTATGATTCTATTTCACTATCTGATCATGATCCTGAAATGTTGTGAGACAAGTTATGGACATCATTCATTAAAGTCTTTACTTTGTCATTGTTCACTGGGCTTCCGCTCACTATTTATTTATATGTATGTAGGTGAGCAAGCGCGTGACCAGGCCTGAGACGCCGCCTGGCGAGTTTTGGTGTCAGCCAGCTATCATGCCTCCCGTAGAGGTTTCCTTTTTGTGATCTGTTGAGTTTTGTGTCCTTGGGACTTTTGTACTTCCAAAATGTTTATGTCTGGTCTGAACACGCTTGAAATCTTGTGTATATGGCTTGGGTGATGTAAGGTTACTGTACTTTTCCATGCCATATCTGTATATATGCATATATGTATGAAAAGTTTTTAATTTCCTGTTCCATATATGTCTGCATAGCTCTATGGACTATGTAAGTTTGTTTATTTGCTTCCGCAGCCGCTAGCCATACATTAATCTGTTCAGAGGCCTTTGGTAATTTAAGGATTATTGGCCGGTTACGATGCTAAACCTATAAGGGCGGGTTTGGGTCGTGACATATTGTAACTTGGCTTAACTTGAATTTTTTTTGGCTTAATTTCCTCTTAATTTTTGTGGCTAAACCTGAACCATGTAAGGAGTGTTGAAATCTTACCTAAGAAGAATGTTATCCTATGCCTTTCTCTCTTCACTTTTGGTCTTAAGATGTTCATCCCTTTACTTCGGTTTGAGTTCGAAAAATGCTTAATGAATGTAGCTTCAACCCTGTCCATAAGCTTATTCACCTGTAATTTCCCAAATTGAATCATCAAATTTTTCAATTTCTTTTCTTTTCCAGAGCACCTAAGAAAGCTATATATGTTTTATATTATAGCTTGAAATGACTATTCTTGAATCATATTAGTGCCCATGTACTCACCTCATCAGAGCTGTCTACCATCTTCAAGTAAGTTTTGATGCATTTCTTGAAGTTATCTGCAACAATTAGGTATAAACAAAAACTTTAGTAAAAATAATTATTTAGATTGCTGAGATAGAAAGAGAATTCAGATTTTTGAGATACAAAAATACCTTATCATATTTCTTCATGAACTTTGAAAATGCTAACATCTTCAACAAGCTGTTCATTTATTAGCAAAAAGATCAAACACAGTTCTATGCAAAAATCTAACTGAATTTTTCAAAAATAAAAGGAAAAAAAAATAAAATAAAGCTAAAAAGTTGAGCCTAGTCCACTTAATCTTTTTGGCTGAACCTGAATGCATTGTTAGGGAGTTTTTGGATTGGGTTTTTAGATCATTAATGGTCAGCTAAGTTGCTGTAATGGATGGATATATTGTAACTTGTAAGATTTACGGTTTCTTGTTGCTACTTGGTTGATATTTACAAAGATGGTTTTGTTGAGTTTTGCCTAATTGCTCACTACCAGAGAAATCAAAAAGTAACAGACAAGAACAAAAGAAAGCCTTGCCACCACCCAAAGACTAACTTTACAACCTATGCAAATCATTAAATATCCTTTGGTGGGGTTCTGTTATTTGCTAAAAATAAAAATAAGAAAGTTCAAGTATGCAATGAATTTTGAAATTTTTTTCTTCTTTTTATTTGTTTTCTCAACAACTTAATGCTTTCTTATTTATTGGTTTATGCTCCACTTTGAATACTTTGGAGGTAGTGGACGGTGAGAGGGCGAGATGAAATGGTGTAGTGATCTAGTGTTTTGGAGAACCATCGGATCAATCAGAATTTCATAATGCATTCCAACAAGAAAACATTAACTCAAATGTCCCGATCAACATTGAAGATATTATTCGATTTCATAGGGATGATATTGAAGCTGAAGTTACTCTAAATAAAAACAATGAGAGATAGTAAAGATGACAAAGAAGATAAAGAACTTGACATACTTGATGATGATATGGATCCTGATATGAATCAAGATATGGATTATGATATATAGTGTTTGTGTTGTATTTTCTATATGGACATATGTTTTTTATGCATTACATGCTTGTGATATATTTTGTTGTCTCCTCAAGAAAATATTTTGTTTTACACATATGGATCCTGACACACATGTTTTTTTTTTTTTGTTTGTTTTGTCTCTTGAAATCTGACGGTAGGTATTGGTGTGGATGATGTGGTCTTAAGAGTGGCTTGTATTTGTTATAACTGTGATGTACAGGGCCTTGGAGGTGTATGCTGGTCTCCTTTTTAGGGAAGTGGGTTGAGTGAAGTGAGTACATCAATAGGTGCTGGTCTCCTTTTTATTATTTATTTATTTATTTATTTATTTATTTTGCTAACTTTTGTTAATGCATGTTTTTCAAAGTTAGTACACAGTGTAGGGATGTGTGGGTCGAGGGATGGTGAGCCCTTATATTAGGGCTATGAATTGTGTTTGATACAAACTTTTGAGGGTTGAGTGGATGTGAGATCTCTATATTTTTAGCTGTGTTTTTTTGCTGGTACTAGTTGGTCCTCAATTAAGAGATGTTGTTGAGAGTTGAGAGTTGAGTGGTGTGAGCATATATTTTTGTTAGTTTTTTTTGTGGTGATAACTGCTCTCTTTCTGAGTTGGAGTGTTCATCTGTGGGTTGAGTGATGGTAGTAATAAACCAGTGAGATTTCGATGTAGTTATCGTTAGGGAGTAAAATCTTGAAATGGTCGTTAAAAGGCCCGGGAAACATCATGAACACCTTGGGAGAAACTAATGTAAGTTGTAAAAATTTACGAAACAAGCACGGTAAATTTTGGTTTGAAATTTACTTCGAAGTTTTCATTTTTTCTCTTTTAGGTTGCATGTTCACATATTTAGTGAATGGTTACCTTAACCGTTTGTTGTTTTTGTTTTTGTTTTTCTTTTTTAAATGGTAGATTGAAATGCACGAATTTGGTAACCTACATAGCAAGAGCTTTTTGTTGATATTACCAGACATGTATCCATCAAAGTGTAGTTGTACTCTTTGTTGATATTACCAAACACATATTTTGACTACGTTGTCGTGGGTTATTATTATATTGTGATGGATCTTATCTTTTTGTTGATACTATCAAACATATATTTTAACTATGTTGTTGCTTTATGCAAATGAACAGATTTTTGTAATGATCTATAATGGATATTATATTGAACAGGATATTAAAATGCACAAATCATTTTGATCGTGTTGTCGTAGTTTTGATTTTACTAGCATAGATGTTATAGTTTGGATGTTATATATTAATTTCTTGATACTATGAGACATGTATTTTGCTTGTGTTATTTTATAAAATTGAACAGTTTAATTTTATATTGATTTTTATTAGATATTTTATCAAATATATTATTGAAATGCACAAGGATTGCTTATGGAAAAAAAATATATAAATTGCAAATATTCCCACCACACAATTTTTAAAATTTATTTACTATTGATGACAAAAAACAATTGTCGCAAAAATTTTCTAATCCCAACAAATAATTTTGTCACACATGTTCAGTATTTCATTACTAACTTGAAATATTTTTTGACAAAAATTTTTGTCACTGAAGGGTCTTTTTTTGCATCTTTTGGTGACAAATATTTTCGTCACTACAAATTCTATCACTATTTTTAATGACAAAATATTTCGTCATCCAAAACAAATAGAATACAATTTTATTTAATTCTAGTGACGAAATGGACATTATAGGTGACAAAAAATTTAAAATTTAGCGACGAAATGTTTCGTCACCAAATACCAATATTAGGCAACAAAATAAAATTTCGTCACTAGGTACTTTTTTGCGATGACCAATAGACGACAAACGTAGTGACGAAATTATTTCGTCACAGATTAATTTGGTGACGAAAATTTCACTATTGGAGATGAAGTGATTTTGTCATTAAAGAACCATTTTGTTGTAGTGAAAAATAAAACTCTCACAGGTATATATACTTAAAGCTAAAGCTCACTGAAATTTCTGAAGGTAAAACGAAAATCAGATGACGAACACTTCAGAGAATAGAGAAGAAAGTAATGATTGATCAGAGAATGTTTTCTTGCTTGTGTTGTTGCTTGTCTTTTTTTTTTTTTGGTTCAACAGAAGCTCTGCTTTTTACT
Organism: Camellia lanceoleosa; assembly: GCA_025200525.1. Taxonomy (NCBI): domain Eukaryota; kingdom Viridiplantae; phylum Streptophyta; class Magnoliopsida; order Ericales; family Theaceae; genus Camellia; species Camellia lanceoleosa. Next base: position 107,662,272 of record CM045764.1, on the reverse strand, counting down.
TTTTATCAAGGAGAAGATCATCGATCGTTGTTTGTTGCGTGTGTTAAAGAGATTGAGTAAGATTTAGGTTAAATAAACTCTACTCTAATTTGCATTCCCCATAAATGATTAGATCTTGAAGCAGTTGAAGGATGGGTCTGATTGATGACAATTATATAAGAAAAAGAGCCGTTGAAGTATAGAATGGTCGTCCACCCGGATGTCCAAAATGAAATTTTGTTCTTGAGGGACGTCTGCCCGGATGTCCTCCTGAATGTTCGGTGGGGTCTTGGTCGACAAAGATGACTTCTACGGTTGTCGAGGATACTGCTGGTTTGACAGCCGGTGAGAAACAATACTGAATTGGAGCAAAGTTGGGCCAAAAACCATTGGTCGGATGTCCACCCGGACGTCCGACCCCCCTTTGGCTTGGATGCTGTGTTAACATTTAGATGTCAAGCTTTATTGAAATTAACACTTGATTAAGCATATTTTTACACTCCAAAAATATGATTAGGAAAGAAAATATAGTGGTATATAACATAAGATTTCAATCTATTTTTCTCTTCCAAATAAATCAGAAATAGAATCAATTAAATCATCAAAATAAATAAGTCTAAGAAGTTGAAATTATTAAAGAACGATCATATATTATTATGTTGTTAAATCATCTGTAGAGTCCCAAGTTCTAAAACCCAACTTGAACCCCGTCTGTGTGGGTGCCTCGGTAGACTTCCGGACTTGTGGATGTTTGGGTCTTGTTGTTATTACTTTTATGTATTTACTTTCTTATTTGTTTGTTGTTAGGAGTGGTTTTCGTGCCTTAGGATTGTTCTAGGAAACTGAGCAGTAAAATCTATCTCAAAGTGGTCGCGGGTATCGCGCTCACGAGTACGAGGTGGATGTGCCCACGGAAGGCCACGACCAAAACCCACCTTCAGGTTTAGGGTACGGGGAGTTAGGTACGTTGCTTGCGGTGAGGGCTTGAGACCCTCATGGCCCACGACTTGCTTTGTTGGCTTGGTCGCGCCCGTAAAGGTAAGTTGGCGCCCATGATTTGTCGTGTATTAAACAGTGTAGTCCGTGAAAATTTCTCATTTTTGATCCACTTTCTCTTCTCTCTCTGCTCTAGCGACTTTTGCCTTAACATTCTTGGGCTTAAGTCTTGATTTTGTGGCCTCTAGTCTCAATGTTGATCTCCGACTTCTTCGTGAGTGTTGTAAAGCTTGGCGAGGGCTTTGTTTTAATCTCGGCCAAATCTTGTTTTGGGCGACGGTTGGTGCTTCTACCTCCTCCTCTTCTCTTCAAGAGGTAGGGTTCTATTTCTCTAACTCAATATGAGTTTGCTAGTGTATTTGTGGTATTTTGGGTACAAACACCTTGTTGTTGTTGTTGTTGTTGTTGTTATTTTGATTTTGGAAATCATGAGTTATGGATTGAGGGTTTGGATGAATTGGGGATTGATTATTTATAATCTAGCTACTAAACTTAATTTCCATAAATAAAATTGCATATGGGTGATTGTTGTTAAAAAGCCCCAATTTTGATGAAAAACCCTAAGTGTATATGATTTGGGAATTTGAGAAATTGATGAGCGTGTGTTAAAATTGATAAGATCATAATGAATATCATGTTATGAAAGTGAAATTGGTGAAAGGTGAATGTGTTGGAAAATTGAGAACATGATTTGTGAAACAATGTTGTTGGTAAATTATGAGTAGCCATTAGAAATGGCCTATGTTTGATGCTTTGGTTATAATTAAGAAAAACACATTAATCTTAATTGAATTGTTGGAATGGGATTGTGATGGTTAGAAGTGGTGCTTAGCGATGACCACAGGTGGTGCTTAGCGATGGCCACGGTTGTGAAGTGTAACTCATATTGTACACTAGTATATGTGGTGCTCTGTAATGACCACGGTTGGATTGATGATATATATGTGTATATATGTGTGTGTGTTTGTAAAGTTCAATTAAGCATTAGATATGATGGTAAGAAATGTTTTAATCGAACAAGGAAGGTTGTTAAGCAAAGAATAGTTTAATTGAACTAATACTTGTGTTAAGGAAATATTCTAAATTTGTTATATATATGTATAACATCATGATCATTTATGCTTGTGGGGTTGCATTAGTTTTAGAAATGTTTCCTACTGGGCTATATGCTCACTCTACATGACTGAAATCTTTTTTTTAGGTGTTGGTTATTTGCCAGACGTAGAGATAAAGACTTGGATTGTGTGTTTGGAGCAGGGTGAGGTTGCTCTTTTGTTGGTAGGCCTTGGGCCATTTATATGTAGGCTGAGTGCCATTCTTGTAAGAGTTGTATCCTTTATAAATGATGTAATTAGCCTATGGCCATTTTTACTTTAATATATGAGATTACAGTTTAATTCTACCTTATGACTGTTCATATCACTTAGATGTTGATTTAGGGTGTATGGAACCAGATAACTCATGTAATGCATGTCATTATTATACCTATTTGCATGAGAGATGACATACCTATTGAACCTACTGAGGTCTTTTATTGTTATTTAACGGTTTATTCACGTGGGTCGGATCTGGGAGATCCAGGGTGTGACATCATCAATGTAATGGATGAATTTTTGTTAAGAAAGTACCATGGGTAGTATAATGAAAATACTTAGATCATGGAAAAATTGGAAATTTTATAGCATTGGTGAATATGTTACATGGATATAGTTAATAATTATTAAATTGAGAGATGTTGATAATTGCATTATTGAAGACATAATGTTGAGAAATATGGAAATTGTAAAATTTCATTTATATAAATTCATTTACATAGATTTGAATACCGATTATTATGGTCATGTTTTGGAAATGAATTCATTGTTTTGAGAAAATAATTGATGATATTGAAAAGGTTTTAGGGTAAATACGTTGGTAAGTCCAAATAGGGAGTGTAGATTGGTATTGTTTAAGTTGGCCTGAGTATCCAAAGTGAAAGATCGAAAACACGCGCTGAGTAGGTACCATGTGCCTTCCAGTTAGGAACTGGTAAGCCTATTTGCAAACACCAGTTTAGGAACTACCTGAGTTGTATTTACCACCCCACTATGTATTATGAAATTACTGAGATGGTGTATTTTTTTTTTTTTTTTTCAAAGAGCATTGCACATGATTTTTAAAAAGGAATAAAGATATGGATTTTTGGAGCATGACATTGCATAGCATGCATATCGTGAGATTGCTTAAACATATATACTTTGTTAAGATCTTCCTATTGGGTTTTGTGCTCACCCCTAGTGAATTTGTGCATGAAATGAGTGGTGATTCCGCCTAGCTAAAGGCGAGGAATATGTTTTGAGAGTACGAGGCTCTTTTGTATATTTTTGTTGTTGTATGTTTTGATAAGCCAAGGGCTGTAATTGTATAGGTATTTAGATAACCATTTTCTGTGTAATCGGACTTAAGCCTTAGAACTTGTAGTCTTTGGGGCATTTATGTTGTGTTATCTCTTTTGTTTTCGTTGTCACACATGATACAGATTTACTCTTTTGAAGTCTGAATCTATATTGCATGTGGACTCCTTTTATAAACCTCTCGCATGATTGGAATACAAATATAGAGACTTGCCCACTAGATTTGAGATTAGTGTAATTGTATGAAATTATCAGATTTATCTTATGTCATTTATTTGGGGGCGTTACAATATGTGTTATGCTTTTGGCCTAAGACTTGCTTAAGAGAAGTGAAGTATTAATTATTAATTATTAATTTAAACTTTATATTTAAAATTTTAAGTTTCAATTTCATATTTTCTTAATAGGATTAGGACATGTATACTTGAGTTTTATAACTTTTTATAAATTATTATTAAAATTTTATTTCGATTTTTTTTCTAAATTTTAAATTAGTTGTAGGGTTGAGTATGGTTAAATTTTTGTTTTAAAATTCTATTTACATTTTTTTTAAAAATTTAAAGTTAGATATGACTAGATAGGCCAATAGTTTTATGCCACACGTATTTCATGTCACATTTATATTTTATTTTTCAAAAAAATACAAATATGTTCAAATTTTATAAGGATAAAATTCCATTTGAAATATTATTATAAAAAATTTCTAATTTCAAATTAGATATGACTTAAATTTTGATAAAAAGATATGGCTAAAATTCATTTTTTGACTTTCTATGTAAGTAATTTTAAAATGGGGGATTTGGTCAAAACCCCCTCATAATAAAATTTTAATGCATTAAAGACAAGCATAAAAAGTTTTTCTTGAAAAATCCAACAAATATCACTATTATCAAAATATTAAACTTTAAAATAATATAACTTTTGATATAGATGTTGGTTTTTAATAAAATTAATATTTTTAGAATTCTCTCATAAAAATCTATCAAATAAGATCCATGTTGGCTATGAAATTCTTCTTCTTCTTTTTTTAAATATTACCGTTGAAATTGATGTAAACAATAATAGTAACATGTTATTCTGTTTGACAATAACATGTTACTCTGTCTCACAGTAACATGTTACTCTGTTTGACAATTATTCTATTTGACAGTAACATGTTACTCTGCTTGACAGTAACATATTACTCTGGTACACAATAACATGTTACTCCGACAATATTGTCCAAGAAAAAGAAAAAAGAAAAAAAAAAGGTATTTTACTTTATCTTTACTCAATTATGTGTTTTCTCCTTAGGGCCCCGTTTGTTTTGGGTTATAAGGAGAGGATTGGGATTCATAGTGAGGTAGAACCAACTAATATTATGTTTGTTTTGAGAGATGGAGAGGGGATTCGTAATCCCCTTCGGACTACGAATCCCCTTGGGGAGGGGATTAGGATAGGCCTGTAGGACTTGGTATTAGAAAAATAGTCCGGCGGACTAGAAATTTATTTATTTTATTTTTTACATGTCGGACATTTTTTTTGAACATTAATGTTTAATTTTTTGTATTTTTTGTTAAGTAAAAATCATTATTTTATTTTTTTTGAAAATTTTTTGTTTTATTTTTATTTTTTAAAAATTTTTTACATGTTGGGCATTTTTTTTAAAACATTAATGTTTAATGTTTTTGTATTTTTTTTATTTGTTTTATTATTTTATATTTATTTTATATAAAAATAATTTAACAATCCCCACACTAACAACTATTATCAAAACAAACACAATTTTACTTAATTTCTTTACTATCAATCCCCTCACTAACAATCCCCTCACTATTAATCCCCTCCATCCTACCTCTGAAAATAAACGGAGCCTAGGGGGTTTATGAAAAAAAATAAATTGAACTGTCATTTTCACCAAATAAGGGTCCAATAGAAGGGGTTTTGACTAAATTTCCCTTTTAAAATTTAAAATTATAGAAATAGAATATAGATATAGATAGTAATGACAATAGATACCATAAATAAATAGTTCATAAATTAATAAATTTAAAAGATTTTTCATATATTATCAAGGATTTAATTAAAATATTAAAATAGAAGAACCAATGATAATGTGCCATGTGTATTTTTAATAATTTTTTAATTCAATAATTTGAGAAAATTACATTGAGACTTTAAATCTTAAAACAATAATGATAAAGACCCCATAAAACACAACCCCATAATCCCAAAAATAATCTGGATCATTCATGTGTCACTGTTAGAGATAGAAAAAAAAATTCAAGTACATCAATAGTCAATACATCCGGGGGGTTGTGGGGGTCCTCCTTTGTGGGATGCCAAGCACATCAATAGTCAATAGTTCATAATTTTGTGTTTCCTCGGATTGTTGGTTCTCCCTGTTATTGTACCTTATTTGTTTACTTCAAAGTGTTGTGTTCTTCTTATTTTTCAGTTTTGTAGCTGGTAATTAATTTTAGGAAAATTTTATGTGTTTGGTATAAAACAAACAAACAAAGTTTATGAAATGGAAAATTTTAATATGCCAAATTTGGAGAGAAGGGAAAAAAGAAATTTGGTTGTGTTTTATTTTATTCTATTTTTATTTTTATTTTTTATTTTTTACTTTGTATTTAGTTCTAATTGAATCCAAGTGTTGAACCACTTGCTTTTGCATGAAATTTTTTTAGTTGAAAGTAAAAATAGGAATACTGATCATGTCATGATAATGTGGCGTTAATAGCTTAGTGGCAAAGACTTGAGGATAAAATTGATGATAGGGGTGCACAAGAGACCCAAAAAACTCAGACCTCTATGGGTTGGGTTGGTTCTGTCTGTTAATACAGTAGTTTGGTTTTGGGTCTAAAAATAATGAATCCGATCAGATTAGTTCAGTTTTTGGGTAGATTATACCCAAACTGAACCATCCAGAAACACAGACCTTCATATATTTTACATAAAATTCTATTCAAGTTCCTTAAAATTAAAAACAATCCTTTGTTCCTCTAAATTTGAAACAATTGTTTGTACTCTGTTTATTTCTTATTCCTTCAAATTCAAAATAATGTTTTGTTCATCGTTGTGTTTTGTTATAGTATTCAAGCCTTGTTTATTGTTGATTATGTTCTTTTGAGAAGTTTCTGATGATGTAAGATTGAATTTTGAGGCTCTGTTTTGTATAGAAATTATTCACTTATTTTCAGTGTGGTGGAACTGCAATTCAAATATGAACAACTGAGCTACATCATGTTGGTTTGCATTGGTTGTAGGGAAGGATTGGGTTGGTCCTGGGTCAAAAAACTTTGAACCAATCATGTTTGGTTTGGTTATGGATATAGTTCTATCCATACCAAATCGACTGATGCACACTCCAAATGGAAGATAGTATTGCGAGTATTTACTTTGGTAGGGATAATTCTGTCCTAATATAGATTAAAATGAGTGTTTCAGACTAATCTTTCATAACCTTTTTTTTTTTTTTTTTTTTTTTTTGATTGCCGGGATTGAACATTGGTTCAGCTTCTTGTGTTTTTAACAACAGAATTGTCTATTTACAAACAGATAACTGTCATTTTTCTCAGCGCTCGCATGTCTCTCACAAGAATGTCTGTAACGGTAGGTTTTGGTGACACTGTTATTGCCATTAGGGATAAACAGTAAAGTTGGGAAAACAAAAGTTGAAAAGATATTGGCCTAGTAAAGCTCCTGAATGGGAGTGGATGATGCAGATGAAGATGGGAATATTAGGATGAAGAAAATTCAGAAGAATTTGGAATTGGAGGCTAATACTACTACTGATGTAGATACACGGATGATGACAAGAGAGCTGGGGAAGTGGATAATGTGGTAGATTTCCTTGGATTTCACATGCTTTTCTTCTACCTAGACATGTTACATGCCTTTTGGGTCGTCGTTCAAAGCTAAGGTTGTTTGGGATTGGGGATGGAGAGATATGAAAGAAGACTTGCTTCTTGGAAGAGACAGTAACTATCAAAAGGGCAAGTTTGATTTTGATCAAGAGCACCTTTTTTAGCCTGCCTACTTGGTATCCATCTTCACTATACCTTGCTCAATGCCTAGAAGATTGGAGAGATTGCCGAGTGACTTTCTTTTTGTTGGAGTGGGATAGATTACTCTTACCAATCCAGAGGGAAGGCTCAGGAATTCCTAAGTTTGGTGTTTAGCAAAGCTTTGTTGGGCAAGTGGCTGTAGAGGTTTTTGCTTTGGAGAATGAGAGCTTGTGGAGAAGGGTGATAGGTCTACAGGTATTGTAATTGGGCCTTATGTTGTGGGCTTGTGGAAAGGCATTATGAGGGTGTGAGACGAATTGTCTAAGAGGATTATCTTTGAGGTGGAGAATGGCAGAGTGTGGCATAAAGGAGAACCATTTTTGTAAGCTTGTGTCATTATTAGTGTAGAACTTGTGACTATTGGAATTTGGATTTTTTAAGCTTGTATCATTATTATTTTATGGCATCTACTGGAATTTGGGTTCAAAATCACTTCTTATTTGTAATGCTACATTGTGTTGACATCCAAATTATGTTTTCTGCTCTTATAACTTTGGTTTATATTGGAACGGTTATTTTATTTAGAACTTACCCTTTCCTAATTGAGGTTTATTGTAATACAGGTGTACAGACAATGATCCTCTTCAGACCAATTACAATGCGAAAATGGCAGGATGAATGAACCTATATAGCAAAACCCAGAGGAAGCAAGAAGCTGAAGGATTGGGAGTCTCGGTGAAATGTTTTGTGCTCTCAAGTACCCATATCATTTTTAATTTTATTTTTTGGTCTATTAGCTTCTAGTTTACTAGTAGGTGTTTTCCGATCATGGGAATTAGAACTTTGTGTTACTTGATCATGTTTAGCCTAGTTGCCCATGCAAATACAACACACATAGAGCGTGCGCACACAAAAATTAATCGTTTTGGTTGTCTCATTGGAGAAGTTGAGGCCCTTGAGGGCTAGTGAAAATAGCTAAAATTCTTTATTTCTTCATTTTCTCTTCTGATTCAATCATTTGAACTGAGCTGGAGATCTCTGTTGGTACATGTATTATGGACAAAGTTGCGGATTTAAGAGGTTGGACAATGCTTTAACATCCCAATCTTGCTTTGGATGGAAATTGGATGAAGTTATTAATGATTTTTTTTTTTTTTTTTTAAATGTAAAACCTCAGCTATGCCAACCATTTGAATTGGCTTATATGTAACGAATACATAAAATGCAATATCAAATTTTTGAAATTTTAAATTAGAGACCCAACCAATGAGACCAATTTAGTTGGCATTTTTGTACACTCTCAATTGAGAGGTCAGGAAGTCAATAACTACTAAAAGTAAAGATTGATTATTTCATTCTTTTTGTTTCTTCTTAACGGGGTCTTATATTATGAAGTGGTGATTGTGAGTATCTATTATTAGATTTTCTTGAATGGTTGATTGTATCCACATAGAAATGATCACAAAAATTGGACATAACTATTTTACATGAGGGTGAGTTTTACATTTTTGTAAGTATTGTTGGAAAATGGCTTTTGAAACTTTTGAAAAAATCTTATTCTTTACTAACTTTGAGCATTAATTAAGATGGGATCCAAGCGTTATTTTTAACGTTTCTAATTAAGGTGGGACCCAAGGGGTACCCAAGTTTGTGAAATGGTGAGATTATGGGTGAAGTGGGCTAGACCATTGGACCCAAAACTGAAACCATCCGGGCTTGTGCTTAGGTACATGGTATGGGGTTAGCTTGAACTTATCCAGCAAAATACTTATCTTTTTGGGTTAAAAACATTTGTAATTTATTTATTTATTTTCAAAATTCAAAATAAATTGTTCCAAAATTTTTCCCTTCACCCGAACAGGTTTGAACCAATTGAATCCTTCTCGGACAAATCTAGAACAGTTCAAACAGATTTTCTATCTGTTGAAATCTGTCCAAACAGTTGCCTATCTGTTGGCACCTGTTCGGAATAGCCACCATTCTGCCTATATAAAGCATGCTTCCAGCAATTCATTTCATTCAATTTTTTCCTTAGAATTTTGTCCTTCTTCTTCTGTTCTTCCTGTGCTCTTGCATCTGCTTCTGTATTTATATTTTAGGAAGAAAAAGAGAGAGTTATAATAGAGTTTTGGTTCACCAGGCTTAAATTTGTAGTGTTGCAAATTAAGTGTTAGTTGTTGCATTCTAGGAAGTAGACGCCAATAAACTCGAAGCATCGGAGCGAGGGCGAAATTTACTTTAAGGAGATTGTGTCCAACACAAGTCTTGACATTAATATCTGTAAGCGTTTAATTCGAAAAATAATTATTATTTTATTTTATTATTTATTTAATTTATACACACCATGGGTATAACAAGTCTTACACTCATTTGAAAGAACCGCGATCAATTTTTCAATTGTGCTAATAGAAGAATTGTTTAGGACATGTGCATGTATCTGCACCCTACATCCATTTCAATGGTGGATTAGATTCATGTTAGTTAACCTACTACCTATTACTTCTTGTTACACATATTAAATTGATAGAAAAACAAGAACAAGGTGGCAAAATCAACTCTTTGGACTTTCTGGTTTTGTGCTTATAATTAATCTTCAACTTGTGAAAGATTCACCCAATGAATTTTTATGATGACCATTGATGCTGTCATAATCTGATGAGACATGATCTTTATTTTTTTATCATTCTTTTAAAAATAATAGAGATTACACGTCCCTATCTGTTGAGTCATTGTTTGAATATTCACATGAATATATTTATATACTAGTGAATAATATTCATTAATATTCAGTGAATAATAATGAATATTCTGAGATGCTTTGTTGGCTGACTGCTGCTTCTTTGAGAGGCCGCGTCCCTTAAGGGCCAAACCTTTCATTATAATAATAATGTTATTAATTAAGTTGGACAAGTTACACTGTTTATCAATTCTATCGAACCATTTTGATTTTTAATTTCACTTTTATATCTCCTAAATTACTGTTATTTTTTTAATTTCATTTCTAAACTATCAATTTCATTTGATTATTAGTTCTTAGAGTTCTTCTTATTTTAGCTTATGTGATTTAAATAGCGACGGATGTCTAAATCAATAACTGTCATTTTAAAATAGGAAAAAAAAAAAAAAACACAAAGGAGCTTAAAGCATAAAAGTAAAATAACCCAACAAAAATTAAATTATATGGGTTCAAAATTTTCATGTTTGTCATTTGTTGTTTGTATAGGCATAACAAGCATGTGAAATAAAACCTTGAAAGTTGAATTGACAGAAATATTTATTATTTTCTCTTAATAAAAACCATTAAGCCATCCCTAATCAGCTCACGAAGGAGATTATGCGTGATTACGTTGGTGATTCGAAGCCTAACAATTTTTTTAATTAAAATTAAAATTATAAAAAGTAGAAATTAAAATAAATAAATAAATAAAGAGAAGAAATAGAAAGAGAAGATTCAAATGGATTCATGGATCCCAAATTTAATAAACTTTTGATAAGTAGTCATCTAAATAATTGTATCCCATTTTTTTTTTTTTTAATGGGGTGGAAGTGGGGCTACATGACACAATAATACTAATAAGATCTCGATATTTGCAGTTTTAGTTGGTAATAGATTCTTTCTGAGGTTTATTAGCCTCAAATAGCAACTAGATATTATTTTATTGTAGATGAGAAAATTAACTTTAGAATAAGTTTTTTTTGTTTTTTTGATGTCCAGAATACTCCCAAAGTAAGACTCTTAGGATTCATCCTTACAAGTTAAACTAGGAGGAGCCAGCCGATCCACCTAAATTATCGGACTTCCACTTAAGTAGTAGGGATTCACACTCGAATTAATAATGAGAGGAGCAAACTCCTTTACCAACTAGAATGACCCCTTGTAATAATAATTTTGTTTTTTCATAAGTCATATTATGACATATTTTGAAAATTCGGTTAAAAATCAACTTTTTTTTACTTTTCTGACACACATCATCTCTTTACAAAAAAAATTCAAAAAATTCAAACAATCAATTTTTGACCTACTTTTTAAAATAAGTTTAAGACATGATTAATCCAATTCTTCATGGTAGATTCTTTCTATTATTGTTCACGCATAAGAGGCAGGTGAAATAAAACTGTGAAGTGACAAATATTGTTGAAGAAGGAAAAATAAAAATAAAAAAAAGCACTCGCTCCATAAGTTCAAATTTCAATTTTGTTTGGTTAAAGGATCATACGCTTAAATACTTTGTCCGAAAAAAAACTTAAACAAGATGACCAAAATACCCTTGTATATATATATTGTGGTGTTTTGAAAAGTTGGTAAAAAATTGATTTTTTGACTTTTTTAGTCTATTTTATCTTTTTGTAAATAAAAAATGTGAAAGGTGATGTAACTCAAAATGGATAAAAATTTAAAAACTAGCTTTTTTTTTCTTCTCAAAAGACCCCATTATTTTATAAACAATTATGCTACGTAGCTCGAAATTTTCAAGCTCGAATTTTATCCGAATTCAAAACGACGTCATCGTTTTGATTTTTTTGTTTTTTTTCAATAACTGGCAGAAGAAGAAAAATCAAAAAAGAAGAAAAATAAACAAGAAGAAAAAGAAAAAGAAGAACAAAGAAGAGAAGAGAGAGAGAGAGAGAGAGAGAATCATCATCATCAACCACCCAACACATCTTCATCAACACAGCAGAGAGAGAGAATAATCATCATCAACCAAACACATCATCATCCATAGAGATCAACAAAAACAAAAAAAAAAAAAAATCTAAAAATCTAAAAAAAAAAAAAAAACTTTAACACATCATCCTTATACACAGATCGGAGGCGGAGATTAGAGATCGGAGGCCAGGCTGCGACGATCGGAGGCGGAGGCGGCAGCGGCGATCAACCCTCTCTCTCTCTCCATTCCCTTTTCCCCTCTATTCTCTTTCTCTCTTTCTCTTTCTCTTTCTCTCCCTCTTCTTCATCTTTTCTCTTCTCTTTGCTCTCTCTGTTTCAGAAATAAGGAGGAAAAGAAGGGAAAAAAAAAGAAACTGCTCAAAACGACATCGTTTTGGGCAGTCGAGGGATTCAGGGAAGAAAGATTCAAGCTACGAAGGATTATTCTTTTATAAACAAACCTTACACAAGTCGCACTTCTCTCTCTCTCTCTCCTCTTCAGCCACCGACACAACCACTGTCGCTGCTGACACTTTTCTCTTTCTCCGATGCTGCTGCTGTGGTGCTTCGATCACGACAATCTCGCCGCCGTGATACTTAGATCTCAAATCTCATTTCACTTTCTTCTCTCTTCTTCATCTCGATCAATCTCTCTTCCTAATACCACCGTCTCCTGCAATTGCCGTCTCCTTCCTCAGATTTCATCAGATCTAAGATCTTAATTTACTCTTCTGTTCAAACTCAAAGGTCTGATGCTCTCTCTCTCTCTCTCTCTCTCTCTCTCTCCCTCTCCCTCTCCCTCTCCCTCTCTTTATATACATATATATACATAAATGGAAAATCAAAGTGGATGTGAGAGCTACGTGGTGGTATACACCATAGTGAAGAGACACAACATCAGTACATTTTCTCAGAATGCGATGACATTTGGCGTTTTAAAGGTGATTCTAGTGGGACACCATGATTTCAACGCCTTTGGCAGCTACGGCTCCACCTCTTACTTCCGCTTTCGCCACTTCCACTGTCTCTCCGACGTCCGCCTCTTCATTAATGTCTCTCTCAAACCCTAAACACTTCCACAATTAGAGCTTGAATTCTGTATATTTTAGATGATCAATAGTTTATAGGTGTTTGTTGAAATTTTCAAGAGAAAGATTATGATATTTACGGGCTTCAAAGCTTTGTGTATGATTTTAGGAGTGGAGATAGCGAAATGGAAGAACATGGAAGTTCTATTATGTCTAGCGGTGAGGTTCAAGAAATGGGGATGTGTTTTAGAAATGCTTAATAAACTTAGAGAACAGAGAAATAAGGCTGTTAAGAGCCACAGATAAGAAGTGTAGAGGTGTGGGTGTTCTCTTACAATAAGAGCTTGGATCTGGATATGGATGAAAATGTTCAATTTTTTTTTCTTTTTTTTTTTTCTATTTATTATCAATTGTTGAGTGTGATTGTGATTGTGATTGTAATTGTTGTTGTTCTTATTGATGATGAAATAGATTGCAACAAAATAAAACAAATATTAACAGATAAGACAGATCTATTTTGAACAGATAATAGGGGCTTGGTATGTAGATATGGAGAAATTTTAGGATTTTGGACAGATAAGGAAAAAATTAAATCGATAGGGAAAACTTTTTTGGATAGATTATAAAAAAATAAAACACATATTTCAATGGATATTGTTTCAAATAGACCAGAACAAAGAAAAACTCACAGAATTTGAACAAATAGAGAGAAACCCACACAATTTGAACAGATAGGGGAAAAAAATGAACGAATACGGTAAAAATTTTGAATAGATAGGAAAACATTGAACAGATAGGAAAACTTTATTGAACAGATAGTCAACGAAAGTCAATAGATAAAAAAAAGTTAACAGATAAATTAAGGAGTAAAATTGAAAATAAAATATCCTTCAAAACAAATAAAAGGATTTCTCACTAAATTATTTTATAAATGGTGGACTTCTCACCAACAAAAAAAAATTCACTAAACCTAATGCCTTATACCCTCCTCAGCTTGAATTTTTTAACAATCATCTTAAAAAAGGAAAAAAATTAAAATTTAATTGTAGTACTTTTTTTTTTGGGGGTATAAATCATTGTTAAATAGTTATATAAGACAAAATAAGTTATTTTAGTCAAATAAGATAAAATGTCACATCTAATTCATAATAATTTTATTTTTTCTCTTACAAAAGTCAACAAAGCCAAAAAGCATATCCCAAACGAAGTTTTTTAACCCAAGCTAAAATAGTCAAAAAGTCAAAAAGCCAACCCACATTCCAAACGAGCTCTTAATCAGCTCACATAGCAGATTAGCCTTCGTTTAGCATAAACTAAAATGGAACTTTTTGGCTAAAATAGTCGCAAAAAAATAAAATGGGCTAAAATTTTATTTTTTCTCTCACAAAAGTCAAAAAGCCAAAATGCTCCCATTATTAAAGCCAAAAGTCAAAATGAGCTAAAATCTCAAACGAGACTTTTTAGCCTCAGACTAAAATAGTCAAAAAATTAAAAAACTAACTCATATCCTAAACGAACACTTATGCTGTGTTTAGTTGGGGGATTTGGGGAGGGATTTGGAAAGGAAAATGGAAAAGGTAAGTGAAATATGAATAAATCATGCCTATATTTCACATAGTTTCACATACTTTTTTCCTTTTTCTTTTCAAATTCCTCCCCAAATCCCCCAACCAAATACAATATTAGTGACATAACCCCACAATTAAATAATTTAACACACCACCCCAAGTTCAAACAACCACTTTTAAAAAAAAAAATGCATAAATTTAAAAAATAAAATAAATAGATTCAACTGGATTCATGAATCTCAAATCTAGTAAACTTTTTTGATAAGTAGTCATTCAAATAATTGCATCCCATTTTTTTATATATATACGTATATGTATAATAATGTATGTTCGTACTTGAATATACAGTGTAAATAAAAATAAATAAATAAAAAGTAGAAAATAAAATAAATAAATAAATAAATAGAGAGAAAATAAAAAAATGGGAGAAAATAAAAAAAAATAAAAAAATAGAAAGAAAGGTAGAATCATGAGATTTTTCATGGGATTATGGAAGAATGAGTGAAAAAAAGAAAAAGTAAGAAAATGAACGGGAAACATAGAAACTGTATACCTAGAACATTTTAAAAAAAGTACATATCAGTGATTGTTTTATATATAATTTGAACAGCTTAAATGTTTTAATAAGACAAAAATATATTAAAAATTCAAAGAAGTTCTTATTTTATTATATATGTGTATATATAATGTGTCAACACACAATTTATAGGAAAATGTCTCGTAACTCAAATTTTGTGGCTCAAAAGTGACTCAAATGGCCAAAACTACGTCGTTTTGGCCATTTTTTTGTTACAGACTCAAAACGACGTCGTTTGAATTAATTTAAATCACTTTTGAGCCACAAAATTTGAATTACGTAGCATTGTTGCAATTTATATATCTAACCCAAGCGAGGGATATATATGTGCTTTCTATTTTAGGTGGAAACCATGGCTACGTGATAAATACAAGAAAATGTTTATGAATACAAAAATAGTCACAAAAATAATTTATGAACACAGGAAAACATTTATGTATTTGACTTTGTGATCTGTTTGTCTGTTTGTAGCATAACTTTACAGCTGGTTTTGATAGGTAATAGATTCTTCCTATAATCTAATTAGCCTCGAGTAACAGCTATATATTTTTTAATTGTAGATCAGAAACTTGACTTTAGATTAAGACATAAATATTTTTCATAAGTTAGATTAAGATATGATTAATCCAAGTTTTTATGCTAGATTCTATACTATATTAGCCTTGAGTATCAACTAGAGATTCTTTTATTTTTATTTTGATGTATCTTTTTATTTATTGCAGTCTATACGTAGTCTCATGTACACGTATTAGAAACTGGATCCTCTTTAATTTGGTAATCTAACTGGACAGTCTGTTTATTTTGAATATGTTTCGGTAATTCAAACTATTCAATATACAGAGTTTATCGAGTATTTTATCCCCTGCAAAATATCATGTTAATTGGATATTAATAGTCATTAATCATATCACATTTGTATCAATAATTTATTTTTAAAATCATGCTTATCATTAATACAAATTTGATCTAATCAAGTGACTATTGATATCCGATTAACGTGATTTTTTGTAAAGATAAAGTATCCGATGAGCTTTACACATTAAACGATTCGGATCATCAGTATAGATTCCGTGGTGAGCCCACGAAAGCCCAACATCATACTCTAATTTGATTTCGGACTGAAAAAAAAGCCACTGTCTACCCATTAATGTAATTTTAGATTTTGTAAATTTTATGGTAGATTAGAAACTGAACTTTTTTATTTTTTTAATGACAGTGAGTATTTTCAAAGCATGGGCACATTAAATTCACCGCCTACAAAGATATTTGCAAACAAACCATATATATTGGTTAAGTTTAGGAAATATCAGCAATAGTCAAACCTAAGATGTTTGTATTTACAATTTATTATAGGATCCAACTCCTTTACCGCTAGGCTACCCATACAGGTTTTGAAACTGAACTTTAGATCATGATATAATTATCTCTTTAAAAAAATAAAAAAAATAAATAAATTGTTAATGAATGCCTTAAAAGTGCTAGTTAATAAGTTCAAAATTATAGGACATTTTTTTTTTGAGAGTGTGCGTCATAAAAAATGTAAATACGTCTTACATTTCGTTAAGCAATCTTCCTAAGGTACTTGTTTACAAAATCTGGAGACGGAAAAAAAAAAAAAAAAAAAAAAATTACGGTTAAGATTTTGAATCTTGATTTTGTTAAATCATAATGCACACATTCTTCACAAATTCACTAAAAAAAGGACACGGAAGAGGGAAGAGACAACTTTACATATATGATCAATCTTTCTAAAAATGTAGGTAATTTAATAACCCTAAATTTTCTAAGTCAAATAGGAAGAGTAAAGCCATACAATTCAAAATTGCATTGAGAATCCCTGAAATAGACAAAATTATTTCATTAAAAAAATGTAATCTGACTCAGTGATTTTGATGCATAATCATTTAAAATGATCAAATATCAAATGTCCATTTTCAAAGGAAGGATCTAAGCGATTATGTAATCATCATGCTAATTATGCGGCTAATGAGCAACGCAAGTGATTGTCATTGGTTATTGCTTTTTCTTAGAACAACATTACAACCCGATGCTTATCCAGAATTTATTTAGAAAAAGAAATTAATGGTTCAAATTCATTTTACTTATAAATTTTATATTTTATCAATTTAATCTCCATCACACAAACACATTCGGAATAAGTTATGATTTCTTAAGGTGAGTTCTTAACATTTTTCTTTTTTCTATAATATATTTTAATCCGCGTCAATTTAACATGAATCTTTTTTTTTAAAAATTATTTTGTCATTTTGTCTTAATGTAATTTTAATTATTAGATCATATTCATAATTTACATGTATCTTGAAATTCTTACATATGATTTAATATTTAAAAATATATTTGCACAGAAAAAAAACAAAAAACAAAAAACAAAAAATTCAATAAAAAAGATCCATAATATAACTTTGCAATTTTCTATTTTTTCGTTTGGTTTTAGGGGAAACTTGAGTAGATTGTGATGTTAATAAAATTAATTATATTGAATAATGTGACAAATCTTAATTTTATCAATTTAAAATAAATGATCTATTAATATGACCGTAGATTTTTTTAAAAAGGGATAAGCTTTTGGATTGAATGGTGCTCTTCACCACCGGTCCCTTACTATTCATTTTTAGTCCACAATGTTTAGATCATAATTGCAAAAAGCAAAAAATTAAACAACAAATATTATTTAAAAATTAAACCATCTATTTTTTTAGAGACAAATGTAATAAACTACCATACACGTTGTAATTTAAAAAATGAACGGTTACTGACAGGGATAGGCCCACAAGGACCACGGTCCACCATGAGTAAACCCAAGCCCACCATTTAGACCTCATTACACAACCCGGTCAGTAAAACCCCAAGACACCGGAGGCCAACCGAGCAGAAAGGCCAATGATGCTTTCGGACGTGGCGTATCAGCCGCATGTCACAGACAAAGATCTGCAAAGTTATTGCCACAGCACATCACCATTAATGCAACCCATCACCGCATTTATTGCGACAACACCCCTCAGCCGGAATGACGCCTCCTCACCCTGAACAAGACGAACCACAGCGCAAGCTTTCGGCGGATAAGGTCAGAACGGCTGAGACAGCGAAATGATTACCAAAGGATATAAGCAAAGCTCGAAGACAAGAAGAAGGTTAAGTTTTCTCCACCCCCTCCCTCTCTTTCTCCCTCTACATTTGGTCCATCACCTTTTCTAATCCATACACCGGAGGGTTCGCCGGGGGACTACCCCGTTCCCCGATTGGACTTGCTTGCAGGTTATCCAGTGGGCTTGAGGAGCTTGGATCGGTCCAACCCATTCACGAGGACTCACTGCATTATCAAAATCACCAATTTAAAACCTGTGATGGCCCATAGCCACAAATAACAAAAGTTTTGTACAAAAACTGTGTACAAATTATCTACAGTAAGTCCTTGGATCTCTTACTTTATAAGTCTAAATTCAAGGTGAATTTATGATCCCAACTCCCATAAAAAATATATATATATATATTTAATTACAATAGTATTTTAAAGACCAAAGCTTAAATATAAATGTTAGGTCATCAATCTTATAGTAATCACAAGAAGTAAGGCTAATTACGTCAACGGTGTCCCCTAAACACACACAAAAGTTTTTCAAAATAAAAAAATTACTTGAGAGCCCACATCCCCTTAATAATTGAGACATCTTTCCTTTTTTTCCTTTCTTTTTTTCCCTAACAAAAAAACCTTTTAACCAACTGAGCTGTGTCATTTAGTGAGGATTTTATCATTTTTATATGAGAAGTTACGAATTTATGCTCAAATCTCAAAAACAAATTAATATTTAAAAGTTTTATTTTACAGTCTTCTTTTAAAGTCCTATTCAAGATCTAGATTCCTATATAACATGGGAGATGTTCCGACCCAAGTCTGTTCCTATTAGTTTAGGGTCATAACTAGTCAATAATTCTAAGATTATCGAAAACTTTCGAGACAGATTCATAATATAAGGGACAAGCAGAAACAAATAACAAATATACACTATTCATAACTGTGCAGATAAATAACAAATATATACATAATTCCGCTTATCCATCTTATTAATATTCTTAATTAAATATTAGTAACTAATTATGGAGTGAGGTTGTTACAGGAGTACTTAAGTTTTAAAAGTTTAGACTCTAGTTTGAGTGAAATCCCAAACTTTTTCATGAGTGAGGAAAAAATTAACTATAGTTTTTGGATTTTGCTAACACATTTGTTAAAAAACTTTAAAACATATGGCACTTAAAAATTTGCTAATAATTATTTTTAAAAAGACTTCTTAATCACACTCATAATTTTTATATGTAGCCAAGGAAAATAGAAAATTAAATATTAGTAAGACTCTCTTACATATAATAAACTCGATTGACAATGTTTATTTGTCAAGCATAGACCACATTATGTAAAGATACTCACAGTTCGGTTGAGGTCTGAGAACTTTCAATCTGTCATTCATTCAAAACTAGGTGAATTGGACAAAATCAATCCGCAACCGTTTGCCGAATTAGCAGATAGATGCCAATCAATTTGGCAGTTTACATTTTACAGATTTTCAACATAATAAAACTTGTCGACAAAATTATTATTATTTTTTTTTGGGGGGATAACAATCGAATCTATCTTATTAATAATGACTACAAGCATGGATAATAATCCAACAAACCTCTACGTTAGCAATGACTGCAAATTAGGGGTGGCGTGAGAACTTCCAATCCTCTATCCAACCAAAACTAGGTGAATTTGAGAAAATCAATCCGTATATGTCCGCTTGTCATTACACTTTCGTTCAAAATACAACTAATCAGTTAAATTCAATCGATTTGAACAAATCGATATATTCACTGAGCAGCCCTAATATTATGTTTGGGGTTTAAGGTTTACTTTTTCTCGAATCTTAAAACCACCAAATCCAAAATGTTAATTCCTTTTTCATTTAATGGCCCCTCCAACAAAAATAAATAAACAAATAACAATGCTACATGCAGATAATTAAAGAGTACTGCTATTAACACTCCATAAATTATTTTGGATCTCCCAATTTTTAACTTTTTTTTATTACAATAATAATCTCAAATAAAATTACTAAAAATGACATCATGAATTTTGGTTACTCCATCTCACAATTAAACCTACATAGCCACTTGTGGGAACATATTTTTGTGGATGACAACATGTAGCCAAGGTGGCAGCCGACGTGCCACGCATCCTGGACATGGCGCCGAGGTGATCTTGGCTAGGTCAAGGTTATCTGCGAAGATACCAGAATCCGAGATAAGCGGATAAACTGTAAGAGTCCTAGAATAGAGGAAGACTTCAGCCTGGATAAGGATAAAGCACTTAGGGAGTTTATCTTTATCTATTGGAGAGTCTAGAATGAGCATTGAGCCAGAGTCCAAGAGAAACTAGGCTTCTACAGGGATCAGGTTAGTGCTAGCTATAAAAGTAAGGTACCCTCGTGGGTCTAAGGTACATTTTTTGTATCCTGGCTAGTGAGTTAAGCACTATTTGCTATCTTTGAGAGATAATTGAGTACTGACTTGATCATCGGAGTGCCCCCGGGTGGACGAACCACTACCGGAGTCTTATCTTTCTGTGACAGGTTGTTCGGGCGCAATCTATTATGCCGGTATTCTCCAACTGAGTACATGTTTGGCAGTGTGGTCATAAATCAACATCCACAATTTGGCGCCGTCTGTGGAAAAGAAAGGAGAATAGCTGGCCAACGACGAACAGAAAGAGAAGATTGGGGACGACATCCCTACTGGAAGTGGTAAACACATTGACCCTAACGTAAAGGAGGATAGCTGCAACGAAGAACCTCGAGATAAGAATCCCAGAGAGATAAACGTCGGCCGGGAGAGAGACATACCAAAGAAGGCAGACCGAGGCGAGTATTACAACGAAAGCGACCTCCAGGCATAGAAAGATAGATGCCTGAGGAGGGATGACGAGATGAAGGGAATAGCGAACAAATTGGCAGACCTACAATCGGTAGTCAATTTCATGATGCAGAACAATGTCATGCAGCCACCGTTGCCATTACAAGACACGCTGATTCCAGTGGCCAAGAATGATGCCCAGAAAAGGGGGCAGAAAACAGT
Source organism: Camellia lanceoleosa (assembly GCA_025200525.1). Lineage (NCBI taxonomy): Eukaryota > Viridiplantae > Streptophyta > Magnoliopsida > Ericales > Theaceae > Camellia > Camellia lanceoleosa. Next base: position 107,640,962 of record CM045764.1, on the reverse strand, counting down.
TCCTGCTGTCCCTCAACATGACAGGACAAAGAAACATTCTCACCGGCCTTCACGGGAGGTTGGGCAAGGAGAATCCATAAGAGAAGAGTCTCAGAAGACACATCGTACCAAAGAAACCTACACCAAGGAACATTGGCATGTTCAAGGGAAGGAGCTTTGCTTTGACACGACAAATAGAGGAAAATCCAAGAGGACTCACAATGAGACCGGTAGCAACGCACCCAAAAAACTAAAGTCCATTGACAGCCGAGCTCCTGGACGAACTAAGGAGGATTTGAGAGACTACCTACAGAGGAAGCGACAAGATGCCGAGATAACATCTCCAATCAAGCCAAGAACACCGTTTTCGGTGGAATTGGACAAGTTTGAGGCCCCGAAAAGATTCCACATACCGAGATTCCAGATATACGACGGTAAGTTTGATCCTAACTTTCACGTCGGCCTTTACCTGAACTCAATGGCATTGTACACGGGGAACGAGCCGCTGCTGTGTAAGGTATTTCCCTCGCCCTTTGGGGAAATCGTATTAGAATGGTTTCACAAGTTGCCGAAAGGAACTATAAGGAATTGGGAAGGCTTGGCCAAGATGTTCGTGGCCAGGTTTGTGACAAACAAACTATAGCCATTGAAGGTAGACTCCCTGATGGCTCTGAGAATTGACGAGGATGAAAGCCTCAGGGCTTATGCCAAAAGGTATTATGAAGTGTTTAACCGAATACCATGGTGCAATCAAGAATTAGCGATTGTTTCTTTTAAGAACGGCCTGAAGGATGACTACCTGCTTCGAAAGTCACTGGCAAAAACGCTACCCAAAAGCATAGAGGAACTCATAGCCAAGATCGAGAAGTATGCGGAGTCGAAGAAGACACGCCAAGGACAGGCATTCGAAATAAGAGAAGAGAAACGGCTCGCTAAAGCGAGGCCAAGGAAATACTGGATATAACAGGCAAGAGACAGGACTGAGGGCTGCATAGGCAGTCACTACCGTATTCCAGATTCCAGTTTACAAAGTACTAGAAAGGATCAGGAATCAGCCATATTACAAAGCACCAGAAAGGGTTCCTGGTGAATTTATGGAAAGAAGTCTTGGCAAGCACTGTGCTTACCACAATGAAAACAGACATCTAACTCAGGGGTGCAGAGCCCTAAAGGCACATTTGGAAGATCTGGTAAGACAAGGTCACTTAAGGGACCTGGTGGATGAAGCTAGAACAAGAAAAGAACAAGCAAGGGTGCCCCAGGCCCCAGCAGCACCACCCCCACTAGCACCACAACCACAAGAAGAAGGACCTCGAGTGATCAATGTGATTCACTCGAGGGTCAATAAGAATGAGGTACGTGGGGAGACTCAGAGGGTGAGACACTTACAACATGTATACCAGGTCCAGCAAAAAAGGCCTAGGGCAGACGAATGCCAGGGACCAATGGTATTCTTTACTAAAGTTGACCTAGACATGATGCAGCATCCATACAATGATGCTCTGGTGATATCCTTGAAGATTGGAGAATGCCAGGTAAAGCGCATTCTAATTGGTCAAGGCAGTTCTTGTGACATCATGTATGTCAGGTGTTACAAGGAGCTCGGCCTTCACCAAAATGATCTGGAACAGCCCAACAGTCTAATGGTCGGGTTCAACGGAACGCCGATATAGCCCTTGGGGGCAACAAATTTGGAAGTGTAGGCAGGCACCAGGAAAGTGAGCACAGAGTTTATAATCATTGACACCCCCTCACCTTACAACGTTATCTTAGGAAGACCGTGGTTCCACGCAATGAGGGCTGTACTCTCAACATTGTACCAACTATTGCGGTTTCCAACAGAACAGGGAATTGAGGAGATCAAAAGAGACTAGGTGCAAACGAAGAATTGCTCCATGGCAGCAATGAAATCCACCTACAACATACGAGAAGCAGACACAACCGAGATTGAGGACGAGGACATGGAGGTCCTGGATGACGTTGACAAAGAACTAGCTGAGAAAAGTGAAGAAGCCCTGAAGAAAATTCTACTCCAATAAGGGGATGATAAACGCTTCTTCCTTTTCAGCTCAAGATTGGCCGAGGATGAAGAAAGGGAATTAGAAGCCTTCTTACGAGCAAACATTGAGGTGTTTTCCTGGACACCGTACGAGATGTCTAGCATTGACCCCGAGGTCACTTGCCATAGATTGAATGTAGACAGGTCGGCTAAACCTATCACTCAACGAGCTAGAAGGCCGACCTTGATGGATGTCGAAGCAGTAGAAGAAGAGTTAGACAAACTGCTAGAGGCCAAAGCCATTCGAGAGGTAAACTACCCAACTTGGCTATCCAACACTGTGGTGGTGAAGAAGAAGAATGGAAAGTGGAGGGTCTGTGTGGACTTCACTAGCCTAAATAAGGCCTATCCAAAAGACAGTTTCCCAGTTGCCAAGATTGATCAATTGGTGGATGCCACTTTAAGGCATGAAAGAATGAGCTTCCTAAATACATACAGGAGGGTACCATCAGATAGCAATGTACCCCCTGATGAGAAGAAGACTGCATTTATCACCCTAAAAGGGCTATATTGCTACAAAATAATGCCCTTCGGGTTGAAAAATGCAGGAGCAACCTACCAGAGGTTAGTGGCCAAGATGTTCGAACATCTAATTGGCAAAACAGTGGAAGTATACATTGATGACATGGTCGTGAAGACCAAAGAACATGAGGATCATTTGGCCGACTTAAAGGCAGTTTTTGACATCCTTAGAACATATCAGCTCCGACTTAATGCTTCGAAATGCGCATTTGGAGTTGGGTCTAGTAAATTCTTGGGATATTTGGTTACCAGAAGGGGCATTGAGGCAAGCCTAGATCAAATCAAGGCCATCCTAGACTTGAAGAGCCCAACATCGGCAAAACAAGTACAGATGGTGATTGGAAGGGCTGCAGCCCTGAATAAGTTCATAAGTAGAAGTTCTGACAAATGCAAATCATTCTTTAATTTAGTGAAGAAGGCCACAAATTTCTTGTGGACAGAAGAGTGCAAAGTCGCCTTGGCCGACTTGAAAAAATACCTGACCACAGCTCCAGTTCTCTCAAATCCTGTACCAGGAGAGGAACTCTTCTTATACTTGGTAGTTTCGGAGCATGCAGTGAGTGCAGTAGTGATTAGAGAAGAGAAAGGGGAACAAAGGGTAGTTTATTATGTGAGTAAAACCCTAGCAGGCGCAGAGACCAGGTACTTGCCCCTAGAGAAATTGACACTAGCTTTAGTGATAGCATCTAAGAAGTTGAATCATTACTTCCAAGCCCACAAGATTGTGGTATTGACTGAGCATCCCTTGAAATCATTGCTACAGCAAGGGGATCTAACAGGCAAGATAGCCAGATGGGCAATAATACTAGGCCAATAAGACTTGGAATTTAGGCCCAGAATAGCAATCAAGGGCCAGGTTCTGGCCGACTTTGTGGCCAAGTTCACATCTGGTGCCATTCCACATCGGGCTCCGATGAGCTGCGGCTTAGGATGTCCCGGTGAACAAGAAAAGACCTAACTGGGAATGAAAAACCCCACAACAAAGCAGAAGAAAAAAGAGAAACTCAAGCCCTGCGATATTTACATCGGCGACTCCTTCCGCCTGTTTGTTGATGAGAGTTCAAACCGATAAAGAGTAGGGGTAAGAGTAGCGCTAGTATCTCGAGATGGACGAATGTTAGAGCAATCAATCTATTTGGGGTTCAAAGCCTCCAACAATGAAGCAGAGTATGAAGCACTGATCGCAGAACTGAAGCTGGTAGTAGCAATGGAAGCTGACGAGGTTGTGGTCTTTTATGACTCTCAGCTTATTATGAACCAAGCAACAGGTGAGTATGCAACCCGAGATAAAAGAATGATAGCCTACGTTAAGAAGGTTGTTAGACTACTAGCCTTGTTTTATGATCACCGACTACAACAAGTTAGCAGAGATGACAACAGCTATGTCAATGCCTTGGCTAACCTGGCTAGTGCTATGAAAACAGGGGAAGACAGGACAATAATGGTTGATTATTTGTCAGGCCCAAGTGTGGAACCACTAATCATAGAGTACGAAGCAATGTGCGTGGAGATGGGACCAAGTTGGATGGATGTAATAGTAATATTCCTTAGGGATGGGAAGCTGCCAGATGATCGCAAAGAAGCACACAAAACTAGGCTAAAGTCGACAAAGTTCAGTCTAACAACAGAAGGACATCTCTACAGAAGGTCTTTTACTGGTCCCTTTTTGAGATGTGTGCATCCTTTCCAAGTTGAAGACTTCATGTATGAAATACATAAAGGAGTATGCAGAAGCCATGCAGGGGGCAGGTCACTTGCTCATAGGACCATTACTCAGGGGTTCTGGTGGCCCTATATGTAGAAAAATACTGAAGCGTATGTCAGAAAGCATAAGAAGTGTTAAAGGTTTGCACCTTTGATATATCAACTAGCAGCAGATTTAAACCCAGTATCTAGCCCTTGGCCATTTGTCCAGTGGGGCATGGACCTTGTTGGACAACTGCCTCAAGCGACTGGACAAAGGAAGTTCTTACTGATAGCAACAGATTACTTCACCAAGTGGGTAGAAGCTGAACCCCTTGCAAAGATTCGGGACATCGATGTAAAGAACTTCATATGGAATTACATCATCACCAAGTTTAGGATCCCAAAGGCAATAATAACAAACAATGGCACACAGTTTGACAATAAGCTAATCATGAGTTTCTGTGCCAAGTACAAAATCAAGAACTACTACTCCACTCCAAGCTTCCCTCAAAGCAATGGTTAGGCATAAGCGTCCAACAAAACTATATTGGATGAGATCAAAAAGAGGCTGGAAGCATCAAAAGGAAAGTGGGTAGAAGAGTTGCCCAATGTACTCTAGGCATATCGGACTACGCTGAGAAAATCAACTGAGGAATCTCCATTTGCCATGGCCTATGGCACTAAAGCAATTATCCCACTAGAAGTAGACATCCTTGGGATCAGAACGCAGGGAGTAGAGAATGGGACTAATGAGGCATTCCTGGCCGGAGATCTGGACCTACTGGAAGAAAGAAGGAAGAAAGCAGCAATTCGACTGGGGCCATACCAGCAACAGCTTATTAGGGCTTACAATAAAAAGGTCAACCCAAGAGAGTTTCAAATTGGGGACCTCATCCTAAGAAAGGTCGTCGGCAATAAGAAGGGTCCCAGAGAGGGCAAGCTTGGCCCAAATTGGAGAGACCTTATAGAATCATCTCTGTCGTCGGAAATTGGGCATATCGGCTTAGAGACAATGAAGGTAAAGAGTTGCCAAGACCTTGGAATACTTACAACCTGAAGTTTTTCTATCATTAGATTTTTTGTTTTTTAAAAGGTTTTTTGTTATTAGCCGAAGTAATAATAAAATTTTAGCTCGATTTTTAATTTCAAACTTGTGTAATGCGACTGACCAGTCCTTTGGCAATGTTTCTGAGTAAAATATGACGAATAACTTAGACTTATTATATGGCAGAGTTGAATTACACTTGCATATAATAGAGTTAAACTAAGTTGGCAATGTTTTTGAGTGAAACATGACGAATAACTTAGACTTATTATATGGCAGAGTTGAATTACACTTGCATATAATAGAGTTGAACTAAGTTGGCGATGTTTCTGAGTGAAACATGACGAATAACTTAGACTTATTATATGGCAGAGTTAAATTATACTTGCATATAATAGAGTTGAACTAAGTTGGCGATGTTTCTGAGTAAAACATGACGAATAACTTAGACTTATTACATGGTAGAGTTAAATTATACTTGCATATAATAGAGTTGAACTAAGTTGGCAATGTTTCTGAGAGAAACATGATAAATAATTTAGACTCATTATATGGCAGAGTTGAAATTATACTTGCATATAATGGAGTTGAACTAAAATTTGCCAGGTCGGAAAAATCAAACTCAGATTGGAACTAAGTGTCTTTCAGTAAGAATAATAGAGAAACCAAGGTTGAGAACCTCGACTAGTAGGTGTTTGAATTTAACTTTGGCAAAGAGATCATCGGCACATGCTTAATGTGAACATAAGTGAAACTTAAGTTGACATTAGGGGGCAGAGAGCTGGAGAATAATTAATTAAAGTTTAAAGTGCTTATGCTTGGGACTTGTTGAAATTTTATAGAAAAATTTACAAGTTAAAGTTATTCCGAGGTAAATTTGAAAAAAGTACACACGTACTTGCCGAAATAACCAGGTTGTCCAACTTGGAGAGTATAGAAGACATAAGTCTTGATAGGAAAGAGTAAAGTGGCAAGTTTAAACCAACACTTGTGAAAATATTTTTACAATGTTTTCAAATGTCTAGCTAAGGCCGAGATAAACAATCAAGAAGTTATGTCCAAGGTATTGTATCCCGAAGATTGCACAAGTTAAAGGTGTACTTTTGAAGATATGCAAAATTATTCTAAGTATGGAAAGCATACATTTAACACTTGAGGAAAAAATTAAAGACTTGCATTCAGAAAAGACAACTAGTTCAAATACAGAAAGGCACTTCAGCCTTGCATAAGAGACTACTTGCTCATCTACAAAGATAAAAGTACAAGGTATAGAAAAAAGGAAAAACTTCAAAATAGACTACTCGGCCTCAGCAGTTGGTTGTATGTCGGCCTCAGAAGACAACTAGGAAGTCTTCACAGCGATTTTCTCAACCTAGATCTCGGCATCAATTTCTTCGATTGTTTAATCGATGCTCTTCCCGGCAACAAGCACCTCGGACAAAGCCTTCTTGGTGGAGGTACTTTTTGAGACCTCGTCCTCCTCATCGTGAGTCAAATCCAGGACTTGCTCATTCAGAGTTGAGGACTTGGCCCTAGCAGAAGGCTCAGCATCGGCTTCTATCTCGACCTCTTCATCTTCATCTTCTTTTTCTTCTTCTTCTTCCTCCTCCCTAGCCTTAGCCTCAGATTGGCTTAAAGTATGAGGGAATGGCACCAAAAGTCAGCCTTCATCTCAGAGGAGAGAGTCCTCGAGGACAGCCAGCTCTTTCAGAGCAGCCATCCAACCAAGGGTGTAACCCTTATTGCATGCATGTCTAACTTGTTTTCTGTAGTCCTCACGGATATCGGTTGCCCCCTCGACATAAGCCTTTTCGTCTACCACCTTGATCTTTGCATCCTTTGTAGCCAAAGCTATTTAAAGCTCGATTTGGGCCTCGACCTCTTTTTCCTTAGCCTCCTTTGCCTCGGCCTGAGCAACCTGGGCAACATTCTCTGTGGCGTCGGCACGGTCCTCGGCATTCTTTAGGGCCAGCTTAGTAACTTTGGCATGGTCGAGGAGATCTCGGATACGAGCCTTGGCTTTGTTAAGGGATGTAAGGAGTTTGGCTGCCTCTTTGGTCTTTTTGGTTAGCTCTTCACTAGCCTTGACTGCTAAGAAGTGACCCTGTTGGATAGCCTGCAAGATTGCAAAAAAAGTTAAGTATAGAAACCAGAGTTAAAAGTTAGGTAAAAAGCTACAAGTGTTGGGACTTACCAAGACACAATACTACATCATCATAGCGTAATTCTCATACTCCGTAAGCTTGGCCATCCGGTTGAGGTCGGCTGGGAGCAAAACAGCCGTGGATGTAGCAGCACCGACCTCTAGGCTGTCAAGGGCACTATCCCCAGCAACAAGTGGTCAGTCTCCGACCCTAATGGGTGGATTCCAAGGAGCATTAGCTTGGAAAGCAGAAGGGTCAGAGGAGCCGCTGGACCTCGGCCTTTTGAATTGAGGTGGGTCCGACGCCTCGGCTTCGGCTGGCCTCTTGTCGACCGAAGAGGTACTCTTTCCAGCCTCAGTAAGTTTGGAAATCAACACAGTGTCCTCAGAATCGATCTAAGTCACTGTGGCCTTTGCTTGGGCTTTATTTACCCTCTTTGGCTTGGCCTTCGGTTGGGATTGAGATGGGAATGATTGGACTGTAACGACGCCAAGAATGTCAGACAAAAGGTCTTCGACGACGGCCTTGTTGCGTCCCATCTCGTCAGCGATAACGGCAACAGTAACCTTGGTCCTAAAGCGGATTGCTGGCAGTGCAGTTGGTGGGTTTGTCGGATTATAAGCCGATGCCTCAGAGGATTGGTGCTTTCGGCTACGAGTTCTGCTCGTAGGAGCAAGGATAGGAACTTGGCGACGGCATTGACACTATGTTAGAGGAATCAGTTGGGGAGCAGATGTTGATGGCTACTCTGCTGGGTCAGTGGTTAAGGCTTGGTCTGGCCATGGGGATGAAGTGGTAAGAGGAGTTGTAGTGGAAAGAGGGGACTTGCTCTTCTTGAGGACGTCGGGCAAAGTGGATTTGTAAATTGGAATATAGTTTAGTAAGAGAGGTGCCTTACGCCGATCAACTAGCAAGTCCATCAACCTCTTGAAGTCTTTACTGGGGAAGAAGGCCTTGCGAAAGTCTTTAGGTGGCTGAGGAAGAGCTGCAAGTGCGAAAAACAAACATTAGAACATATAAAAGGAACAAAGTAATAAAGACTTGAAAACAAGTAAAGTGACACTTAGTTCTTACCATTACCCTCTTTAAAGACTATGCGACTCAAAGGGTAGAGGTGGAGGTCATCATTAGGTAGGAACTCCCAGTTACCCAAGACAATGAAATAATCATCTCCAGCACCTTTGTTGGAGTCTGAGAGGTCAGCTATGAGTTTGTATTTGGTAGATCTCTGCTTGAGGTAGTAGATGTAGCCTTTTTCTGATTTCAGGCCATACATGGTATAACAGTATTGGATATCGGCTATGGTTATCCTAGCGTTTTCTTGGCTGGCTAGAGCAATTATGCCATTAATGACTCTGTAAGAGTTAATGGCTATGCATTGGATTAAGTTTGTAATAATGAAGGACTTGGCAAAAAAAGATGTCGAGAGGGAATCTAAGTCCACACTCTATTAAAGCGATTACTGGAAATGGCATGAAGTTGTTATCAGGCATGATGGAGTCCTCCTCCCCAACCAACCTAAGATGGACGTCGGCAAGGATGGAGAACTCTTTTGCCTAAAGTATTCGAGTTTCTCTGGGGTATCTACCTTCATCTAAACATACCCATGACGTCAGCTAAAGGAGGAAAGTACAAGATTCTAGGGGAAAATAGTTGGTAAAGGTTTGACGAACCTCGGTTAAAGCCCTAAACAAAAACTGGGGCAAGGGTTTTTCAAGATCTAGGGGAATTTGTTCTAATTTTCCTAGGGATAGTAATTTCTATCAAAACCCAAGCCTAAATCTATGAGGAAACAGGGAATTAGAGGCAAGAATCTGGCAAATGCAACAAGAAAATAGAAACAAGAGCGTGATTCAGGCTCAAGAAAACGAATAGAAATTCAAAAACATTGTACAAAGTATGTGCAGATATACAAAGCCAAGGACAGTGGCAAAATAACAAGTATGTATGTGTGTACATGTACCTAGGAAAAGATTGAACAAAAGCAAAATCACAAACAAACGTGCTCGATACATGAATGACGAAATTCAAAACACAAAAAGATCAAGAACATGAATGGATTCACCATGGCAATAAACAAAAGCGAGAGTTTGAAACTAAAAGGGAAAACAATGACTTACCAAAGAAGATGACACCGTGTGAGGTACGTCGGAATCGGATGATGGTGGTGTGTAGACCGAGCGATGAATGCCTCGCCGGAAGGGGATGAACGGAAACAATTACAGAAAGCTTTGAGAAAACAAAAATGGAGGATTTGCGAGAGAAGTATTAGAACGAGAAAAATTTGATTGGAAAACAAAGAATGCAAAAGTGGAAAGACGGAGGGAGGGAGATGTTTTGTTACAAACACGAAAAGGCAGCAAATCATAATGATGTGCTTTAGACGACATGTCTGTGCAAACGGCGCTTGGCGCGACCGATGGCGGCGTGTCAAGGGCGAATCAATGAAAAAAAAGGCGCGTGGCAAAACGGTTGAGAACCGACACGACAGCTCATGCGTAGATAGAACTCTTGGAGTTCTTGATTTAATGAAGCAAAGACCTCGGCTAGGGGGACGATCTCGGTTAAAGAACTTAAAACACTTGGTTCTTGGTTCTGAGGCATTAATAAAGCACACTGTAGTCTTGGTCATATGAAGTCGACGAGTGATGGCCTCGATAATGAAGGATATGGCAAGTTTTAGCCGATGTGCTATATGAAAGAATGATATAGGTTCCATCACCTCAGAATGCCGAGGTAATAGAACCTAAGGGGCAATTGTGGGGACGTATTTTTGCAGATGACAACACGTGGCCAAAGTGGCAGCCGACGTGCCAACTGACATGCCATGCGTCCTGGTCATGAAGCCAAGGTGATCTTGGCTAGGTCAAGGTTATCTGCGAAGATACCAGAATACGAGATGAGCGGATAAGCTATAAGAGTCCTAGAATGGGGAAGGACCTCAGCCTGGATAAGGATAAAGCTCTTAGGAAGTTTATCTTTATCTATTGGAGAGTCTAAGATGAGCATTGAGCCAGAGTCCAAGATAAGCTAGGCATCTACAGGGATCAGGTTAGTGCTGGCTATAAAAGTAAGGCACCATCGTGGGTCTAAGGTACGCTTTTTGTATCTTGGCTAGTGAATTAAGCACTGTTTGCTATCTTTGAGAGATAATTGAGTACTGACTTGATCGTCGGAGTGCCCTCAGGTGGACGAACCACCGCCGAAATCTTATATTTCTGTGACAGGTTGTTTAGGCGCAATCTATTATGCCAATGTTCTCCAGCTGAGTACTTGTTTGGCAGTGTGGTCAGAAATCAACACCCACACCACTACATCATGAATTATGGTTTATGAGAGCAACCACCTCCATCACCACCCATTCATCTTTCCCAAATCTCACCTTCAAAACCTACCAACCTTCAAAACCTTGAAAACCCTTTGGTGGTAATATTCCGGTGGTAACAATGGCAACCATTTGACTACCTACACTTCTTTGGTAATGGCAATGTTCTAGTGGCAACAGTGGCAACCCATTGGCAGAATATAGGTCCGAACATTACTTATTTGTTCAGGATGGCGTTCCCGAACAAATAAGTAATGTTCCGGAATGTAGGTCCAAACATAAAAATCTCTTAATACATTGAACAGTCAAAATTGTTAACATTTGCAAAAGTTTTCATTTTTTCAAGTTCGAGAATACATGCTCGAACATTACTTATTTGTTGGGGAACACCAACCCGAACAAATAAGTAATGTTCGGGGATACAAGTCCAAACATAGAAATTTCTTAACATATTGAAGGGTCAAAATTGTTAACGCTTGCAGAAGTTTTCATTTTTTCAACTTCAGTAATACAAACCCGAACATTACTTATTTATTCGGGAAGGCATTCCTAAACAAATAAGTAATGCTCAGAAATGCAAATCCAAACATGGAAATTTCTTAACACTTTGAATGGTCAAAATTTTTAATGCTTAGAGAAGTTATCGGAAGTAACCCAAATCCATTATCAGATTCAAAAGTTATTCTTTCATCGCATAGCTTTGATAATGCTGCGTAGGTCTCTGTCGAACTCACAATTTTATAATATCTACCAACAAAACCAACCAAACTAATTATTATAATTTTTTTGTTGCAAAAGAAGAAATTATTATGACAAAACTAAGAAATTATGTGTATATATATAGAGAGAGAGAGAGCATACCAACTGTCACAATGGTGGATGAGCCAGCAGAAATGGTAATCACATTGGCTCTTCTTCTTCTTGGTGGGTTTTGTTAGGATTTTTTGGAAAATGTTTTTTTTTTTTTTTTTTTTGGTATGGGGGTGTAGGGGGTGTGCATTCAATGGGTGAAATATTTTTACAAAGATAAATTTTGTATTATTTGGAGGGAAAGAAATTTTGAGGGTTTTAAAATTTATAAGTGGAGGCCCAAAGAAATGAGAGTCCAAAATAATTCATAGGGTACTAATAGCACCACTCTAATTAAAACACAAAAGATGTGCAAAAGGTGAACTATATGATTTAAATTTATTTTAAACATAACTCACATAGTACTCAAGATGAATTTTAATTATACATTATACTTTGTGTTCATTTTCTATAGGTCTTAGCTTCCTCCAGATTGGATTGTATTGTCCAGGCTCATAGGACTCATCATGGATCTTATTTTGATAATCCAAACAATTTATTTTATAAGCCTTTTGTGTATATCATTCATAAAAAAAAAATAATAATAAAATAAAAAATAAAAAAAATTAAATCCATATGATGATTGTAACTACTTCAATTTATTATGTTTGTTTCCAAAATAATATACGACAAGTGCATTTTTAAAGATAGACCATTTTTTTTTAGTAAGAAAAATGATAAAATAAAAATGTTATGACTATCGAATTAACTTAACTTTTCTCAAATGATATACACGAATTATGGAAAGGGAACTCATAATAAACCTTATGAGGCTAGACAATACCCTCCAATTCAATGGTAGGAGGATGGAACCCAATCTTTTTTATAAGGGAAAATCACTTGTCAGTGGTGGCAGTATAAAATTATTATAAACTCATGATAAAATTTATAATTTTAATTATTAATATTTGGGATAATAATTTTTCTTAGACCTTGTTTGGAATACAATACTTTTAGTTTAAAAGTCAAAAAGTTATTAAAAAAATTTAAAAACTATAACATACACTAAAAAGTCAAAAAATTTCTTTTCTCTCTATTTCTTTGCACATCTTTTCGTAAAAAATCAAAAAGTCATTCCAAACATAATACTAATTTTTTTAACTCATGTTTTAGTCAAAAAAATTAAAAAATTACTAAAATAGTCTATTCCCAAATGAGGCCTAATATAAGGGAAAATCACTTGTTGATTGGTTTATCGGAAAGGATAATAATTTTTCTTAATAATAGGAGGAAAATAGGAGAAAATTTTGTATTAATTACACAAAGCTAGGAATGAGTTTGGTTAAGATGAAAGTTATAAAAAATAAAATATAATAATAATAACAATAATAATAATAAATTTAAAAATAAAAATAAAAATAAAAATAAATTTTATAGCGCATTTGTAAAAAGTGCAAAAAAAAAATTAAATTAAATTAAATTTACAATCTATATTGGTTTTCTTACCAAAAATATGAAAGGTCTGTTTGGTAACGTTTATGTTTTTAGTTTATATTTACAAAAATTTTATAAATTGGTTTTTGTTTATTTTTAGAAAAACATAAACTACAAACGCGTTTGGTAATTAAAAAAATTTAAAAGTATAAAAAAGAGTGAGAAATGGCAAGTGGTGGCAAGTGGCGGCGGAAAGACAGTGGTGGAAAGTGGTGACGGTGGGTGGTGGGTAGCGGGTGGTGAGGGGTGGTGGCGAGTGGGTGGTGGTGGTGGGTGGATGGGTGACGGTGGCGGGTGGTGGGTGGTAACGAGTGGGTGGTGGTGGTGGTGGTGGCGGGTGGTGGTGGCAGGTAAGTGACGGATGGCGGGTGGTGGTGGTGGGGGGGGGGGGGGAAGGTGACAGTGGCGGGTGGATGGTGGTGGTGGTGACGGGTGGTGGTGGCAAGTGGGTGGCAGATGGCGGGTGGTGACGGTGGGTGGGTAGGTAACGGTGGCGGGTAGTAGGTGGTAGCAAGTGGGTGGTGGTGGTGGTGGTGGCGGCGGCAAGTGGGTGGCGAATGCGCGGGTGGTGGTGGGTGGTGGCGGGTGGTGGTGGTAAGTGGGTAGGTGACGGTGGCAGGTAGTGGGTGGTAGCGAGTGGGTAGTGGTGGTGGTGGTGGCAGGTGGGTGGTGGGTAATGGTGGTGGTGGTGGTGGTAATGGGTAGTAAGTGGTGGTTGCGGTGGCAGGTGGCTGGTGGTAGTGGGTGGCAGGTGGGTAGTTAGTGGTGGTAGCAGGCTGTGGATGGTAGTGGCGAGTGGTGGGTGGTGGCGGGTAGATGGCAGGTGGGTGGTGGGTGGTGGTGGTGGTGGTAGTGGTGGCGAGGGGTGGGTGGTGGTGGCAAGTGGGTGACAGGTGGGTGGTGGTTGCGAGTGGTGGGTGGTGGTGGCAGGTGGATGGTGAGTGGTGGTGGCAAGTGGTGGTGGGGGGTGGGTGATGGGTGGTGGGTGGTGGTGGAAAATGGTGGCTGGTGGTGACTAGTGTTGGGTGGTAAAAAAAAAAAAAAAACTCAAAACGGAAACATATTTTTTGAGTTTACATTTTTTGGCCAAATTTATAAACTGAGACCACTGATTTATAAATCAAAAATTTACCAAACAAGTTTTTATTTGAATTTTTTAAATTTTTGTAAATATAAACAAAAAATTGAAAACGTAAGCATTACCAAACAGCACCGAAAAGTTTGTTTTTGGTGCAAGTAGCCAATTGTAATATTTTTTTTCAAAGGGTTGGCTTCTCTCAAGTTATCATTTTAATTTGAGAGAATGTTTAGGTTTGATAGGTCTATTTTGGAACCGATTTTAGTGATCCGAACCGTTTACTTTTTAAAACTCGTTGAGAAGAATATTCATATAAAAAAATTAAGATAATTGGATATCAGTTATATGTTTGAATTATTTGTTTTAAAAAATGGACGACAAATATAATTTTAAAAATATCCATCTATTTTTTTGTAATACAAATTTGACTCAAACATATAACTATCGATGTCTGATAATTTTGATTTTTTGCATTAATATTCTATTCAACGAGTCCTAAAAAATGAACGGTTCGGATCACTGAAATCGATCCCAAAATTGGCCCATCAAACCTAAACATTCTCTCAACTTGAGCTGTCCAACTTGAGAGAAGCTAGCAAAAATCAAAATGATCGGATATCGATAGTTATATGTTTGAATCATATTTATTTTTAAAAAATGGACAATAAATATAATTGTAAGAATAGCCGTCAATTTTTTGTAATAAAAAATTGATTCAAACGTATAGTTATCGATATCAGATAATTTTGATTTTTTACATTAATATTTTATTCAACAAGTCCTTAATATGACTATTCAGATACTAAAATTAGTCTCAAAATTGGCCTATCAAACCTTTCATCTAAACAAATGCATATAAAAACATGAAATCCTATATTTAACTATCATATTTTTTTACTCAAATCAAATGGCTTGATCCTAAATCAAAAACCTATTAAAAATCAACTTGAAAGTTAACCAACATGGGTACGGATAATTATTGAGTATAATAATGATAAATATTAGAGATGATAATTATAAAAAAAAAATCTTATACTGCACTTAGAAATTATATAATTTGATTGCAGTGGTGCTACAGGGCCCGAAAACGGGGGCTCCGAATGCCCCAAATTTTTTTTTTTTCTCTTCTTTAAGAAGAAAGGAGGAGGAAGACGGAGAAGGGAGGGGAGGGAGGGGGAGGGAGAGGAGGAGGAGGGGCTTAAAAATGGAGGAGGAGGACGCGATCGGCGGAGGCCGACGCGACCTCTCTCTCTTTCTCTCCCTCTTCCTCTGCAACTCAGAGTTGCAGAGGATCAACAATGGCGGAAAAATATATATATATATATATGGAATGCCCAAAACGACGTCGGTTTGGGCTTTAATTCGAGCCAACAGTATTTCGGGCCCTCAAACATTTTCCAATTTGATTGTTTGTAAACAATAAGTGTATTTCTCATGTGGTTTTGGATATCTTTTCACTTTGATACTATCACTTAAAATAAAATTACTGTTGTGTTTAATATTTTTAAAGGAAAATCTTATAAAAAAAGGTTTAGTCATAGTAGTGATCTTTAAAATTATAGCACCTTAAAGTGGCCTTATATAACACAGCTATTCAATTATATAGTGATACATTGTCGATTTATACATAAGTAAAGATTTAAACATACACTCTTAATAATATATTCGTTTAAATTCAGAAAGTTCGCCCTATTAATCTTGTGTGTTATCATTTGAACACTTAATTCCACTTGATCCCAAACCCATTGAATCGAAAACCTAATATCGAGTGAGAGTTCCAATGTCCAAATGAAAAACCTCTAATATGACAGAAAACATGGGGCAGACGATGACATAAGACATGGTCCGAGTACCTCACCACATTCATATAACTGTTTTTTTAATATTATATTCATATAACTGTTTTTTTAATATTATATTCATATAACTGTTTTTTTAATATTATTTTCCTCATAACAAAATGTCAAAACAATAAAATAAACCAAAGTCCACTTCATTCTCTCTTGCCCACCTCAGCCCTCCATGTTGGCCAAATGATCTATTGTTATTAAATTTTCTTCTCACACTTCATTAAAAATCTTAATTTCCTAAATGTTTCAGTCACTGTATTTCAAAACATTCGTAATTATTAAAAATTTTAAAATCTTGATAAATTGTAATATATGATCTAATAAATATAAGAAAAATGTTGTACCCAATGATATGTTGTTAATAATTAAAGAAGATATGAAAAAACGTGTGACTTTTAATATTTTAATTGATTCTCACATAATTAAATTTTAAAATTGAGTCTAATTTTTTTGTCATAGTAATGTTTGTTGAACAATCTTTACTGTATTTAAAGATTAAATTATGTTTGTATACTTAACAACAAACGAAATACAAAAGAAATAAAGGAAATGGGAGAATTTGTTTGATTACAAAAATCAAATCATAAAATAAAATAAAATAAATAAAACAAATTTTTATTTTGTTACAAAAACAAAATCAAAATCTGAAACAAGAAAAATAATAAAGCAAAAAAGTAAATTAATTACTTACCAAATTAATTTCTTGAACAAATTTTTGATCAAGTCTAGTGTTTAACACTGTGTCCTTAAGACAGATTCGTCATCTCCACGGTACTTTCATATTATGGACGTCTAGCTCCCAAGATAAAATGATCAACTACGAATAATAGCAACACTACAAATTATTCGCACAACGAACACACTTTGTGTTTACACTCTTTCTCACAAGAAAATAATGCAGCAAAATGTAGAGAGTAATTGTAGAATTTTGGACGAAAATTTTAAGTGAAAAAATCAATTGAGAGACTGCCTATTTAGAAAAGAAAATGGTGACTGTTTGGTTTGAATCAAACAGGTATGGTACTTGTTCAGTTTAAATGAAACAGATACAAATCTATTTGAACTTTAAATTAAACAGGTAAGGGTTTTTCTTTTTCAACTGAAACGGATAAATTTCAAATCTGTACAAAGAACAAACAGATTTCAAACAGAATTGTGCAAATTTTCAAACCAAAATTTGAATTCAAACGATTAAAATTTATTTTCCAAAAATTAAAAAATAAATTCAAACGTTTTTTGCCCAAAAAGAAAAGTATTGGACCGGACAAGCCCAATCAACCTCACACCACACTAATCGACGGACGGTGAGCGCTTGGCAACAGCGTGTGTTTATTTTTGGGTCCAATTGATCTAGCCCAATTTGCCCATAACCTCTCCCTTCTATAAACTTGGAATGCCCCTTGGGGCCTCCCCAAGTTACAATCCCATATCTTATAAACCCACAAAATTCTTCCCACCAAACCAATGTGGGACAAACCTTTATTCAAACCTTAAGAAATTTCTACCAAAAACACCATTTCCATGGAGTTCTCTTTTGTTTCAATTTCCCATTCACCCGATAATGGTTTTGAGCAACCAAATATACCACGTGAATCACAATGTGGCATAAAACACATTACTACTTAGACCCGCCAACTTTGGCGTATGGGTCCCACCTAAAAAATAAACCAAAGTTAAGGAAAATCATATTTTCTAAAATAATTTTTAACAATCCCCCACATGAATGGAAATTGATGACAATGGAAATGCAACAATATGCAAAATTTGTCAAAAGATTATAAATTGAAAATATCTTGCATCAGGATAAGTAATTTTCGGTTTTGAACCTTCCTTAGTGATAACCTATCGGACTTACTAGCTAACCAATGGACGCGATGCCTTGAATTATTCAGCCGTTTATGTAAGCCAAGACAATAGATTTCATACAAAATATCTTTTGACACATCGTGGTTCTCACGATTGTGTTCATTTTGGCCTTGAACGCTCTTGGTTGTTCATGCATGCTTCTAGAGAATTTAGCTTCTTCATTCTCATAGAACCAGCCCTAGTTTGACACTCATATAGGTGATTCTTATTGTGAGTACCTTTTATACTCGTCTTGAGTTCATGCCTAAATCAAGATATAAGTAATCATTAAAAGCAAAATTTATCCTTAAATCCCTGCATACAATATATGTTGCAGATATCACTCTCACCATAGGAATGGGTAGAGAATTTTAATCCCTTGGTGATTTCTAGTGAGCAACACATAACTTAGTTGTCCCTTTGAACTTAGTTTTTGGGATCTTCAGTCATATAAGTATGGTTACCATTATGATGACTCTTATATAATAGGCTTTAATCTCATCCCCTTCGATGAACTATACACTTACTCTTTTGTCAAACCTTTTATTAACGGATCCGCAATATTCTCTTTAGATTTTATATAATCTATTGAGATTATTCCATTTGAGAGCAATTGCCTTACGGTATTATGTCGACGACGAATATGTCGTGACTTACCATTATACATATGATTATGTGCCCTACCTATTACAAATTGACT
Source organism: Camellia lanceoleosa (assembly GCA_025200525.1). Taxonomy (NCBI): domain Eukaryota; kingdom Viridiplantae; phylum Streptophyta; class Magnoliopsida; order Ericales; family Theaceae; genus Camellia; species Camellia lanceoleosa. Next base: position 107,622,446 of record CM045764.1, on the reverse strand, counting down.
ATCACAATGAATACAAATAGCTAGCATAGGTTTAGGCCACATTGGAATGTCTTATAAGAAGTAGTGAAGCCATTCTGCTTCTTCTCCTGCTTTCTCTATAGCAATAAACTCAAATTCCATTGTGGATCGTGCAATGCATGTTTGTTTCGTAAATTTCCAAGAAACAACATCGCCTCCCAGAGTAAAGACATATCCACTAGTGGATTTTGAATCTTTAGTATCCGATATCCAATTTGTATCACAATAGCCTTCAAGTATTGCTGGATATCGAGTAAAGTTCAAACCATGATCATGGGTAAATCTTAGATATTTAAGAACCCGAATGATTGCTTTCCAATGGTCTTCTCCTGGGTTACTAGTGTACTTACTCAATTTACTGACAACATAAGCTATATCAGGACGAGTGCAATTCATTAAGTACATTAGGCTTCCAATGATTTGCGATTATTTTAACTGAGACACCGCATCACTTTTATTTTTCGATAAATAAAGACTGATGCCTACAGGTGTTCTAGCTACATTCATATCATCCTTGATAAATTTACCAAGAATTTTCTCAATATAATGTGATTGAGATAATGCATATCCGTTGGATGTTTTAGTAATTTTCATTCCTAATATTACATCCGCAACCCCTATATCTTTCATATCAAATCTTCTATTTAACATTTGCTTAGTTGATTTAATCATGTTTTGTTGCTTCCAATGATAAGCTTGTCATCCACATAAAGACAAACTATGACATATCCTTGGTCGTGTTTTTAACATAAATGCACTTGTCATATTAGTTTATCTTAAACCCATTAGTAAGCATAGCATGATCAAATTTTGCATGCAATTGCTTAGGTGCTTGTTTTAATCCATAAAGAGATTTTACAAGTCGACAAACTTTCTTTTCTTGCTCGCACTACAACCTCTTGGATTGCTCCATATAGATCTCTTCATTTGGATCACCATTTAAGAAAATTTGTCTTAACACCCATTTGATGTATTTCTAAATTATATACTTATGCAATAGCAATAAGCATACGAATGGATGTTATTCTTGTCACAGGGGAATATGTGTCAAAATAGTCTAGACCTTCCTTTTGTCTGTAACCTTTTACCATAAGTCTTGCTTTATACTTGTCTATTGAACCATCTACTTTCATTTTTCTCTTGAATATCCATTTATATCTGTAACAACCCTCGTCGATGATTACCGAAAAACAACTGATTACTGTTAAACTGAAACTGATTATGAAAAGTAATTGAACTGATTAAAAATCTTGGATTGGTGATCGAGATCAAATCAATCGACTGTATCTGTTTAATGGCATGTTTATCTGTTTGACTGTTTAATTATCTGTTCAGTTTTTATGTTTAAACTATTAATTGAAGGCCTTATCGGCGGCCGAATCCGAAATTGACTGATGTCTTATGATCCTTAGAATTAATGTAATTTTATGGCATATTTATCAAAAATGTGATTTGGTGTGATTAAATTAGATCAAATATTGATAAAAATGCACAGATTGGACTTAATTATTGTTCTGCCACTTAGTAGCCCACTACATAACCTATACTTGAACTTCATTGCACCTAGATACAGCACTTTCTTCAGCCATTCTCTTGCCTTAGCCGACCAAATAGAGGGAAAGGGAGAGAGTTAAGAGAGATTTGAGTTCCTTCTTGTGAATTGGCTTGTAGACTTGAGGAATTGTAGAAGCATTGTCCAATTAAGCTTTTAGTCTTGTGATTGAAGACCTAGGTAAGGTAATTGAAACTCTCATTGTTGTATTTAAGATTGTTCTTGCATGATTCATGTCAAATTGTAGAGTTAAGGCGTGATTTGGTTCAATGGTGTTGATTTAGAGCTTAATTGATGCATGCATGTGCATATTGGCAAGTTTTGAACTAATTTCATAGCAAAATGTTACATGCATGTTCATAATTATGTTTAAGTCCATGAACTCATCTTGTTTTTGAAAGGAATTAGCTCACTAAAGCATGTTTTGAAGCTTGAGAGTTGTTTAAAGCCTTGCGTGTTTAAGTTAAGTCATGTTCATGAAAATTGGTTTGAAATGTATTTAATTGAACTCCTTTGGGCTTTGATTTCCCAAATTGAGCTTTGAATCATGTTATCTTATGTGTTTACAAGGGTTTTACGGAAAATTAGCCCAAGGAGATTGGTTTGATGCTTTAAAACTTGGTTTTTGGCTTGAAGGTGTCTGGGTTTTGATTTTGCACTCCTTCGAGTGAGAAAGTGGCGCTCGGCGAAATTAACATCGATGCTGTTATGTCTTGCGATGCCTTTCGGCGGGGTATTGGGCCTTTCGGCGGGACTTTGTGTCTTCTTCGAAAGCGGTATCGGCGTGATTTTTACCTATCGATACTTTTGGTCCGCTCGGCGGTAAGTTGGCAGCTTCGGCGTGGACCTTTGGTTATCCGTTCGGCGGGACCTGTTTCAAAAATTCGAAAATGTTTTGAATACATCCTTGCATCCTCTTTCCATCCTAGGCATTCCTAGGACATATTTAAGGCATCTTAAAGAGGATATAGATGTAGAACACACCAAGGCAAATTTAGGGATTAAGTTATTATCTTTCCCAACTGTGAAACTTAGTGTGTGTTCAATCTGTTAACTATATAGGGTTGGCATTCCGAGGAGTCGCTCTAGTTCACTGTAGCCCAGAACTCTGTGAGTAACAATTGTGTAAAGATATGTTCAAAATGATTATCTTTTGAATGTTGAACTGAACTGTTTACTGAGCTTATATTGTTTACTGAATAAATGTATCTCCTATATTCTGAGCTGTTCTGTGGCACCCTTAGCACCCTCATTTCTTATTCTTTATTCTGAGAGATCTCTATCGGTTCCTCGTGGAACCACTCTTTATTGATTGATGGCCATCATTATTGTTCGATCTTTAAGACCTCTTCTCTTGTCTTGTTATGCTAATGGATGTACCACATATGGTGATTGGTGAAAAATGAAATACTAATTTAATGGTATTTTCATTCTTTGTAAGGACATTCATTCTAAACCTCTTTACGCATTATGTTATTCACTAGGCTTTAGCTCCTTTGCTCATATATATATGTAGGTGTCTGAACAGGATCAAAACTAGAGGCGTCGGGGTAAACTCCAGTTTTGTCAAGCCAACCAATGTGCCTCACTGCGAGGTTCCGAACCGGCCAAGCTTTGGCCTAGGGGTGTTTTTATTTCCCCGTCTGTCTCTATACCGTTTTGTAACACTGTATAAATGAGCGTTTTACCTTGTATTGTTTATCGAGGATTAAGTCCCTCTTACCGTTGTATATGATGTGCATCTTTGTTTGTATTGTTCTGTATAAATGTATGAAAAATCTTTTGCATACAGACTGTCTTAGCTCATTGGGCGTTGTTTATTTATTGTATTGGCTTCCGCCAAGTCCCTATACTCTATATTATTGCATTCTTTATTAGCGGGCCTTGATAACCTAGGGTTCTTGGCGATTCTTGATCTAAACTCATAGGCGGGTTTGGGTCGTAATAGAGTGGTATCGAGCGATACTTAACCACGAGTTATACACACACACGTGTCCAAATGAGCTATAAGGTGTCCTAGAAAAACAATTAGGGCATTAGATGAGCATGAAAAATGTGTGGTTATGGCATGACTAAATACATGTTAATGTGATAAACTGTTTAAGTATGCAACTGTTTATGTTGTAATTGCTATATTTGCTTATAGTGAAATGGATAATGCAAATGAACACGAATCCTCATCTCTTGAGGCAAGAATGGCAAGAATGGAAAGAATGATGGGCCGATAAGCTGCCGGACTTGAGTAATAAAGAATCAGCAGCCCCACCTCCTCCTCGTGTGCGAGCAGAATGTGAATGTTAATAGCGGGGACATAATTACTCTCACCCGAAGTTCATAATGGCCAAACTGTCATCCTGTCGGAAGGCCTTGAGCAGTTAAAGTGAAGCTTGGGTTCTTGAGACCAAAAATTGTTTGAGGTTTTTCCATGTTGAGGCACATAAAGTCTTTGTTGGCTACCTTTACTCTGCAAGAAAGCAAGAAGGTAGTGGATGCTTACGTGATGACAACCTTGTTATGACTTGGGCTCAATTCAAAGTAGCCTTCTTGAAATGTACTTTCCTCGATTAATGTCGAGGAGACGAAGGTGGTGAATTTGAGCAACTGAAACAAGGCATCATGTCAGTTGCTGAATATGAGACCAAATTTACTGAACTTGCTAGATATGCACCACACATGGTGGACACTGACTATAAGAAGGCTAGGAGGTTTGAAAGCGGCCTTAATGTTGCTATACTCATTGAATAAGTGTTTTAAAGCTACGAGCTATGTGAATGTTCTTGGCCGAGCTTTGATGGTGAGTCGAACATCGAAGGCTGAAACAATCTAAAACACCGGCGTCTGAATGGCTTGGTAAAAGGCAATTTTAAATTTAAGAAAGGCAAGCATAACCCATCAAATAAGAAAGCGAATCTGGGATCAACAACTAGCTGACCAAGGGAGTGGTTTCATTCCATCTTGTTCTGAATGTGGCAGGAAGCACAAAAGGGTTTGTTACAAAATATCCGGAGCCTGTTATAGGTGTGGCAAAGTGGGCCACATGGTTAAAGACTACCCCTTTGCTCAGCGATTGGGAAAAAGCCGCACTGGCGCATCAACTGTAGCACCAAAGCCTAACCCCAAAGCTATCGGGAAAGAGCCTATGAGGCAGGGCTGAGTGTTTGCCCTAGTACCGGGAGACGTGCAAAATACTGAAACCGTTGTGTCAGGTATCCTCTCTATCTGTGCTCAAAATGCATATGTACTGATTGATTCGGGGTCTACACATTCTTATGTGTCGCATGCTTTTTCACGGAAATTGAATAGACCCTTAGAACCCATGAATTATCTGTTAGCTGTATCATCACCTGTTGGGAGATCCATGACATGTGCATATATGTATCCTGCTTGTGAAATCATTGTTGGGGACATGCATCTGTTTATTGATTTACTGTCATTGAACATTGATCACTTTGATGTAATATTGGGGATGGACTGGTTGCAAAAATATCACGCTACTATTGACTGTATGACAAAGCAAGTTGTTTTCCATCCACCTGGTTTACCTGAATTCATATTTAATGGAAGTGGAGTAGTACCTCCTCCGTATTTGATTTCTTCTGTGAAAGTCGTTAAATTGATTAGAAAGGGATGTAAAGGATATATGTGCTCTATACTGACTGTATCTACTGATGATAATGTTAAAAATGATGTGAACTGTATACCTATAGTCAGAGAATTCCCACATGTATTTCGGATGATGCGCGAGGATTTGATTGAGGAGATTGAATTCACCGTTGATGTGATTAAGGGAAGCAGCCAATATCAAAGGCTCCTTATCGAATGGCTCCAATGAATTGAAAAGAATTGAAAGTGCAAGCTGCAAGAAGCTGTTGGACAAGAAGTTTATCAAGCCTAGTACTTCACTATAGGGCGCACCCGTTTTGTTTGTAAAGAAGAAAGGCTCCCGAGGCGTGCATTAATTACGTGGTGAACAAGGTAGCATGAAAAATAAATATCCTTTGGCGTATTGATGATTTATTTGATCGATTCTGAGGTGCTCAAGTGTTTTCCAAGATCGACCTCAGATCAGGGTACCATCAACTGAAAGTTAAACCTGAGGATATTGATAAAACTGCTTTTAGAACGAGGTATGGACATTACGAATTTTTAGTTATGCCTTTTGGAGTTACCAATGCACCTGCAGCATTTATGGATCTCATGAATAGAATCTTTAAACAGTACCTTGATGACTTTATTGTGATATTTATTGATGACATACTGATTTACTCCAAAAGTATAGAAGAACATGAACATCATCTAAAACTTGCCCTGCAGACCCTAAGAGAACAGAAACTGTATGCTAAACTGTCTAAATGTGAGTTTTGGCTTGATCATGTTATGTTTTTGGGGCATGTTGTTAGCAAGGATGGAATTTACGTTAATCCATGAGAAAATTGAAGCCGTGGTGAATGGCCTAGACTAACAAATGTAATGAAGTCCAAAGTTTTTGGGATTGGTGGATATTCTGAAGATTTGTCAAAGATTTCTCCAAAATTGTCTTACCATTGACTCAAGCTGACCTGAAGGGATATCATTTGTTGGGTGACCAAAGGAATCGGCGTTCAATGAGATTTTTACCATTCCACTTTTCAACCTTTCGGTTATCTTCCTCAATTCTTAGTCTTGCAATCAATTCATCATGGTCATCTCTGTGTTTATGTTTTAAATAATTTTTGAAATCTTTCCAAGTCGGTGGTAATTTTTCCACTAAAAGCGTGACTTAGAAAGACTCGCTAAAGACATACTTTCGAATGAATATCATGCAAAATTAATTAAAAATTTGAACTTGAGAAATTACCCTTTGAGAGTCTACCATAACGAAGTCCATAAATTCTGATAACAAATTTCTTTGTGGCATTCTCATCTTATATTTTTTCTCTTAAGAATCCTACAATTCTTTTACTATTTTCAGCGTAAACATTATCTGACATGTCATCAAGGCCATTGAGGATGTAGTTTTTGCACCGGAAATTAGAATGTTTCCATGCGTCTAGAGCTGCAACAACTTGCCAATCACTTTCATCCTCTCTAAGTACTGGAGCCTCTTCACGGAGAAATCGGGCCAAATTTAAAGTTGTAAGATAGAACAGCATTTTCAATTGCCATCTCTTAAACTCTATGCCATTAAATTTTTTCAGTTTTTCTCCATAATTTATCGAAACTTGAACATGGTTCTGGATAAAGACTGGAGTCGTTGTAACGATCGGATTTGGAGTACTACTTTCAACAGCCATAATATCTGATTACAAAAATCAGAAAAAATCAAAACACAAATTAATTTTCTAGTTACTAAAACAGAAAATAAATTATAATACAAAATAATTTTATTTTCCTTGTTACTAAAACTAGAAAAATAAAATACCACAATAATTTTCTGTAACACAAATTAATATTTTACAATTGTTAATGACACCAGTATATTGCTACTAGTTGTCAAAGAAAATAAACAGTATATTACTACTATTTGTCAAACAATATATTACTACTATTTGTATTTTCCAACCAGAATATCACTTTGTGAAAACACAGAAAATTAAATACAATGAAAACACCAAAAAATAATATGTCTTAAGATTGTTGGACAATCTTCACTGTGTTTAAAGAATAAATTATGTTTATGTACTTAACAACAAACGGAATACATAAGAAATAAAGGAAAGCGAGAGATTGTTTGATTACAAAAATCAAACTAGAAAATAAAATAAAATAAATAAAAAAACAGATTTTTATTTTGTTACAAAAACAAAATTAAAATACGAAACAAAAAAATAATAAAACAAAAAAAAGTAAATTAATTACTTACTAAATTAATTTCTTGAACAAATTTTGATTAAGTCCGGTGTTTAATATTGTGTCCTTAAAATGATTAAATCCTCTCCACGGTACTTTCGGATTATGGATGTCTATCTCCTAGGATAAAATGATCAAGCTGAATAATAGCAACACTACAAATTATTGCTTTATGAACACACTTTGTATGTACACTCTTTCTCACAAGAAAATAATGCAACAAAATGTAGAAGTAATTGTAGAATTTTGGATGAAAATTTCAAGTGAAAAAAATAAATTAAGGAATGCCTATTTATAAAAAGAAAATGGTGGTACATTTGGTTTGAATCAGCAGTAATTATGGTACCTATTGGTTTAAATTAAATAGATACAAATCTGTTTGAACTTTAAATTAAGCAGTAAGGGTTTTTTTTTAAGCTGAAAGCAGACCCAGTTGAAATCTATATAAAGAAACAGATAGATTTTAAGCGAGAAAGGTGCAAATTTTTGAACCAAAATTTGAATTCAAACAGTCAAAATTTATTTTCCAAAAATTAAAAAATAAATTCAAATGTTTTTTGCCCAAAAAGATAAGTATTGGGTGGATAAGTCAATCCAACCTCACACCACGCACCCACATGATCGGCCGAGCAGACGGCAGTGGCGTGCATGTGTGTTCTTTTAGGTCCGATTAGTCTAACCCAATTTGCCCATAACCTTTCCCTTCTACAAATTTAGGATGCCCCATGGGGCCCTCCTGAAGTTATAATCCCATGCCTTATAAACCCACAAAATTCTTCTCACCAAACCAATGTGGGACAAGCCTTTATTCAAACTTTAAGGAATTTTCACCAAAATACCATTTCCATGGAGAGCTTCCTTTGGCTTCAATTTTCCATTCATCAGATAATGGTTTTGAGCAACCAAATATACCATGTGAATCACAACGACATAAAACGCAGCATTACACTTAGATGTGAATTTTGGCATATGGGTCCCACCTAAAAATATACCAAAATTAAGGAAAAATCATATTTTCCAAAACCATTCTAACAATGTTCAAATATTTTATAAGTATTAAAAATAGAGTATTGCTATTCAAGCTCAAAAAATTAGACCCACTTTCTAGATCAATGATGTGTCACTTTGTTTCTGAATTTCCTAAATTATTCAATCACTTTGTTTCAAAACATTTATAATTATTTTTTTTTTTTAATTTTGATAAATTGTAATATATGATTAATAAATATAAGGAGAAAATGTTGTACCTGTAAGGCGACATAATAAAATAAGTTGTTCATAGAACAAAGTTTTGTCTCTTGCTTATTAAAAGTTCTCGACTCAAATTTCGGCTGTTAAAAAGGCTCAATTAGACGGTTACGTTTACATAAAACATGTCAGCCAATTCGGTAAAATATTAGGCTCAGCTTTAGTAAAAGAGTCGAACTTTCGAACTCGCAGATAAGCTATCTATCAAGCTCGATTCGCTTATCTTTATAACAAATATATTATTTATATATTAAATAATAGTATAAATACATTATTTATATATTTAAATAATACAATAATATTTTTTGGTTTAAATAATATAAATAATATTAAAAAAATTTAATAAACCTTTGTTTTAGTTTCAAACCCAGGTCTGAGTTTCATTAATGTTGTATCCAATCCAAGTCAACTTGAGTCCATTTCTTATACATTTGAGCCAAGTCTCGAGTCTAATAAACGAGTTGAGCTCGAGCTCAAGCTAAAAACTTGGTTCAAATTTCTGCCGGTTGCTTGGTACCTGACCTAGTTGTAGTCCAATGATATTATATATAATATAATTGATTGATTATTAGAGAATACATGAAAGAGTGTGATACTTTTAATATTCTAATTGATTATCACATCGCTTTGGACTTCAAAATTGATATAATTTTTTTTTG